>PTEX01000073.1:3248076-3349899 GCA_003342815.1 Eudromia elegans | reverse complement strand
TAGACTTACATACTTCATACTAGACTTACATACTTCATACTAGACTTACATACTTCATACTAGACTTACATACTTCATACTAGACTGTATGAATTTTAGTACAGTCTGAAGTCACTTCATGTTTGCCAGCACAATTTTTTCAGTAGGCCTAAGCATGAGCACAAGGCAACAGTAAGTAAGTAACATCCAGCAGATGATGAAAACCTCTTCTAACAGAGACTGGCAATGGGAACTGACACTCTCACAGGCAGAAACTGCTAGCCCGGAGGGAATGTCAATATATCAGGTTTAGTAAGCTACACTGCTTGCATTGAACATTAAAGGTTAGGGAAGGAAAAAAAGCTACTTTTTATAACTCAGTAAAGCAGTTTACTGCAGTTCAAGCAATTTTACAAGCAGACAGAAATCTGAATGAATCATGGCAACCACCTTGCTAATGCTCATAGCTGAGTGGCTTTGCTTTTGCTAGAACTACAGACTTGACATATACCAGGAGCACAAGCCCTCAAAGGAGTTCTTTTAAAAGAGCTTCATTAAAAGCTTAAAATATTCCCTTACATTTCCTTAAATTTTTATATGTGAATTTTTGTCCCATAATTCAATCTCTGATACTTCATGTGGGAAAAACATATGAACTATCTTTATTCCTTCTTTAAGGCATTCCATAGAGTGTAAGGTTAGATAATGCCCAAAAGAAGCCACCCGACACATTCCTCTTGGAGCATGGAATGGGATCTAATATCTACACAGTTCATGCCTTGTTTCAGAATAAGGCAAGACAGCAGAGAAGGGAGAAAGGGCTATCAGTAGCATTTTGGTGGACATCCCTGCTGTATGTCATTAATAAGACCACTTAACCTGTGGAAAGAAGCCAATTAACTTCCTAGTTTGGTTATAAAAAATGAAAAGTAATCTTTGGGAAAAGCCAGGCTCCTATTTCCTAGCCTTTTGTAGGAAATAAAAAGTATTTTCAAACTTCCAGAAAAGATCACCCTCGGTTTTTGATGGTGTCACACATATAGATGTAACCTATTTGGGGGATGAGAGAGGTGGGCATTTTCCCTAGACTAGTCATTGATATCACAATAAAGCCCATCCCTAAAACAAGATCCCTAAGCAAACACTCCTAAGCTTATGAGAGGGCTATATGTTTCCTATCATGAAAAAACAATTCCGCAATGCATGCAGATTTTAAGAGAACACAGTAAATACTCAATCTGCCAACTAAAAAAAGGCCTGCAAATTTATAGTCTTAAAAAGAACTATAATTGTTATGGATCAATTGCATGTTTTATTTATGCATGGCTTAATAGGATGATGTCTTTTAAAAAGACAAAGTGGAAGCATTCAGAAAAGGAACTTTTATTTTGACTTAGGTAAGTACACTGCTCAGATCTCAAAAGGTTCTGCTCTAAAAGCTGAAGAAAATCTGACCTCCTGGATCCATGCAAAAGGTTTTTCATCTGCAGATTCAAGTAAAATGTTAAAATGTTAACGTTAACTCCCTTACCACAGATTCACTTAGTGAAAACATTATACCCTACCCAGGAAACCACACATTCAGAAAGGATTTAAAAATACTTGTAGAAGTGATCTATACTACTTTAGATAGGGTAAGGGTATAAAAATAAAATAGAGGAAAGATGCATTAAATCCCTTCTTATACAGCTTAACTATGCTCCCATTTGGATATTACATCAAGATCAAAGGAAGGAAATAAAAGCTTAGTAACCAACTCACTGTTAACTAAATAACAGATTAGTGCAATAAAGTGTTATTCATGACTCCTGTGTTGTATCACTAACACAAACCATGACTCAATTTGCTTGCCAATCCAGAAAGCCACATATTGGAAACAACAGAATGTAAAAATAACTTCATTTGAAGTCAGAATAACAAAACAGTAGCCCAGAAACGACAGCCTATAGAAACAGTTCTCACCAAACAGGAAGAATAAAAACACTAATTGAGGGAGGTGGGGGGGTGGGGGGGGTGGTGGTGTTAGCAAAAGGAAAAAAAATGTACTTTTTCAGCATCCATCACTGAACAGAACACTATGATAGCCAATGTAAGATTTTGGGAAAACACTATGTTAAACATTGCTGTGTTAAGGTCACTCTCCCCTCCCCCCAAAAAAATTTTTACACATGCTACAATAATTTTTGTGAATTCTACCACCAGTATGAACAGATATACTTAGTCTACAATAGCCTGTAATAAGCTATATTCAGTTCAAGTAAGAGCTAAAGCAGGATTTAAGAGGCTTTCCCATCAACTCCATCACTCCTAAGAAATGATCATTTAAGAAAATATATTTTCTATTACTATGATGGCAACCAATTCCCAATTCAGTAGTTTTGAGATAGATTCAAATATCTAGCTATATACCAAAATGTTAGATTTATTTTCAGTTCATTTGCAAAAGAATGGAACATCTAGAAACATTTCCTACAGAAGGTCTTGACCAGACAGTGGAGATACCCAAATATTTTATAAAAAGAAAAGTTACAGGGCACTTATCACCACATGCATTTTCTGAAGCTACTGCACAAGTATCCAGATGCTCATGTTTCTGAATTAACTTTATATTACAATAGTGTTTTGTCATTCTACCAGTAGACACGCTTAAGGTGCTGAAGCAAATAATCCAAGACTAGGGAGATAGATGCAGCAAACATTAATACTGGTAGACAAATTTAAACCATATGCAAAAAAAAGATCTTAAATATCTTTTTCAAAAACTAGCATTCAGTACCTTTTTAAATTTTCCTTGTCGCTTTGCTGCAGACTGCCCCTGGGAGTTAGAATAACACACTGTAAGAAAACATGCACACACCACAGGATGGAGACACCTTCTCTGTACAATTATGGTTATACTTCCAGCCTACAGATTTTTAACGTGTTATGATCAAACATGCTCTTAAAGCATGCTCTTTTAGATTTTTTAAGTTAATAAAACAATGCATTATGGTGTATACAGTCTCTTGTTCCTGTAAAACAAGCAAGTGTTGTTAACCACTTAGCTCAAATTAGTGTGATTATATAAATTCAATTTCAAAACAGTAGATTTTAGATTCAGACTGTTTATTGACACTGTTCTATTTCATAACAGTCACATTGGAATTAGATATACTTTTCCCCTCAAATCACTCTCCACTTGAGTTTGGGACAGCTTTGCTGCTTATTTCTCTCTAGTCTACAGGTACACACCAAAGTTCAGAGCAGAATTGAGTATTATTTAGTATTAATCCTCTTCCAATGAAATATGATCATTACTATAATGATTTAGAGTACAATGCAAGACAGATCTCATCAAAAATTTCTCTTAGCATAATCTCTGGCGATGGAAAGAACTACAATAAATGAAATTTAACAAATAATAACTGCTAACTACTGCTTCCTTTCTAAGGAATCACTGTATAAAACTTCACTGGTTTTAAAATAAAGGCAAAAAAGAATTACAACTAGATGTTCAAGAAATTTCAGCATTCAAGTTAGGCAAACTTAACTATGCTACTGCAATGAATTTTCCATCAATTTTATAAAAGTATATTGCAACCTTGCAGGAATCAAACAACACTAAGAATTTCTAGCTATCTATTAGTTTTCTTCTCTCATTAGAAATATAGCCTCCTACATACATATCTCTCAACAAACATGAGCTAACCTGCAGTTTTACCTAGGATTAACTTTCCCTATTGATTACAACTAGATCAGATTTAATGAACTAAATTTGTCTCCTCAATGACATACAAATGGTAATACACACCCACCTTCTCACAGAAACACATTCTGTGAAAACAAATGTTCAGACACAAGTTGTTTAGCCACATTTAGAAACACAGTCCCACGGATGGACTACCTCTAAAATACCCATGACTGGTAGTAATTTAAATTTACTCTCAGTTTTTATCTATTATATAAATAGACTGGAATGGCTAATAGAATCTTCTAGATACCTTAGCATCAGCTCCACACAAAGAGTTATCTGGCTACTTTAAACGTTGTTGTACTAAAAGTTAATTCAAGTTAAAAAAACTTTTTTTTTTTTTTTAACACGGTGCTACATTATTAGCAAAAAAAGGCACAAACCCCAGACTTTTTTCCACCATGAAATACATCCTGTTGGAGCTTACAGTTGTACTAGTGGTTGACAACAACAGAATGTGCAGTAGGTAAGAACATTTGCTTAGGCATTTTGAATCAACCAAATGCCTCATATTTTGTAAAAATAGTATGTAGGTATTAAGGAAGCACATTTGCTGAAAGCTGTACACATGCAAGGAAGAGTATATACATCTACTAGAGAGTCAACATGCACAAAACAAAATACGTGGAGTTCTTTCTTTTAATCCATTCAAAAATGATACTAAACCAAGCAATTCTATCAAACTGTTTTTGAAGGTTGCCACATCAACAAAAAAAGCAGTTGTTTCGACCAATTTTCCAGATTCACTGTAAGTCAAGGAGTAGTGAGAATTCAAATTTCATAAAAAAATCAAATTTAATTAGAGGATAAAAACAGGACTGCTAGAAGTTACTCAAATTAAAAAAACCAACTGCTTCTAAAGTGTGTTAATGAACCGAGTGCTCTTTAAAGTATTAAAGAAATCACAAGACTTCCTCGCATGCCATTCTCCTGCTGGAAAGTTTTTCGAAAAAAGAAGCTATCTTTTGTCTCAGATACTCACAGCTTTCTTTCCAAGTTCTGTTTTAGACAGTGTAAGAGCTCCTGCGAGGTAGCACCCTGGTCCTGCTCCTTTAGGTATTCTATTTAAATAAAGAAATTCAATATAAAAAACAGGCTCATTAATGCTCCACTGACACGGCAATACAGAACCTAAACCCCGAATGAGCAATACAGGAGGAATTGTCAAATACAGACAGACACACTACAAAGTACATCTTAATTTGGTTTAGAGGCAGCTCGTTAGATACACACACATCTCGCCCATAAAAAGGACCCCAGGAACTTACTTGTCATCTGGCAGAGACGTAACAAAGAATGGCTGACTGTGTTTTGGTGGTAGTGTCAAACTGTTGGATTTCTTCTTCCCTAAGAGAGCAAGGCTATGGTTTTCATAAATATCTAAGCTCAAGGCATTAGACAACCTATGAGAAACAATAAATGGAAGGTCTTTGATGCGATCCAGCTCGCTGTTCTGTTCATGACGTATTTGTAATCGAATAGTATAATCTCCTTTTTCCAGTTTCACAGAATACTGAAAGAAAGAAGTTCTTGTAAGCGTCAAGGTTAAATACTTGACCCTGCACAGAGAAACGCAGAAATAAACATCTTGCTTTCCATGATGTATGGATCTCATTCTTTTAAAATATGGTAGGTTTTTTGGCTTTTAGTGTCCTATGAAAGTGGTGTACTTCAAAAATTTCTGAGACCAAATCAAAAATATATTTTTGCATTGAATGCCAAGAAGGAGTAACTTTCAGACCACAAAATAGGCTGGCAACATTTTCTCCTATTTACACACAGAACAGCTGCTCAAACAAAAGCCAGATTTCTTGCTAAACTTCCAGTTAAAAACCTCCAGCAAGCTTTTCTCAATATACTTGCACAGAGTTACTATGCAGCTCTGGAGTTCCACAGTTTAGATTATTTCTTACTGTCTCAAGCATTACACAATTTTTTCCACAGTAAGGGACACTTTGTTTTGGAATTTGGACTATTTTTGAAGACTTGACAGATACTTTGCCTCAATTCCATAGAGCTTTTATATACACACTGAGGCATACACAGGTAATATCATCCTTACTTAAAGAAGTAGAAGAGCAGATTTTTAGCTTTGAAAACGTTACTTCTACCAATCTAAATGGGCCTATAGGAATGTTTTGAGCAGCAGTATGCTAGGTTGGACTTCGCTGCTGCTTCTGTAAAGGTAGAGCCAAGAACTCCAGGCTTTGATGAGTAAGCCTTATTTAACTACTATTCCACGATAACATCAAAACTTTCCGATTATTGTTGTTGTTTAGCCAGACACCTCAATTTAGTAACTGTTTCCTCTTAATTCATGCACTTTTTGGTTGTATTGTAATAAATGCAATTCAACTACTATGCCTGTATCCAAACTATATTAATCTTCTCACACCATATGAATAGCTAAAGTTCAGAGTATCAGAATGTTTCTGTGCTTTTCATCAGTACCAAAGGTCTCAGACTTTTGCACTCCTCCTTTCATGGCAATTTATCAACATAAGATATAACTTAAACCCAGAACAGAATCCTGACCACCCGTGCCCTATGGCTCCAGGGCCTCAAACAGTATAAGTTTTTTTTTTTTGTTGTTTTTGTGTTTTTTTTTTTTTTTTTTTTTTTTTTTTTTTTTTTTTTTAATAAGCTTGAAGTACAAGATACAGAGTGTCTTGGTCAGATCTAAGCACAACAATCTCTTGGGAACATCTTCAAAAGCTCATCCCCTGACGCAACAGGCAATTCTCAAAGCACCTCTTATGTATCCCAGTGAGATTTTGTTCTCAGCAGAAGAGAAGCCAGATACAGAAGGAGGAAAGGATCAAAAAGCTCTGAAAAGAAGGACATTTGTTGATAACTCCTTGTCCCAGAATCAACTTAACTGGACTATAGAGGCATGCTTCCTGTTGATATTTCTTCCTGGATTTACAAATTCTGAACTGTTTTAGAATTTTTCCTATAACACAGAACAGAGAGGCACACAGCAGTCCACTAAGCAAAAGCACCAAACTACTTTGGCAATTTTTAGATATAACACATTAAATTTGCAGGTTATGTTTAAACAGTTCAAATTGTGAATCTAATTTTTAAGATTCAGAAGAAATGAACTAAAGTGTATCTTAATATTTATGATTCCAGAATAATCTATCTTATCAAAATTAAGATCAGATTGATGAAGTCCAAGTGTGAATTCAACTTAGATATAATTGTTGTCAAAAACAAGAACAAGGGACAATTTTCCTCCTTTATACCTTTTTCTTCTCCTGCCTAAGATTCAGAGTCACTCTCTTTCCAATGGAAAGAGATCCCCACAAAGGGTATAATATTTACTAGTCTGGTCAAAAAGCACTCCTTGAAAAACAGCAACAGAAAGTAATCAAGATAATTGTTTAAAGACATTTATGGAGAGCAGCCTTCATGGATCTGTGACAGGACAACTTGAAATACAAAGAAATAAAGTAATAATAAAAAAAAGCACAATTCAACAGATTCTACCTTACACAGGTAGAAAGGTTCAAGGTATCTTTGCAAAAAGAAAATAAAAAAGCACTACTAGTAAACAAACTTGAGTTCATTCTTGGGTAGCATGGGTCAAAATGGCAAAAGATCACAAGTTAATAGTTTTTCATAGAAATAAAGCCATAATATATCTCCTTTGCGAGAGGAAAAGGTTACATCAAAAAAATTGATCAAAATAAAGGTGGTAGATTTTTATTCCCACCATATTGAAACACATCCCTAAAAGATACTGCACTTGCATTGCAGTTCCTATCACACCTACGCATCAGGACCTGTTGCAAGTTAAAAGCAGTCTTGGGAGGTCAAAAAGAAATTCTCATACCAGAAAGTAGTAAATAACAAACATATCGCTCTGTACCTGGTGTGGATAAGCGTCTCCTGACCCCATCTGCCGTTTGTTCTGGTCAAAAATAATCCACAGTTGACTGTCAAATTCAGATTCGTACAGCAACTCACAAAGAAGTGGACAGCTTGGAGTTACTTCTCCACTCTTAGGCTATAAAAAAGCAAGGTCAAAACATTTATTCCCAAGTGCAATCCTGACATATACATTCACAAGAAGTCACAAGGTCTGAATTCACACGATTTCAAGCAACAGTAGCTCCTAAAAAGCACCAAATCAGTACTGACTCTAGAGAGCCTGACTCTAAGACCCCATTTCTGACAGGAATCTAGTTAAAGCTAAAGCTTATGTTAGCTTTATTTATATTGTAGCAACATCCATGCTGTATTTATTAATGAAAAACAGCCATCAAAATATCCCTTTACCTGATGGAAGTTGTAAGTCAAAATCATCTCATATAGTTGACGATTATTCGGCAAAATATCTCTGGAACCCAAAGGTTTTATTTTTGCACTCACTGGTCTGCAGTTAGAAAAAATAGAAGGCATCATTAAGAGACACATTCAAGCTGTACCAAAAGCAGAAGCATATTCTGCAATACTGTTCAATTCAGCATGTGCAATAGCTTGGCTTAAAATACTGTAGCTATTCAAACACTGCAAAAAAAAAAAAATCTTCAATTACAATGGAAATCAGGTTAAAAAGAAAAAAAAAAAGGCTTAAGGCTTACATCAGAGATATTGCCATATAGAAGCCAGTAGAGCTTAGCAAACACATGTAACGCTCAAAATTGAATGCCATGATACACCAGGAAGATCAACAGACTTGAGGATTAGGGAAACAAATAGCAAGTTACTTTACATCTCCAGTGCCTGTGTTGTCATCAGCATTTCTCACAGGCTGAATGAATGGCAAATAATTTTCAAGACAGAAAAAGGAGTTTAGCTGATATCTTTTCGACACAGAAAGGTTCTTTCGGAACAGGGCTGTTTAAGAGACTTTACAAAGAGCAGAGTAACAGCTCCCTAATGCAAAGGAAGATGCTCAACCAACATGCACTCATCTGGAAACTCAAGGCTGGAAGAAGTCATTCTTCAGAACAATACAACTCTTAAAACTTAAACATCAAAAACTATAGGCCAAATAATATTAAGATGGCAAAATACCCCACAATTTTGGAAATGAAGTTAAAGCAGAATTAGGGTAACTTGTGTAACATAAGGTTACATTTCATACATGTATTATGATAATCTTCATCATATGATCATGACTGTTTCCTCATCACCTCCTTCAGTACAAAAAGCACAAGCAGGAAGGTTGGTGGTGGAGGTGTGTACTGGGTCAGAGCACATCCCTTTAGCCCAGGATTCCTACTGTAACAATCATCAAAAAGAAACTGCTAACAAAAAACTGTAAGGACAGAGCAACAACCCATGATCTGTCCCCCTAATACTCATCCCCTCTCCAAGCATCTGGAACTCGGAGACCTAATGAAAAGCCATTTAGGACTTATTTTCCGCTGTATTATGACTCATATTTCGAGTCACTAGTCAAACTCTAATTTAAATATATATTTCTCATTAGCTTACTTAAATGGAGTTCATTTGCTGTCAGATCAACACCTCTCAAATGTTACAAGGAAATAACAGCATCCAAGGTGGAAACAAACATACATTAGGGGACCGCTTCATTTCCTCACTTGAGGCATATGAAATCAGGTCTTTCTAAATCTAGCATTAGGTAACCTGTACTTTGAACTCCAGCGTTCCAGTGATTTCAAATCCAGCTTTTGGACAGAAGTCCAAAAGTCTCATTCAGGCACCAAATGAGGGGCCTAAGTAAAGGGAAATGATACATTATTGATTAATCCTGGTCAATTGTCTGGTCAGGATTCTTAGCCCAAGCCCTAGAACTACTGCTTAAGCTGTGTGACATTTCTCTCTTCTTTTGAAGTTCCCAATCTTATAAATTACTGCTCTAGTTAGGAAATTTCCAACATAGCTTTCCCTCCAAACTACCACGTGTCTAACGCACACACACAACTCCTTAAGAAATGTGATAACAGTTTGTTTTTTTTTTTTTTTAAAAACAACAGTGCCATTCAAAAGAAAAAGACAGTCAGTTCCTGCCTGATTTCAAATGGCTCTGCTATATTCTGATCAACTGCAGTATTCACAACATTTTAAATCAGGCTGGAAATATTTAATATTTAGTTGTTATAACTCTGACAAGTTTCTACTAAAGAAGCAGCAGTTTAAGCAAATTATCAGATCAAGTTTAGATCATTTTTCCATAGTGAAAATCATACATTCTTCCCAAAAGGTTCCCAACCTACCAATTTTTATGCTTGCAACACTGCTTCAAAAACAGTCGTATCAAATAACTTACTATATTTTATTTTTTTAAATATTAGAATGTATTTTACCTATAGTCATCTACTCTAGCAACAGTGAAATATTTCTATGTTTTTTTAAAAAAAGAAATAGCCCAAGGAAAGTATATTTTATGGAAACAGCCACATTAATTGAACAATTTAATCAAAATTAAACAGGAATAGTAAAGAAAAAAAGTTGAGAAATTTTTCTACCTAATGCTTCTAAACCTACTCAGTATTTCTCAAGAATACTGATGCTACCCCTGCGTTTTGTTGTTAACTACTCTTTCAGCCATATACTAGTAATTTGTCCACTTTCCAAAGTCAGTTCCCCAAAAAACTCTTACCTCAGTGTTTGAACCCAGCTTTTCAGATTTATGCATGGAGCAATATCTTCATACTTCAAAAGGGACTGAACATCGAATCGTACAATGCCTTCTGAGGCATGCTAAGAAAAAAAGTATAATTATTTTTTATGTTTTTAAAACCTAAGATACATCCATATGATGTGTCCTTCAAAAACACAATGAAAGTTCCATTTTTCTATACTAAAAGACCCCTGGAGTTTGGAAATGTCTTGAGCTCTTATATGTATAACTTACAGAACTTCAGCAGCCAGTCATTAGACTGCACAGTTTAAATAAAGCCTTATTAGCAGATTTTTAAAATTTATTTTCCAGGACTATCTACTGTTCTGGAAGCCAATTTAAGTACTTAACCTGGCATGGCAGTTTAGACATGCGTTAGTAGAGGCTACAGTGTCCACCACCACAACTACCTCCTCTTCTCCTATTTTACAAGTTCAAGACAGGTTACGTCAGCAAAACACAACCTCTGCTTCCTGCCCCCTGCCTCTCACTGCACTCCCCATCCCACCCTGCTTAATTAATTCTGCTTTTAAAGTTGAAATAAATCTAGCCTGAAACATGAGACTTCTGATTTGCTCTGACCCTTGGCTGAAACAGGGAGAGGAGCCAAGAAAACTGGCACAGTGTCCTACTGGTCAGTGCTGCAGGTAGTGCCATCCCAGTCTAGTAAAGTGCCCTCTCCTACACAAGAGGAAGCCAAGACAGGTTACACAGTTGTAGCAAGGCAGACTCTAGAAACATTTGACTCCTTTTGTATCAAAGGCTCTTCCAAGTCAGGATACCACAGAATCATACAAGGGTTGAGGTTGGAATGGACCTCTAGAGATCATCCAGTCCAATGCCATTGCTCAAGCAGGGACCCCTACAGCATGTGGCACAGAGTGAATATTGCCATCAATACAGGCCTTTCAGCTGTCCTGAACAGTGAGACACAAAGTGGCATGTCTCAACAGAATGCAAGTCTGCACACAGACTTGAACACATTTATCAACACGTAATTTACCTACACTTAATGGAAAACATGAACATTTCATATAAACATACCTTCAGTCTTCCTAAATACAAACAAGAACAGAAGCTATTTTTATTCTGGGATGTGTCATATGACTATTAGAACAATCCAAAATAAGATCTCAGAGGAGTTTACCATGTTCAGTTGAGGAGAAGCGCACAGCACGCCATGGAAAGAAATGGTGTAATTGATGCTAACATCACTAAGGCTTGCCCACCACCGAGCCACACAGAATTCAATGGTTTTTCCAGCCTGGAAAACGAAAGACAACTTTTAGGCATAAGCTTCTATCCTTTCCTTCTATTCACTCCACCTTCCTCACACTCAAACAAAGCAAAGAACAGAGCTCAAAAACATCTGGTTATGTCTGTCTACTTTAATAATCTAGGTTTATACAGAAACAAATGATACTGGGCTCGTCCAGAAAAGACAGGACAGGTCCAACAAAACAAAGAATGCCAGAAATACATACTACTAGGAAAGGTCTGGCTTTCATATACTACATGTCCTTCCTCACCCTTCAAGCTATGCAGACCAGCTAGTTCACAGATGATTTTAAATGTATGTGCCTTAGAAAAATGAGTATTAGAGAAGGAGAAACCACTCCGCTTCAATAAAAAAAAAACGACTTTGGAGGATTTTTAAAGGGTGAAATGATACAATTCACAATCCACTGTTTGGGACAGGCTTAGCTTAGAGCTGTCTACTTCCATTTTCAAAGAGGGTAAAGGAATGAATAGCAGAGAAATCATACCCCCACATCCCTCCTCCAGGCTTTAGGGCTATTATGGAGGGAGGAATGTTATTAAAGATCTTATCAAGATAAACAGACTACTATTAAGAAATAAAACACACTCAAAACCACACACTTTTTTTGAAAAGGTAAATTAAAGGTAAATTGTGCTAAGACACTATTTTTTTCTGTTTTTCCCTCTCTCCTCCCTCCACCCCCTAACCCGAAGTAACTTACCAAGACAGGAAACGCTTCAGTCACTGATCCTTTTTCTGGTAATGATGAAAATTTATAGAACTCGTGACTTCTATAGGCTTTTTGTTTCACTAACTGAACAGCATGAAGAACAAACTTGGCAGTCACATCAGATGAACATGAACATACTGTCACTTCTAGATTAAAGAAAAAAAGGTTTCACGAATCAAAAAAAGGAAGAAAGGAAGAAAGGGAAGCAGGTTCACCAGAAAAAGACTCCAGATTGCAAATAACTTTTGAAACTAAGAAGTTATACTCTATGCAAGTGGTTCTACATGCGAATAATACTCATGTATTAGATACTCTCAAAGACTCTTTCCAATTAAGGAAAGCCAACTAAAATCAAAGATGAGCAAAAATAAAAACTGACTCTTTACTGAGTGGTGAAAATGAATCAGATAGTACAGATTACAGCCCAGACAGCACAGACCATTGCTGAATTCCAAATTAAGTTTTAGCACTAACTGCATACAAATGAAAGGTTATTAAATAAAAATCATTTTGACATTCTCTCATAGAAGTCAAACCTTCTTCGCATTGGAGAATTATGAACCACTTGCCATAATGCAAATCCTATTGTCTTTGGTTAATAGATCTTCCATCTCTAAAGGTCCACCTCTCGCAAAAATACTGTTTCATACATATTTATAGGAAAATCACTCTGGCAATGTGTGATCACTTTAGATTCTATTTGTTTTAGGAGACTGGGTGAGGATCCCACTATACCATAAATCATGAAACAATGTAAAATCACTCCTCTAAAGGTTAAAATTCAAATATTTCATGCCTTCTTAAGTTAAAATTCTCGAGCTCTTACTCATACTGAAATTCTTTTAACACAGATTCCAAAGTAAGTTTGCCCAGTGTGATCATTTTCCTTACCAGCCCATGTAGCTCCCTGTGGAACATCAATGAAGTGCCTTCGGATCTGACCAGGTTTAAAATGAACATCTTTATATGTAAGGTCGTAGCTTGACGATTCATCTACTCTGCATGTAGAAAAAGAACATGCAAAATGCCAATCAATTTTTTTCCCCTAAGATATTTTTAAATATATGTTATTTGCTGTGGAGACTCTAGGTCATATACAGTGCAGAAAGAACCAACTATCCTGTTTCTCTGCATCACTATACTCATTTTTCCTCACTGGTTTAACTCCAATAGAACAGTTCTGTATGGGGCATATCCACATCAGCATGCAGCACCTGGGAACTGGAGCATAGGTAAACTGGATAATATAAATTAACTAAACTTAGAAAAAGCAAATAAAGCTTGGGTTTACTGACCTTGTTGGTATAACAACAGTTACTGGAACTCTGAACAGAGGACCTGCATTAGGCATTGCTATGTCATATCCACACACCTGACAAAATAAAACACAGACACTTAAGTTTTGATTACAATCAATTGTAAAAGATACTATATTCAAACTAGTTGCAGATAACTTTGAATCTCTTTAATTATCAGACCATCATTCAACCACTATCATCTTAGGAAAGAAGATTGAAGGGTTTTTCATGTTTTGTTTGAGGTTTCAATTGAAAAACGGATAGTCCCTATTTTAAAAGCTAGGCCTCATTCCAAACTCAGAATTTGCCCCAAACATATATAATTTGACTTTTTTTTGTTGCATTAAAAATCTTTTCATCTTTGAGCTTCAGGCTTATGTTTCATAAAAATAGTCCCATTAACCAGGCCTTTCACATCCAAGTCTCTTGGAAATTTGTTCTGTTTTAATTTTGCTAAAATGTTCTCAGTGGTACTACAAAAAAATGACAGCTCTCATCTTAGCAGCTTGCTTTTAGAAAAGATATGCTTATCCTTAGAACAATGAAGTGCAATGCAAATGTTTTAACGTCAGGATGAAGTCTGGGATTAGAAAGGTCTCTGTCCCCAGCAACAGTATTGTACAGATAGCCAGAGGTAAAATATATATGGTTTTAAAAGCAAAAACATTAAAATATTAATGCAGCTATTTATCAAAGTCCCAAAGGTATCTGCTATAGAAAACATCCTGTAACAGCTGCTGACCCCTGGAATCATGCAATAAAGCAGAACAGAGGGTGGTAACATTCTACAGTCTGTATTTCTTTAAACATTAATTCTTGAATTAGGTGATAGAGGTCACATGAATACAGTCCTTCTTCACATACAAGTACTTCAATACCTCTGTGTAATGCAGTCCTTCTCTCAGGCCACGTGGATCCACACGAATATTTATATGTCGACACTGGTTCATAAGCTCTAAGTGAGTAGGGCACTGAATCCATGGGGCGTTTGAAGTTAAAGCTAGATGCAGCTGGAGAGATATTCTTTCAGTGTTTTCTGTCAAAAAAACCAACAAAACTCAACAATCAAGTGCTTGGATTCTACCACAATCCAGTATTTGCTATTAAAACATACTCATCTGAAAAAAAAAAAATGTAATAGAAACAAAACAGTCCCCAAACGATAATTTCTTCACAAAAATGGAGCATTTTTATATTACCTCTTATCTTTTAAAATAGAAATAGCAGAACGTAATAAAAGTTAACATCCCATTTTGAAATTATGCCTCATAAAACCTGACAAAGTTGAAGGTCACTGTCAAGCAATGCCTCAGTTGCTCATGTCATAATCTGAAAACAAATATACACATTCCTATAGAGAGCCAGAGGCTTTCCCAAAGAGAAATGAAATAAAATAAAAGCCAACTGCGCTGATCCTGAAACTTATACTGATTACCAAATGGCATTATAGCAACCTTAGCGAGGGTTAATCTCTCGGAATCTGAAGGACTATGATAATTTCTTCCGATTTCCTTTTGAATTCCCACACAGCACACCCAAATTAGGCACATCTTTAACAAAGCACATAACGCTGCAATTCTTTAGTGATTAAAGGACCACTATCATTCTTATGCTGCTCTGAAGATAAGTACCACTTGAAAGAAACCAAAAATCCATGATTTCTATTCTGCCTTGGCCTTAGCCTCATTTCCATACATTTATTTTGGTTACATCTTTGTCAGGAGAGTTCTCTGCTATCATATGTTCTTTTGGCACAGCAGGAGCAGTCAGCTCAAAGAGAACTTCAAGGGTGAGACTGAGCAGATCAGTCTCTCATGCTCTTTTAAACTGCCTCACACTCTGGTCTTTTTGAGGATACCAGGCGGGGTAGAGCCGTAACAACTAGGCAGGTGCTAGAGAAACAACATCACCTTGCAAACTAATTATTACAAAATTCTGTTTTCACACTGCTTGCATCCCTACAAAATTGAGTCCTATATATGAAGGATTATTTTAATTTTCCACTGCCAGGCTGTCAACACCACGCTGACTGCTATGTAACCTATGAAACATGATTACTCTGAATCAGTAACCTGTCCTCATCAACATCAATTCTTCTCCTAAACACGCTCACCATTTTTCATATGTCAACTTTCATCTGGATCTCTGGTTTCAAGAAATAAATTAAGACCTCAGATGCTAAGACCTCAGTAACAAGGTCTCAGTAATATGGATCATTTCTGAATTCATCTTACTTCAGCTGCTCAGCAAGTCCAAATTTGTATTGAACAAAGCAAAGTAGGCAGAATGCTTTACAGTAAAAAAAAAAAATCTTGTCAAACTTACTTTGATTGGTATCGGTTACTTACTCATGTTAAAATAATCAAAACCTTTCAGTCCCTTTACAATCTGCTTTAGGTGTATTTAAGCTTACCCATTAGTACCAAGTCCATTTTCGTTTTCTCACATTGTGAAGATGCAAAGTCTAACACTAGAATTGAGCTTTTAAATACTCTGAAATAACTCTTCCACGTTCAGAACAATTTTAACATCTTGTCATACAAAGAAGTTCTACAACTTCATAAAACATGAAAGATTTTTTCGCATGTTTCCTCTGTCTTGCTCCAATTTCATTTTAGCTTCTACACAACACAGACTTCTTCGTTTGGTGAGAGGAAACATGAAGTAAAAGACTCACCAGGAACACAGAAATACTGAAATATATGAGGTTAGAAAAGTCATTTAACCATATGCCTTCATTTATCAAAGAATTTAGAGCTCCACTCTCTTTTCAGAAAATTTCTCTTCTCTCTCCAAACAGTTCTATCACTCCTCATCATCACAGCTTTTGCAATTACAAGTTGATGGTCACAACTTATATTTTTCCTCATACAAATCAAGTCCTTTCCTACCTGTATTCTCAGGAAACACAGGTTCTATGCCAACCCCATGATCAGAAGGTGCTGTTATCTGGGCAGGATCTCTGAGGTAGATTCCACGGTTGCTTCCAACAGTAACAGTAAAGCCTATGTTGCTTGCAAAAGATGAATTCTGAATGAGGTAGTCATAGGCTTTATCAACCTATTAGAAAGAACATACTTCAGATTAACCAATTTCAGGTTAAAAGTCATTTTATGTACTCTTCTATACAAAGCAAGCACAACAATAAATGGCAAAGTAATTCACATGTTACTTGAGTCATAGAAACAGCACATTGCTTCTTGTGACACTAAGTATAAGATGAACACTTTCATTTTGCAGCAGCTGCAAAAAGCACAAAAATACTGAAGGCCATTTAAAAACATTGTGTGACAACTCCCCTTTGCTATACACTCATTAGAGGATACACAAAAAGTTTTTAAAGATGTCTTCAGAGACTAATGGCCCAAATGTAAAATTCATCTCTCTCTTATCTGGAGCATAACTTATTAAACATCCTGTCTTGGGCTTAAGTAAAAGAGTCACCATTATAAAAATCAGACAACAAACTCACTTTGTTTAAAGCAAAACAAAAATCCAAACGCTTTCCTTTCTGCTCTGAGAGAACTGCCTCTATCCCTTAAGTCATAGTAAGTGTTTTAATCAGACTATTAAATCATAAAATAGGACTGGTGTAATTTGTTTCTCTGTGGCAATGTTTCTATTTAATATGGTCACTTCTGTTTTCTTCTTCAACAAACTGAGTGTTAAAGATGTGTTTAAAGAAGATCACCTACTGCTTCAAGCGCACTAAGAACCTGATCAGGATCCCTAATCAGAACCTGATTAGGGATCAGCAAATCAGTCAAAAAACAAATTGCCATCCAGAAGGCTTTCATCACACAAAGATCAAAACAGAGATTTCCAAGCTAGTTAAAAATTCACAAGACTGAAAGAAAGTTCAGACTTAACAGTGCAGGCCCACAGCCAAGACCTCACAGTTGTTCAGCTGTATTCCTCTGAACCAGAGCGGGTGTCTAATTTCATTCCCCAGAAATTACAGCTCCAGTATTTATTCACATAAAACAAAATCACCCTTCTAATAACAGCATTAAAAAAGAAAATTAAACACTAAGATTTTGGACTTTTGGTCAGAATAAACCTAAATGTGTGGATGTTAATCCCCTCCTACTTCATATTCCCATGTGCTTTTTTCGTCAGTCTAAGAACATAGCTTGTCAACAAATTTATTCTGATGTAATTG
This sequence comes from Eudromia elegans, assembly GCA_003342815.1. Classification (NCBI taxonomy): domain Eukaryota; kingdom Metazoa; phylum Chordata; class Aves; order Tinamiformes; family Tinamidae; genus Eudromia; species Eudromia elegans. The sequence continues at coordinate 3,332,138 of PTEX01000073.1, read as the reverse complement.
CATGCTGAAGCTGGAAAAACAACAAGAAACATTAATTCCTCCTCCTCTTCTACAACATTCTTCTGTTTTCCCAGAATCAAGCCTAAAGATGAAATGCCAAAATAGCAAGCTGAATTAACTCATCCAGAAATCCGCACTTTCTTGTGGGTTAGGTTTTCACTGTTAGCAAGTACCTGAATAATACCATGTCCTTGTGCAAATACTTCTATATTTTCAGCTTTCACTGCAGTATTTTCTAATGCTCTTCTGACAGAATGAACAGTGTAACGAATGTCATTAGCTTTGAGTCCTGAAATTAGAAATAAAACTATAATTGAAGACAAAAGAAAACCTGAAAAAGTTACATCATCAACAATGAAATGTTAAACACATTGTAAAAAACTTTTTCTTTTAAGTTTGACAAGAAGAAACCAATCTCTTTTACACTATGCATGAATATTTAATATTAAAACATACTATTACCTGACAGTACCAAGGCAATGCCCCCACAGGCATTGGGTGAAGACATTGATGTGCCATTCATGAGTTGTGTTCCTCGCAGAGTCCAGTTTGGAACAGAAGCAATAGCACCTCCAGGCGCACTGATACTTACTCCGAGCGCTCCATCAGTGCTGGTTTAAAGACAGGATCACAGAGAGCAAGTGTTTGCTCCTATACACTTTTTAATGAAGGTATTACTGTATCTGTTACTAAAGCTACCTTTCTAAAAGTACATTATTTTATTAAATCCATTAATTCTTATAGAGCATTTCATGAAGTGTTAACTTTAAATGTCATCAATCATCAGCTATGCCTCTTTTCTAAACTTTTAGAGGTATAATACTTAACACTTTGGAAATTTTTAAACTGTCAGTTTTTACATATCAATCAGGCTTCTGTTTAGTCAGAGCATCTTCCAAGATCCAAACCAAAAACACATACAAACAAACCTATTAGGCACTTAAATACACAATTAAGTACTTGGAGTCTACATAGCCTTTATTGTATTTGCATAAGATTAATAACAGGAAGTGAAAGAACAGAAGAGATTTAAAAGAGCAGTGGATGTGTATGGCACAACTAAAGATGCATTTAGTTTTTTATTGCTGTGAGCCAGGCTTGCCCTATCATCCTTGCTCTGGACAGGAGAAAAAGACACCATTCGAACACCGCTGCACCTTAACTAGTAAGTTTTTCTGAAAAACAGGATATATTTGACTTAACTCCTATCATAACAGCTTCATGTGCTTAAGTTCTGCCTTAAAGTACAGTCAGCACAATTCTGCAATACAGAGCTTAAACACATTTTATGACAGTGGTATAAATAACAGGTTTTGAACCATTATTCTTCTGGCTAAGCAGTGCACAGCAGATCTGCCTGAAATGCTCCAGGGCCTATTTAGAAAGACCAATCCCTATCCCAGCCAACTCCAACAAAGCCTTAGGGATCCCACATCCACCTGTGTACCACACCTCACACAAGTAGAATTGGCCAGATTTGGGCCTTTCTGTTCATATGTGGTCAATCTATTTCAATGTAAGAGAGAGGTTTCCTGCTCCAAAGCAAACGTTTGAGATGGTTACATGGACTACTCTTTATAACCAGATCTGTGAAAGATCTGCTTTGGAGAAGAATAATCAAATTTCTGAATAATCAAAAAGCCCTTCTATTCTCAGGTAGAGGGAAAGAGCACATTTCTTTTCCTTATGTGGAACATGACAATGTTGCACAGTAAGTTTCTTAGAACAATATACTTGCCTGTCAACATGTGGACACTATGATAGATTACTTCACAGAGAAATGCTATTAGGGAGGCAGATGCTATGCAACCAGCCAGTAAATCAAGGACCAACTACAGTTTCTATTTTTGGCTTTCCTCAATAAGACACAGACATAAAGCAAAGACACTCCAAGACCAACAGGCTACCTAAGCTCTTCCCATGGGAAATAAACAATTTTTCCATATTGATGACCCATTTTTATATTTTGAATTATGTAATCTGACCAAAACTAAATTGATTATTCTTTTTAGAATAACCTACCTTGGACCTCTAGATGACCAAGTATATTGATTTGCTGGCAGTTTCTCTCTCAAAGAATATTCAGCAACCATCATATCTGGTGATACATAGGCACCAACACCTACAAAAAAATGAAGAGAATAGCTCGTCTGTGTTTTTAAATAATTGTGGAAAAAAATCTTCACCTTTATAGTGTATAAATATACACAATTTTCTGTCTCAGTAATCTTTTCTTTAAAGCAAAAAGTAATGCAGTATGCTCTACAGTAACAATATTGACACATTCTGCATTTAATTGGATGATATTTTAGTACCATACAATAGGGCTACCATGAATTAATTCATTTCAGCTGGAGTACTACACATTCACTGTCTGTAGTTCTTCCAGTACAGATTATTTTTCTTTTTTTTTTTTTAAAAAAAAAAAAAGAAGTCTACACTGTTACAAACTATACCAATCTCACCTCAAAACTATCAGTTTAAACTGGCCCATGTTCACATGGCTGAGAGCTACACCATCTGGAGCAGATGGCCACATTCATTCAGCTCAAACTCTATGGTGATCAGGCACTCATTACCCCAAAGCACCCAAAGAAAGTAAATGACTCTGCCAAAGCTGCTAAAGTTTTGGTTTTGGAGCGTACTGCCAAGGATGTGCACTGCCAACTCTACAGTGGAGAATCTTATGTCTTTATGCTACAAGCACCATCAGGAAACCACCATTGTCAAGCTGAGAGAATCATACTTGGGCCAAATTGTCTGGCTGACCTAAGGTAACCTGTCAACTGTATTTCCATTTTCTTCCCCAAAAAAACTACCTGGTTCACTCTGCACGGAAGATAGGCTAATGTAATTTTACACGCAATGTGTGATAAAGACACCCAGTCTCTGGAATAATACAATGCATCTGTCAACAGAGCAGATGCACTGTCAGAATAAGGCCAACACAGACTTTAGAAGAGCCTGTTAGTTCCAGTTCCTTTCCCCCAATCTCACTCAAATACAGTAATTGCAAATTAACTTTTAGAAAGTAACCACTGTTAATTCTATTAGTTACCCTGAAATAGTGTCTCATGCCTGCAAGTCTACAGGCTGGAGTGTTAGCATGAAAATTTATGCAGTAAACAATTCTTACAGTGGAATTAGAAGATTTACATAAAAAATTGAATTGGAAAGCTAACCCTATGCGCTAAACATCTTTCAAACTCCTGTATGTCAACCTTTCACTGAAGTTACAAAAACACATACTACTTATCAGAAGTACCAATTCTTATGCCAGCAATACATCTGCACTGCCACAGCACCATAGCTTACAGAACAGTTCCCTTAGAGAAACATCTCCAGGGAGCGTAAAGAGAGTATCCTCTATTCAGATTCTAAAGCTAGGTTTCACTATGAAACTTAGAGGGGAAAAAAAATTTAGATACTCTAAAATGCTAATTCTGTCAATTTAGGGTGTTCTTTATGATTTTACATGATATAACAAACTCTAAGCTTGGTTTCCAAGTTGAATTTATCAATCATCTAAAAGAAATTGCATACTTACACAGTTCTCTTAACGAGAATCATCTTTCAATCTTTGATTAAGTTTTATCTTAATCTTACTCAAATCCTTGAGTAAGATGTATTTTGCAAATTTTAGACAATTTCACAGCAAATTAATATCACCTGCATCTGCTACCTCTCTTCTCCATAGAGAAGTTTTTGAATTGTTAGACAACAATCTCAGCTTCTACACTTAAACGTACAGCAAGTGCTTTCCAGGGCATCAATCTTGTTGCCTAACAAGCCTTTAAAGAAAAAAAAAAAAAAAAAAATCCAAAGCAACACACACCTCGAGTAACAATTCCTCTGATCTCCAGCACGTAACACAAAGACATAACATACAGAGATAGCAGTTGAATACTGTCAATGTGAGTAAATAGGGGCTTTTTTATTTTCCAAAACAAATTATTTACCTATTACACTAGATGTAGTGCCACCAGGACATCCTACTGTAGAAAGGCAAGGGCCATTATTGCCTGCACTTGAAACATAGATTACATTGTGTTTCCACACAGCTTCATTAATTACTTCACAAATTCTCCTAAAGAAAGAGAGGAAAATAATTCATTCAATCAACAATGCTGCTTGCCTCCTACAGACAGCAGGGCAAAACTCCCAGTTCCAGCAGAAGCTGTGCCCAGTCAGAGCATATGGAACATTATCCACCCCACTTCCCCCATCTAGCAGATTTCCAGTACTTAACCTGATCACAAAATACAGCTTATGATGTTAAAGAGGACAATTTCATTGTGTGATCATTGAAGTCTTTCCGATTATTAGTATTCTAACTAAAAGAACTCTTGTTTAATATTCTAAAAAAGATTGCATTGCAAATTACTGACAACTTCAACAGGTTAAAGATGTATTTTAAAACAAATTAAACTAACTTTTAATATCTGTGAATTATTTTGGTCTGGATAATACATTCTTACTTATATTTATGCGATAAAAAATGTAGTTATAGTTTTTAAAATTAAAATAGCCTACATTAACCACAGTAACACTCACCCAGAATTTGGCCAATGTGTTGCTTCTCCATAGCTATAGTTGACAAGATCACATTTATATTTTATTGCTTCTATCATCTGACAAAATTGAAGAAAAGCCAAAACACATGCTAGTCACTTAAAAATATCACAGAACATCTGCTATAGTCACATAAAGGACAAGGCACAAGTTTATCTTGATTTTACCAAACAGACAGAAGTAAATCAAAACCTTTCTCTAGATATTTTCCTAGTGACCACCTAATAGAACAAAGTCCGAGTTCCCAAACAGCTTATCAGCTTGCCACATTCCAAGTTACAAATTAAGACATTAATCTAATAGAAAATCAGAGATAATTAGATTCCTGTCTCAACTATCTGTCCTCAATAACACAGAACCCCGTAGTCAAGCATGTAGGGACTATGTTTTCAAAGTCCTTGCTTAGTGAAATATCACAATACTATGACGCTGCATTAGCATTATGAGAAAGAGCTTTTGCTATTTCAGACCCAACTATAATAGCAACCCTTGCCACATGCTCTAAGTGTCCCTGTTAGAGCAGGTGGGTTGGACCAGATGACCTCTGGAGGTCCCTTCCAACCTCAACCACCCTGTGATTCTGCGTGCGATTCTGTAATAAGCAGTTTGGTCAGATTCAACACAGTCAGGAAGACACTATCATATATACTTGTGTTGCCATAGCAAGATCTTTTTATGGATCACAAATAAAATTCTGTTTTCTGTTTCCTTTCTTTCCTTATCCACTTGCTATGTGGCAGAGTTCTTGAGCCTTTCACTGTTAAGAATGGCATTTCTCTCCCTCTTAAGGAAAAGGGTGGAAATCAACTTACCCACATAGTTAGACACTGGCCTCTATTCCAGATTTATCCAAATATTTAACAATTTGTTTATCCTATAATTAAGTATCTATAAAAAGTATACTGAGAGCATGGAATAAAGAATATAAAATAAGCATACAAGTCACTTAGCTCACATGTAAAGTTAGCAGAAATACTGCAGTTCTATTAGCCTGAAAAGTCTTATCAGAGCTCTATGTAAGAGGAACCTTTTACATTAAAGAACTAAAAACACTCAAAAAGGTACTCTAATGTTAAGGGGGGAGGATATTCCAGAACTATACTAAAAAAAACAAACAAGAGCAGAAAGTGATCCAGAAAAAACTACTGTTTAAAACAGCAGACTATTTATTCAGTGAAATACTCACAGCTCTTATTAGACCAGTGCCAGTTTCCATTGTACTTAGTCTTGTATCTCCAATCTTGATGGCGAGTATTTGAGCTCCAGGAGCCACACCATTCCGTTCAGGTTCCTCTGGAAAGTATCCAGCTGCTATACTAGCCACATGTGTTCCATGGGCTCCTAAGTAAACAAGAAAGCATTGTTATACACTTATCAAGCTTTTCATACTGATTTAATACAATATAGATCAAATAATTTTTATTTATTGACCTACTAGTACATAAATGAAGCCCAGATTTCAAGATCACTTTTAGTACGGTACTTGTTTAAACAAAAAACCATGAAGCAACAGCACTTTACAAAACAGAACAGCTGTGAATGGAGCAAGGAGAAAAAATAAGACCACTCTGATACTAAATGCTCAAAAATAAAACTGTATGGAAATATAAAATGAATTTAAAAAGTACCATCCTATATTATGAATTTAGAAATCAGAAGGGGTTTTTCCCCATGTTACTGAAATATGAATATTTTCATAAGAAATGAAGGGTGTTCTTTATCAAAGACATACAATCTGATCTCTCAGCTTCCAAAATTAAAACCGATTCTATATACAGACATACAAATGCGATTAGAGTTGTTGGACCTTCAGCTATAGTGACACCTGCCATTGTAAGAAAGCTTACATAAAGAGCCAACTCCCTTTTGTTTACGGACATCTTAAGCTGTCCATAGATCACTTTCTAACCATAAAAGCTGCAAAGGACAACTAAAAATTTAAACAAACATTTGACTCAAAAACAAAACATCACAATACACACTTTGAAAGAATGCTCATTCTACTTAGGCTTATGCCAGTACGATGTAGGAACATCTTCAAGAGTAACTTCAGCAAAAACGTATACTACCTATACATGCATACACACACACACACACACAGAGAGAGCTCACAATACTTTAGACAAAGATGCAAGTAGGTTTGGTAACAAGATGTCATTATGGGTTATACACTAGGAAATGTGGATATTGGCCTTTAATGTCATACTGGTGAGTGCTATATTAATAAATTGCCCTGGGCCTGTGTACCAGAATCAGGCCCCAATACGCTACTTGGGCAGCTGCTTCTTAGGATACCTGCCAAATAGTAGATTTCCTTAAAATGCATTTCATTTACCTCCACTTGTCACAATGGAAAGAAGGTTCCCATCATCATATATGTTGACAGAGTAATTCAGCATCTCAGATGTTCCAAAAGATCCATATTCCTGAGCCTCTTTGTAGGTTCTCAACACTGTACAACTAGTTAAGTCACCACTCTCACTTGTATCTACGCAGGCTCTGTTGACAAAAACAAACAAAAACAGGTAGCTAACGAACTTTCATTTTTTTTCTCCCGTCCACACAAAAGAAACAGAGAGGTCTCAAAAGATCTGGTCTTCTGTTTACGTCTTACTTTTGTAAGTCAAGTAGTATTTTTAAACATGGTTATCTCCAGTTATAGTCAGAAATCTCTGAATAAACTACTTCTCGAATACTACTAAACTTAAATAAATCTATCTTTGTAAAGTAAATATAAGAAAATCTAGACAATTTCCTCAAGGAAGGAAGAAGTTCTTACTAAAGCTAGTGGTGCAGTGTTGGTATTCAAACATCTCAAGTCTCAACAACTGCTTTGCATGATTTATAAATGATAACTTAGTGCAAACAAAGGCTTCTTCCTTTTTTTCCCCTCCCCATCACTGATAGATAAAAAGGGATTTGTTTTACGAAGCAAAAAGTAAAACAAACTTACATTCTACATTATATTAAACATTTTCTTCAGCCCTCTCAATGAAGCCCCCAAGACATCACTGCATCCCATTTTCCTTCAGATTCTTTCTTTCATAGAATTCAAATGACACAGCACAATTATTTTAAAGCAAACAATATTTGAGAGTGCTACTAAAAAAGGTAGATACAAAAATGAATATACTTCCTGAAGCAAACTGCTTTTTATGTGTAAATGCTTTAAGGTTTTAATGATCTAAAGCAGTTTGGGCATTTACCTCCAGGTTTCACCATCATTCCATACTAGACAGTCATAGACAGGACCAGGGTCGCTATACTTCTTCTCAAAGGAATTCAACAGTTCTACTTGATTTTGAAGTTCCTCCTTTATTAATTTATTTACCTAATTAGGCAATAAAAATACAGTTAGAGTATTTTTAAAAATTATCAGGTGGGTATAAGTTAATATCACTCTAAGTCATATTCCTTTCAGATACATTTGTTTCGCTATTCCATCAGGAATTTAAAATTATTATAGAATGCATAAACATCATGCATAGAATGGTTTCAAAGAGCGCTGAACTTATTCTTGGTCTATTATGCAGATCTATTTCTGATTTCTGCAACTGAAGTCTTAAGGCCCTTAAATAATTTGCTGAAATTTATATTTTTTTGTAAAATAGGTTAGTTTTCCTTAATTTCTAAATTGAGCATAGCAATAACAACTTCAAAATTAACCATATTAAATTAAATTTAAAATTAATTATTTTATTTAATGAAAATAAAACTTACTGAAAATATATACATCAAGTATTACATATAATGTCATCTTCATATTCAGTAGCAAGTTGAGTATGTTACCAACTTTAAACAAACCAGGTAAGTATCCATATTAAGATGTTTTAATCAACAGGCAGATACAGCCAAATAGTCATTGCCATCTTTCCTTCACATATCTACTAAAGTATTTTAGGTATGTAAAGTTACTTGTTGTGACATTTATCTAGAAATATACAAACTTGGGAGGGAGAGTTGTGAGCAGCATCAAATTCTTCTTGTTTCCTACAGGCCTCTGCCAGAGCCAGCCTGTGAACAGGATCCCAGAGTTTTTCCTTGCGTTCCTTCTGTAGCACACAACCAAAGTTCCTCAGTAAGTTGAAAAATATTTGTCAGTATACGAAGATTACAAAATCACTTCAAAACATAATTACACTGTGGCTATAGAGCACCACACAATTCTATAAACAACTGTTACACAAAAGAGTAATCAGTAGCAGTGAAAGTACTTTTGCAGCAATGGACCACTGCACACACTCACCTCCTGAAATTACAAATACACCTATCTCTTATGTCAAGCAATACAAAAATCAATCAAATTATGACTCTAGAGCTCTGATCAGCAGCCTATATATGTTATCAAGTCACATACATATGTTTAACCCTATCTCTCAAGACAAAAAAAACACTACAATCCTGAATTATAACAAATTCCCCGGATGCAAAGTATAATTCATTACCTGAATCCTCTCTTTAAGAGCTTTAGGATAGATGTCATAGCCATTTTTTATACCAATGTGATATTTGCTTGAAGGATTTACCCATGTTGACGGAATCTAGAGAATATATTCAGAAATTAGTTAACTAATTGCCTCAAAAAATCCACACCACATAACTTGCAAATATCATTATTACACAGCTCTGTGACAGTAATTACTGCACTAACTTTTAACATGATACAGTATTTGCAACTCTGTTACTAAAGAATCACTCTCATTTTACATGACACTGCAGCTCATGTCTTGAACCATCTGTTGACCCTCCTGCTCTTGAAACATACAGCCGCAACTGAGATCAAGTAAAAATGGCCAAGTAAAAATGGCAAGAAATAGTACTATAAGTGAAATTAGATGTTTTTAAGGGAGGGGGGCTAGACAGGGAAGAAGGGAAGGATCTTATGTTTAGCCACTGATAAACGTCTGAATGTTTAATTTCATATCTTGTTGCAAGTTTGATCCTCAGAAGATAAGATCCACTAATGCTAACAACAATAGGGAAAAAAAAAGCTGGATTCACCCTACAATCACTCACAACAAAATTTAGAAAACATGTGGTAGCACAGAAAGATCCAAAGAATGAAAATCTGTAAGACCCTCAATTTCTTCAGTCTCCACAATTGTTTCCCATGACTTTAACAGAACAATTCCTCCTGTAATTCAACAGGAATGTAAAATGAATGTAAAATACACTAGCACACTCAAAAGCAAAAATGTGCCGTTAGATCTTTTAAGAACATGTTAGCCTGCTTTCTTCCAACAACATCTAAACCACATCAAAAGCTGATTTGAATAAAAGAGCAGCAAATTAAATGATTACCGAATCTTCAACAAAGCTCTGCAGCTACATATTTTACTCTAAACAATCTGCATCGTGAATACATATGAAAAATAAATATATTAAACCGAGCAACCTCCTTGAAGACGAGGGAATGCTGAATTAGGTTTGGATAGGTTCTTGTTAAAAGGATAGAAGAGGAGAAAAAAGTACACCTGTATGAACAAAAATTGGTACTTAAATCTGTTGGAGAAAAAAGGTCCAGTGGCCTCTAAACGTAATCTTACCTTTAAAGTTCTTCCAGAAAGACCAATAATTTCTCCATCTTTAGGTTCTACTACAGTACATGTAGTTACATCACCACTGCCTGTTGTATCAATTATATCAATTATCTTAGGTTTCCCATCAGTTGTAATCTGAAAATATGAGTACAGAATACTTGAAAACAAAGTTGATTATTCTTCAACATAAATATCATGAAATTTTTATTTTAGTGGAAAACAAAGAAATCAACATTCTTTCTTAAGCATCTTACTTTAACCGAAGGGCATATAAAGCTATTTGAAATTTTTTTTTTAAATGATCTTGAATATCTTCCTTACCTTAAATAATTATCTTGTAAGTCATTTCTAGACAATACTTAGCAGAGAAAGAAAAAAATAGTTACATTAATAAAGTTCAGAAGCTTATATTTAGAAGTCGCTCAGTTAACTTCTTCCTAAATTTGCAAAACTACAGTTTTATTTCAAGACATTTACAGCAATGCTTTCATCCAACTGCCCTGGTCGAACTTTACAGTAATGATGGCACAACACTAGAAAGAGGAAAGCTGCTGAACTGCACAAGTTACATGAGTTTAATCCCAAAAAAGTACACAAAATACCATTATCTTATTTTCCTATTATAAGGATTCTGCTTTTAACTTTACACACTGAAAACATTAGGAGCTATAGCTATACACATCTAAAACTCCTAGAGAATATTTCTAGAGGGGTGAAAAGACAGGAAAACTGCCTGTCTAGAGAGAGTTTGGAAACCTCTTTGAATTAAATGAAAACCATCCACAAATGCACTTTACAACAGTCACTGGCCTACTGGGAAGAAGCCCATATCTTAGCAATCACAGACACAGGTAACAGTAGTATTTTTAAGGTAAGAATGGGAAATATAAATGGTATTAGAGGACTTCAGAAAAGAAGGGAAGAAAACAGTAAAATAATAAAAAGCCATACAATCTTGCAGAATGATTTTAAAATAAATTTTAGGAAAAAAATTAGTCACAAACTGCCCTACAAGAAAAACATCAAAAGACAAATGTGCCTCCTAAATTTACTGTTAAAGGATAATCTTCTTAATCTGACCAGCCAAATAAAACTGTTATATAAACTACAAAGCTACAGCTATGCCACGGAATGTATGACAACTAGTGGAATCCTAAAGGAACATATTAAAATATGTCCTAGAAAGAATAAACAAAAGAAGAAAATCTCTTGGAGAGAAGCATCTTCCACACAATTATCAGAAGTATACAACTCTCTCAACACATGTTAAAAATATTCAATGTTACTTTCTTCTTATCACCATATGCTTCACCTAGCAGGGGTTATATCATATCAGTTTACTTAGCAAAGAGATTACATTTCATAAACAGTAATAGATGTTTTAAGAGCAACACAAATTGGCTTCCCAACATTACCTACACAAAAAAATATACTGAATATCAAGCAAACAAACAAACAATCAAACAAAACCCCTTCCTGTTCAGAGTAACTGCAAAACTTCCTGTTTTCTAGCATTTTAGTGTTTGGTATTCTTGCCTTTATGCCTTAACATTAAGGCTGACCCGAAAATAAACACACACTAGGTAGTTTTTCCTCAAATCACATTCTAGAAGCACAAAAATGGACAGCTACAGAAAATGGACAACATAATGAATTATTTTACAAAGTTTATTCTGCTGATGCCAAAAAAGGACAAAACAATTGTCAAATTTTTCTCTAACTCAGCAAAGGCACATACATATCTCCAAAAAATTTAAAATTCCAAGGTTCAGGGGAGAGAGGAAAAAGAAAAGAAACAGAAAGAACACCACAAATATAAATAGTTACATAGAAAATAATTACATTAACTATAAGAAGGACAAAGATTCTCATCTTCCAGAAAGTAAGAAATACTGCTTTGAAGAAGTTTGCTATAGAGCAGTTCTCACTGCAGAACTCATTACTATTAACTCAGATATTCACATTAAGTTAGAAGAACTGTTAAAGTAATAACCTGGTAATACAGCTACTGAACAAAAGTTATGCAATAGAGAAAATTCACTTGAGAAAAATCCATGCATACACATTTACACCATAGAATTTTCTAACATCCATAATCAATCCCTTCAGATGCCTTTCTCCATTCAGAGAAGTCACCGGGTGGCCCTTAAAACTATACCTCAAATATGTTTCCACCAACAATAACTCATCTGCAAGCTTAACCAAAGGTTATCAGAATTGAGCATTTTTCAGTGCACCTCTAAATCAAGTAGATTAATCAGTGTTTGAGTGCAAGAAAACAAAAATGAAGCTGTAATCCAAGACTGTCTCTTCAACACTAGCAAGTCATAACGCAACAGGTGGCCAGAACACAGATTGATGCTCTAGTGAAGTTGGGTAGTTTTAAATGTTACTGCCTGGTCACAAACTCTTAGTGCATCTCCCACACCGCACAGTTCCTCACCCTCTAGCTGCAGAGCAAGTCCACATGTGCACAAGAGTTTGTGCAACCCCAAACAACAAATCCTCGTCTTTCAGGTGAGACAAGAAACCGGAAAGTTTCAGGTGCAAAGGTCTAAGGTTCAAATCCTAATGGCAGTGACCCAGCCAGATCCATGACCCTCCAGAGCTAAGTGAGTGATAGGGCTCCTGGTGCCCTTATGTAGCTGTGTGGCACACTGCTCACCAACAGCAACACTGCAACGAAATTTAAAGAGCCCAACTGGGTTTTTTGTCCTCCTTTCCCCCTTCACATCCTGTAATTCCAGGGAATTAAGTGGTACTAACTATATTTGCAGGATAAGAAAATTTAGAAATAATTAATTTGTTATAGTCAAAAAGTATGCTTTAGTAAAGATCTCCCATACAATGAAAATATTTTCTAGTGTATTGTTTTTAAAAAATTCAACAATTCTATATTTAATATTATGGTTTATGCACAGTCAGGTGGGAAAATAACTAAGATACCCTATCAGTTTATAAATGAGAGTTTTGTACATTGTAGTTGAGAGTTTCAGAAACACGTGCTTTCACATTACCTCTGACTTTGCAGAATAATTCAGATAGTAAATTCAATACTTGAAAACAATTTACCCATAGAATTGTGTTAGGTGATCAGCTAGATTCTCACTTTAAAAGCAGAGGAGAATCACTATGAGAGACACTCTAGACCACTGGAAAGTTGAATTAAAAAGGGCAAGAAGAGCCACACTCTAAACATATTTGGCACATACAATATAATTGTTTTTAACTGATGACTATTGCAGCAACATGTGGAAGAAGTTCATTAGTGCCTTGTTGATAGCTTATCACCACAAAATAAATGTAAAGCAACAAAAGCATTTTTTACTCAGTGTTAAAAGTCAAAAATAACATAACTGCTACCACTAAAAGGTTTCTTTAGAACAAAAGTCAAAACACTTATTAAAATCTTAAAGAGGAATTCACAGACACACACCAAAGTGCCAGACTGAAAGAAGCAAAGGAATCAACTTGTTTATCTTGAAATACAACAAGCAGTAAAGAGCAGCAACAGAAAAGGTGGGGGATGAAGAAATACAATAGTTGCACAATCACACCCCCTAATTAAAAAATACCTGCCTACAACGCAATTATCAGTACACGTGCCTGAACAAGGAATTTCATTAAGAGTCATAACCAGGCAGTCAGGATACATGTTCTCCAAAATGACTGGGAGGGGAAGAAATTAGCATGCTAAAAGCACACCAGCTACCTTTACCATTGCTATCAACAGGTGGAGTGGAAAGCAAAGTGAAAGGGCTTCTCTACAAAGCATTATCATAAAAGGTCCATTAAGAAAACCTAAGTACAAGCTAGATAAACACCTTGCACGTGGGCAAGCACACACAGAAAAACCCCGTAAACATCACCTTTACATGTTTCTTTCAAAATCCACTCAAATTCATTTTCACCAATGGCAAGGGGTTTTTTTTTTCTCCCAAAGTTCTCCATAAAATGCCTTCTCCTCTCTCTGAAATTTTAGCCTTCACTCCAGGAAATAGTGATACTACAAGATTACTATGAACCCTCACAATCTCAGCTTTGATCATGCAAGCTCATCCTTTCTTTGTTCCTCATACCTGCAACCTCCAGGGATTTAGATTCATTGCTTTCACACATGAATTGCCTCCAGAACTACGAACCTCCCACTTCTTATCTTCCAAACTGCCTTTTACTACTTTCTGGTCTGCCATGCCACTATCCTATCTGCTTGCTTGCTGTCTCCCTTTCTAAATAATCTTTACCTTACCCACAGCTTTATTTCTACAAATAACCAGTTTCACATCAGTCTAACCCAACTTAAGTTAAAGATATCCAGTCCCACCTTCCTACTAGTTTTTCTTTCCCTTGTCTTTTTGTCTACCAAAACCCCACAATGAATCACTTCAGAAAAGTGAACTAAAAGATTGAAGTCAGGTCCCTGAATTAAACCATGGGGGAATCAAATCCATGCTCATATCAAACAACAAACAAACAACCCCACCACCACCACAGGCTCTGTTTAAATAAAGGATGCAACTCCTACATAGAGTGCATGCAACTGAAGCCTCTGACAAAAAAAAAAAAAAAAAGAATATGCTGACAACAAGTTGGAAGCAATAGTGTCATAAAATACCAGATATACATGTATTATTAAAAGTATCTTTAAAAAAGACAAATACTGAAAGAAAATCTGCAAATTCCAGAATTAAAGATCATCTACACTGAACTGTAGAAACCCTGAGATCAGGATCATAATGACAAATATGGCAGCACACTCAAATCTGATAATCTGACTGCAATACAATGTAAGAAAACAACAGTGACATCAAAGGCTCACAAAGTTTGCTAGAAATACACTTTTTCACGGAAAACATTTACGCAGCTGTTTAAAGCACCTTTACTACCTCTTGGAAAAAAAAATCAAATTTAGGATAAACAGCGAGTACTCTAAAAGGCGCCAGCTCTGCGGAAGGCAGCCGAGGAGACCAAGCGCCTTGGCAGCCCCGCGAAAGGCGCAAGGGGAGAACCCTCGCATAAACAACGGAGACCACAGCGTTTTTCCTGCTCTCTTGCAACGGAGCTCCGCGCAGCTCGAGCTAAGGCAACACAGGGGTGGACAGTTAGAAGGGAAAGACAACCAAACACGCAAAAAGACAAAGGGAAAATGCAGCGGGAGTAGCTGCAGGAAGCGCCTCCGGCGCCGCTCTCGGCACCGGTCGCGGCCGTGACTCAGGGGCCACTGCCCGGAGGCGGCGTCTCCCGCATGCGCTCGCCCGTTACCTGCATGCCCGGCGCGCCCGGGTCCACGCCGGTGTCCAGCACGGCCAGCAGCACACCTCGGCCATCGAAGTCGGGGTAGCGGGCGAGGAAGGCGGCGGCTCCCGTCTCCTTCTTGGGCAGGAGGCCCTGGAACGGGAACGGCTCCTCCACGGCGGCCGCCATGATGCAAGCGCCAAGCGGAGCCCCGCGCGCCGCCACCGACGAGGCGGTAGAGCGGCGCATGCGCACGGCACGGGACACACCCCTCCCGCCACGCGCCGTTAAGACAGCCAATGAGGCCACGCAACGTCCGGGGCGCCAATGGGAGAGGTGGGGCCCGCCGCACGCCGGGCCTTGGGGAGGGAGAGGGAGAGGGAGAGGGAGAGGGAGAGGGAGAGGGAGAGGGAGAGGGAGAGGGAGAGGGAGAGGGAGAGGGAGAGGGAGAGGGAGAGGGAGAGGGAGAGGGAGAGGGAGAGGGAGAGGGTTCCACTGCCATTGAGCGGCGCTGGCATAGGGGAGACCTCCGTGGAGGGCGCTCCTAGCCCGCTGGAGGAAATAAAATCCAGGGTTTGAGAAGCCTAACGTCGCCTCTTTGGCTGACCCATGCGCATGAGAGATAACTGCCCCCCACCCCGCGTTTGTCCCGTGCGCTGCTACCGCCATTACTGCGGGAGCTTGATGCTGTTCATGGTGCGTTGCGGTTTGTGAAAGGCCGGCGCCGGCACAACTGCGTGGTTCTTTATTTCTAAGCAGAAAAAGGGGACAAAAAAAAAAAAAAAAAAAAAAAAAACAAGCTAAAGGCTCTTGGTAGCCCAAATAAAAATGTTTGGTGAAACAGGTGAAAATCTCTGCATTAACAAAAGTTTAAAAGTTAAGTTTCCTGCCATTTCAACTGCTGAAAAGTTTGCAACCAAACTGAACTCTAGAATTTCATAAAATAACTTTTTAAATTTTTGTTCTTGGGGGGTGACGCACAGCTTTAGCAATACAAGTTGGCAGCAGAGGCGCTGCCTCTCGCTGGCTGCTTCAGCCTCAGCATGCTTTCCTGGGGCAAGTTTCTGTTCGGAGAGGGGCTGAGGGGAAGAAATTTGCCTGGATGAGCGTGTGCTGCTCTGATCGTCACTGTCTGCAAGGCAGAGGCGGCCGGGTTGCTCTTGAGACTTTATTCCGTCTGTCAGACACTTCTTTGTTTCCCATGTCCGGTGAGATTTCTTTATTACTGAATGTGTGTCAGACTTAATTAATCTTCCTTCAGCTAAATCAGACATTTGTTCCATCTTGATAAGTTTTTTGTTTTGTTTTGTTTTTAACTAGCAGTGGTACATTATGCATTTTCCTCTTTTTTTTTTTTTTTTGGTTACTCCTGGGAACTTCTTACCCATCAATGGTTTTTAGAGGTCTTGAGCACTCTTATGCAATGAAAGTATCAAAGAAAACCTGATGAACAGACAGTTAAAAGCACATACAAAAAAAAAAGTCAAATTAAAGCTGTGCTGTAGTCGCTGCACTAACTCAATCTGCTTCCCTCTTTGGTTTTCAATCATAAATGACAATTTTACATTTTAAAGTCTAGATGTGATATGCCTGAATCTCCTAGAGTACTGCTGTAGTTTGTTGGCCATATTCAGGTTTTCTAGAATAATATAGAACCTTGACTGATCTTACTTAAGGGAGATAATTATTCTGACAAGGCCATTGTTCACACACACAATCTCTAATTTATCACTGAAGACTTGAGTTTTCCATTTGGGTGTCATTACTAATGCATATAGTGGGACATGCTTGTATTTCTGGCAGCACATTTAGATCAACAAAAGTCTGATATGTCTATTTCTAGTGTATCTTGAGACATTAAGCTACATCAAATTCTCAAAATGTTTAATATCTGATTTAATAAACAATCTGTATGTTAGAATCTGGAAAGACATCTGTTACTAACTGGAAGTTTTTGTTCTTTTCTGTTGCATGGTGTCAGAATTGTACTACAAACACATTTCTAATTAACAATTATGTTAATTGTAGAACTATGTATATGATGTGCACTTCTAAGTAGAAGGGCAGGCTTTGCAGGAACAATCAGATAATTTGAGATAATATCTTTTAAAGGACTTTAGAGCAATACTTTGAGAGCAGGAAGAAAACCTACTTTCTGTTGCAATCTTTAGAACTTATATTCTATATTAGTTCAATTGTCTATGTGGAATGACTTTAGAAAAGGATGACTGTGCATCTTACTGAGCATTTGCAGATCGTCATACATTTTGAGTGTATGTTTGTGCACCAGAACTGATGTTCATTATGATCCCAATTAGAAAGGCACTCTGGTTTTGTCCTGAATGCTTGCGCTGGTGCACAAGTGGAGATGGGTCATCCCTCACAGGGGCAGCACAGATTTATCTTAAACAAAACGTTGAGTTATAACATTGTGTAGGAAGCCCTGGTCACTAGAATGAGGGTTTGAGGTGGGCCCTGGCAGTCAGCCCATGCGGATTTTAGTTACTAGACTCTGTATAGGGTGTGTACAGAGAAGTACAGAAAGTGCCCAAATATGTACAATCCTGCAAGTGCTTCTGTGTCTCTAGTTCATAAAGATTTTGGGGCATTCACTACTTTTATTCTGTAATTAGTGCAGATTAATTCAGCATGAATAAAAGTATCAGACTTACACAGTGAGCACTTTGACAGCCCTTCACAGAGAAGTATATATGCATTTCACTTTGATAACATTTTTTTGCTCCTTCCCTACTTAGCTTTCATTTCGTCATTTTATTTTTAATCAGTTTGGGTCTTTTTACCATATTCATTCCTTGCTAAATACAGGATAGCAAGATCATTAGTCAACTGGCTTTTATTATTCTCCCACATAAACATATTTCAAATAAGCCCTTGGGAGGTATCTGAAACAAAATTAATCAATTCCTATCATTCTCCATACACAAACTCCTGGGGCCCAGCTAAAGGTTTTAGGCTGTGTTCTCATTTACTAAACTGTTAAAAATAGTCTAAAATGATATCCATGTGGAGAACTCATTGTGTGTTTAAACATTTGCTCAATAATACTATTTAAAATTCATTTAAGCTGAAAAAGTAGGAAGGTGATGTTCATTTAGGAAGAAACTGACCTCAACAAGAAAACACGGATAAGCTCAGTACTGATTTGACCTTACACTGTACATCTAGTGGTCTTTCAAGGTGCCAGGTCAGCTGTGACAAAATTACTATTGTGGTCCTTTTTTAAAAGCATTTTTAAGTATAAAGACACAAAACAGAATGACATGTTCACATTTTCTCCACGATATATCTAAAGAAGTCCTTTTCACATCTCCATTTTTCCACTTGGATGTAAAAAGAGGGAAAAGAGAGAATTGACCCCCAGCCCAAGGAGCCTTGAAGACCACCCCAAAATGCAGCTGACAGCTGTCCCTAAAAGAATGTTCCTTCTCAGAAGTTACCTGAGTTATTGGATGTTGTATTCAACTACAAGGTTACTTTTTTAAAACTCACCTTTCCTATGAAAATACCGTGTTTGCCCCACAGCTGGCAAATAAGAGAGACTGTCCAAGAAATCAGTGAGAATTACAAGGTTAACTTATGGCTGAGTTTTGCAGAGGTATACACAGAGTAATGATGATACTTTAGCTGACAAATATCATAAAATCATAGAATCCTTAAGGTTGGAAGGGATCTCTAGAGACCATCTAGTCCAACCCCCTGCTCCAGCAGGGAGCCCTAGAGCACGGGGCCCAGGGTGGTGTCCAAGTGGGTTTGGAAGATCTCCAGAGAAGGAGACTCCACAGCCTCTCTGGGCAGCCTGTTCCAGTGCTGTCGTTCCCAAAATTTGCTTTCTTGCCCTTCCTTAAGACAGGGGTGACATTTACTCTCTTCTCATCCTCTGATACCTCTCCCAATCTCCATGATCTTTCAAAGACAACCTGGGAGTGGTTTCTCAATGACGTCAGCCAACTCCCCCAGTACTTGTGAATGCCTCCCAGCAGGTCCCATGAACCTGTGTATATCCTTGCTGTTTTAAGTATTCCCTAACCTGATCCTCCTCCAAAATCAGGAGAAGAACACAAACAAGGTTGTGCAGGCAGAAGAGAGGAGGACATTTTTGCCTCACCAGCTTGAAGATCTTTTCCAACAAAATGACCAGCTGTGTGGACAAAGAGAGAACAGGAGATGTAATACTTCTTGACTTCATTCTTTTCCAAGCCATTTTCATCTGGAAGCTGAGAAGATAGGGGCTGGAAGAATGAAGTGCTAGATGGTCTGAAAACTGACTGAACAGTTGAGGTCAAAGGATAGTTATTAATGGGTCAATGCCTAGTTCATAGCGGGCAACAAGTGGACAACCCCAGGATTTGATATTGGTGCCAATTTCATTCAGCATCTTCCTCAAAAATCTCAGTGATGACAGAACAAACCCTCAGCAAATTTCCCAGTGACCCAAACTAGGGGCCCGTGCTGACATTATGGGTGGTAGAGCTTCAAGCCAGACAGACCAGCAGAAATGCAAGGATCAGGCCAACAGGAACTCAGGAAGATCAGCAAGACGTGAGAAGTTCTGCAGTGGAAGCAGGATAACTGCACTGGCCAGTGGTGCCAGTTCGAATAGCAAGTCTATGGAAAGGGATCTGCGGTTCAGTGGATGGCATCTTGAATAACGGCCAGTGAGGTGTCTCTCACTGCAAACAAGGCAAACTGCATCCTGAACTGCATTAGGAGAAGTGTGGCCAGAGGCCTGGGAGAAATTATTTATCCCTTTCATTCAGCTTCCAGATGAGGTTGCGTCCGGAATTCAGTGTCCCACTTCAGCTGCGTCTTTCAAATATGAGCTTCATGATCTGATTTCTATCTAAAAAGCATTCAAGGACCACATAATATGTTGTTTTTTTCTAAGAGCATAAACAAATCTGAAACAATCACGCTTTCCTCACGGGAGAGGAGGTTGTTAGAGCAAGCAAGGTTGTTAGAACCTCTTTAACTTTGCTACAGGAATTAGCAAAGAAATTGTTGAGTGTAAATATGTGTTCTCACATCTGAGTGCGCAGATTCACTAGCTTTTCAGGTTTTTCTAAACCTTGAAATAGAGGTGAACTCCCAGACTAGGTCTTGCATTGCATGTAGAGATTAGTGACAGAAATATTAAAATAGAGTTAATTATGAAAGGAAAGGTATGTGTATGAAAGCACTAGAACAATATTAAGCAAGTTAAAGAACAACATCTGTTGATAGACAGGGACCTGATAACCAGTCAAACTGGTAAACACTAAGGAATGTGTTGTTGACTTGAAGACCAGAAGGCCACCGCAGGATGAGTTGTCAGCAGGAGAGCAGAGCTGTGATGACAGGAGCGTGGCAGCCACACTGCACGTGCCATCCCTCTTGTGCCAACAGGAAGACAGACTGCAGTCGTAAAGATACACAAATGAGGAAACACCCAGTGAGTAGCAACCTTGCCTAAGTTTTATGGAAGATGAAGTAAGCACAACTGTGAGGGAAAAGGTCATGCCAAAATTGCTGGTTTCTAAAGGACATAAAAGCTATGGCCCAACATTATTGTCTCTGAGAGGAATCCATAGAGGTTTAGTTAGGACTTGACTGTTCCTGTCTCTTGTTGCCTGTGTCACGTCCATTAGGACACACACATAGATAATGTCACAGCAGTCTCCATATGCCCTAGAATATTATAAACCTCACTTAAACCTATTTTTATTGTCCTATATAACATCATGCAGAAATACTCAGTGGAGATTTACCTCTGTTTTAAGACAGATGCAACTACAAACCAGAGGCCAACCTGTAGCAACTTTTTACATTGTGTTAGGAGTTCACCTCTTGACATTACAAAGTTTGAGGACATTACAAAGGCTTTGTGTATTTCTGTAAAGTAGCCCTCAGTGGGGATTTCACTGTTTCCAAGGTCACAGAGACAGGCCTGTTGCAAGGTGGACTGATGAGAGAAGGGGAGGTATGAGAGGAAATTATAAAATTATAAGGTCTGGTGCTTGACTATGTTTTTCTTTCCCCCTTCTACTTCCCCTTCTCCTTCCGCTTCATCTTCTCCTTCCCCTTCCCCTTCTCTTTCCTTTCCCTCTTTTTTTCTTTTTTTTCAAAGTGAAACAAATAATGTTTTTATCTTGCTACTGTTTGTCTAATAATGCACGGTCTGTAGTCTGTACTGTTCTTGATCTTCATGGTATTGTTCTCATTTTCTCCAATGTGTTATACACAAACATGTATTTGGTACAAAATGTGCTGTTGATATCCATATTAGCTAAATAACATAAGACATATCACTGTCTACAACTCTTTATAAACTAGAAAATGAATGGCATGTTGCAGGCTTGCTCTCTGCTTACTATATGATATATGAGCCCTTAACATAAATTCTTGAGCAGCATAAGACTAAAAGAATATCTAAAATTAAAGAAAGTACTTTATAGTAGAAAGGTTGAATGATACCTGAAGATATTTAGATTATACCTTGACAATAAAACCTGAGATTGTTCTTTTTCATTTGTTTGTCTGGGGCTGCTTACTGGTGCTTGGAGAATATATTTCAGAAAAATAAGACTGATTGATGGGTCTATTTTTTCTGGTATCTTGTCTCTTAGTAGAGGCCATTAGCAGACCTCAAGAGAGGATTCAGCCCTGGGCAAACATAAATGATATTTCTGAATCCTCTTCTAAACTCCTACTATTTTCAGTTCAGAGGTTTCCCTGAACCTGATGAGGTTGTATATTTAGTAACCCTAAATGTGTTTTACAAATTCTTGTTTAGTCTCCATCTGAGCCCATCAAAACCAGTTTCAACAAACACCCTTTGTCAGGGAATACCGTAGATTCATGGCCCATTATATGATGAGCCATCTGAATCTGTTTTGAATTTTCTGCTAGTTCTTGTGTTGGAAGAGACCTCAGAGGGTCAATCACAGTCTACATACTTTAGAGCTCTACATATTGCTAAAGATTTTACATATTTCTAATACATGGCTCTTTAATATGTCTATATTCCATGCTGAAAAGGTTTCTTAGGTTTTCAGTGTCAGAATGAGAAGTACCTTAACTGGGGCGTAATGGAAAACTATGACATTGGGAGGGAGACAACAGGTAGTTAACCCCAGGATTTGTAGATTTCTGATTATGCTACCAGGCATTGTGAATCATGTTTACAACTGTCTCATAAATGTGCATGAGAATTGTTTTACCTCTTTTATTTTTTTTTCCTGAGCACTCAGAAATCTTGTGATATAATTTTACCATAGAGATTTATTTTGATTTTAGAGCTGATCTATCTCTATACTTGAATACACTATGTATTGTCCAAAAAAATCCCACCTTTTGACTTGTCCTTCAAATGATATATACATTCCTGCGTTATATCTCTTATAACTTCATAGCAATCATGAGACACTGAAATTCAAAATTCAAGACTGAAAGCTAGTGGTGGCAGGGGTGAGGTTAGAGCTCTTTTTTTTTTCATCTGATATAAAAATAACTCTAAAGTTGAGTGTTTCAAATGGTACAAACTCTTAAGTCACATTGAGCCAGAAGTAAATTTAAGGGCTTGGATATGTTTTTGTCTTGTAAAATATGAAAAGAGCACCCTTTGATCATTACATTCAATAGAGCAATGTAATGAAGGCAGTATTTTTTAAAGTTCTCCTCTTGAGGGCAGCAAACATTCAAAACTAAAAATTGTTCATCTTTCTTAGTATAAAACCAGGGCCTCATTTATAAACTAAGGTCAGAAACATATCCTAGACTTCACAGTCGTTCCATTGTCAGTGACACCAGGAGAAAAAAGCACTCAAACGAGTGCTAAAAGTTAAGCAGTTTTCTGTGCATTGTTGAAACTAACATGACTTGTGCATGATTAAAAAAAAAAAAAAAAAGTGTGCTTTTTATATAAGTCTTCATGATAAAGGAACTACCCCTCAAGCGGTGTTGGCTGTTCCAGGGCCCAGCCTTGGACAGACTGCTGTTTCTGGGAGCCTTTGCAGACATCGCTCCTCAAGACAAATGGACATAGTGCGGGGCCTGTGTCTTTATCATGGACATAGTGCAGGGCCTAATAATACAGAAAATGGAACAGCTGAGAACAAAAACTACCACAATCCATGCTGGGTCTGACTGAATCTTGTTTGCATGTCTGCCACGTGGCTTCATTCCAGTGCATTTTCTTGCTGCAGAATAAGCAAATACAAATGCTTGTAGTGATCAATAAGTCTGTGGCAAGTTACAGGAAGTATTTCTGCATCTCAGAGCAAAACCTGCTGTTGCTGCGTCTTGCATCAGTTAGTGCCATGTGCTACGCTAGTGGTGAGCAAACTGCTTTAACTGTCGTATCAGCTCAATTCAAGCCTAAAAGCACAATCTTTTCTTTTTCTTTCGTGCATTAAGAGCTGTCAAGAAATGTTTAAGCTAGTGCGATATATGCTACTGGTGGTGATTGTGATTTCTTTGTGAACTCTGAATGAAGCTAGATAAAGAGTAGATTAGCTAGATCAAGCATAAACTATTAGGTTTTCAAGCTGGCAGTGCTACAAATGTACAGTGGTATGCCCCATTGTGTTTTCGCCTTGGTATTATTAATAGAAGCTTCAGAAGATTCAGAACTTTGCTTTTAACCCAGTAAGTAAGCGTGACCCAGGAATGACCTGTTCTCTTGAATTTGTGTCATGTACTCGAAACCCGAATACCTCAAACTTGGAGCCTCATCCAACACTCAGAGGAACAATGGCAGGATTTTGATTGCCCTGTGGTCATAGTATGCCTTATTTCCAGCTCCCACAGAAAAAAGGACATTGTTCACAATGTGGTGTAGCTGTTTTGTTCTGAATTACACAATACAGGATTACTTGAAGCCCTGCAGTAAGAAGATGTTCTGTGGATGTGCCTTCCAAATCCTGTATCTCAGATCCCCACATAGTTTACATATATTGAGATGTACACTCTTAGTAGTATGGATCCGTTCACGACAAGACAAATTCTGGAGAAGAAGTCCTCAAGGAATGTCATGTAGACATGACGGAAAGAACAAATCTCAGGCTGATGTGAAAGGCAGTGGGTGTTGCATGCCTTTGTATCCTGGTAGGGCTGTCCATGGGCTTAAGAAGGAGACTTGTCTATGCAGGATGGTTCTGTATATTGAACCTTATACTATGTAGCACATGTAAAACGTTCAGATTAGTGAAAGATTATATGATTCAACACTCCATGTGTCTGGTTGGACTTACATCACTTTCTGGGACAGCTGACTGTTGTTTGCAGCCATTTCAACTTGATCCTGGCCTATCTGTGAGGCTTCATTTTCGAATCATCTGCAACCCTGTCCTGCCTGTGTCATCCCCGAGAGAGGGCCCAAAAAACAAGAACAGAGTCAGGCAAAGTCTTGATCCATCCTACGTAGGGCCAGACCGGGAGCAGAGTTACAGCTCATCCATACTTAGCTCCATCCCCAGCTCCTTTAGGCTGGGGAGCTGAAGGACTAGATGCGGTGATCTGATTCTGGTACCATAAGAGTCAGGGAAATTAGTCTGTCTTCTGTTCTTTGGAGTAGTAAGCTTGCAGCCCTTGTCTATTGAAAGGATTCCTCTGGTGGGTTTTTGTTTTGTTTTGTTTTGTTTTGTTTTTGTTTTTTTGGTTTTTTTTTTCAGGCAGACTCCTCTTTCACCAGAGAACAACTTATCTTGTCTAGCCAAGAAAAAAGCATTTTTGTCCGTAAGCTCAATGTGCTCAGAAGTACTAGTTATTTCAAGTATTCTGTATGTATAAGATATACAGCAAATCTCAGGATGGCACTTCTGCTTATAAGAGCATATGAAGTGCAAACTCTTTGTCTTTCTGAATATCTTTCCATTTTTTATATCATATTTGAATAGGATCATGAACATATATGGTTGTCTACTGGCCCCCTGTCAAAATAAAGAAGTTCTGTACTGAGCCTGTACCTATCTGCAACTTTAGATGACTTCTGAATTTCTTCTTCCCTTCCTTAGTGTTATTTCTTTTTTTTGCTTTTACATTATTCATATTCAGAATTAAGAAGTCTATTTAAGCATATTTAAATATATATAACATAAGTATATATAAGTTTATTCATATGTGGATATATGTGCATCTTGCTTAAATGGCTATTTCAAATCTCATTAAGATGCCTGCTCTCCAGTTCAAATAGAAAACAGCCTCAGATACTGAACTGATACTGATCTGATACAAAAATTAATTTTCAGATTGGCTGTGCAAATTATATGAAAATAATGAACTTGTTTGGCCACTAGATGTGACTGTTGCTCTACATAAATATAGTTGAAGCATAATTTGTCGCTATAGGTTGTAGCCCCTTAAAAAACCACCTGGGCTAACTCTAGTTTTCTAGTGTTGTTATGTGATTCTGTAAATGCATTTTTCACTATTTCCTTTAACAATCGCACTTCAGAAGTTTTAGTGCAATGCAAATACATGATTTTATCATTTTGTAGTCCAAAAATTTGATCTTCATGTTGGAAGGAAAAAAAAAACAATCACTAAAAAAGCAAATGGTCAAATCATTGTGTGGAACATCTGCTAGATGCTCTTTGATTTGATTCAAAATATTTTACGGTTCAGATAGAACCTTATGGGAAATTAAAATACGTGCCTTTTCAATTACTAACTTCTTATTCTCCAGCTAAAAAATAACCCTTAGGCCTAATTTAAATTAATGTTTTTGCTATCATAGCAACCAGATTCCTAACTGTTATCTGTGCCGTGCAGATAACTAGCCAAAAGGGTGTCTTGGAGTCAGACTGCTATTATTCATGACCATGAATCCATGGGGAATACAAGAAAGTCAGTCATGTATTGGGAGGCCCCAGACTGGACCCGGTGTCTAGTCAAAGCCTCATGAGTAGAGGGATAATCACTGCTGTGCCCTTGCTGATACCACTGTGGACGCTGCTGACCCTGACAGGGCACCCTGCTGGCTTATGTTCAAATAAATGATTGAACTATGAAATACAATACGATTTAAGCTTTTTAAATGCCAGAAAATTTGAAGTGAGTTCTGTACAGGTCTGTGCTGAACTGGGAACATAAATAGTCACACGGAGACATACGCAAACACATGGGACATATACATACACATGGAGAAGGGGGTCGCTGAGGTGAGCAAGCTAAGAGTATTCTGATGATACCAAGTTATTCAGGCAAGTGAGGACAAAGGAAGATTGGGAAGAATTATGGAAGGACTTTGTGGGGATATCTGACTAGGATGTTGGACACATTCAATGCATCTGTATGTAAATTATGCACATGGATGGAAAAAAAACCAATTTTATATATTCACATGCATATGTGTGTATGTATATAGATGGACTGTAAATTTACCATTACTGCTCAGAAATGCCATTTGGGATTATTGCAGATACTTCTGTGAAAATTTCAAAACAGTGCCTGGTAGTGATCAAAAAGCCAACTAAGCACTAAAAATTATTAGCAAAAGGAGCAGAGAATGAAAGACAGGATATCATTTTGTCAACTCTGTGGTTCATCTACGTGCAATCCTGGTCACTTAATCTCAAAAAGAAAAGCATGCAGAATGTTCGGAGAAGAGAAATGAGAAAATGGAACTGAGAGTAGCTCAGAGAAGACCTCCAAAGATAATCAAGTCCATGGATTCCTCATTAAACAAGAACTCTCAAAGAAGTGTGGAAGAGAGAGAAATGAGGAAGGAAATGCAGATATTTAAAAATGCGTGAGCTGCATGCTGGAGGTGAATAGGAATCAGTTCTTTGTGTCTTCCAGTACAAAACCCTGCAGGTAGCAAATGAAACTGGGGGTGTATCCTCACACTAGGTATAATTAAGATGTAGATTCTTTGTTGTGGCTACTAAAAGTTTATAGATTCAGAGGGAATTCCATCAAGTGGCAGTTATTAAATGCTTAAAAATCACTCTGGTTTATTACATTTCCAGGCTGTAAAAAGATGGAGTGCACACAGCAGAGGCATCTTATATGTTTGTCCTGTTCTTACATATTTCCTTGAGCATCCTCTTCCGGTTGCCTCCAAGAACAGAATACTTAACTGATTGGACCTCCAGTCTGACCTAGTATGGCCAGTCCTACTTCTTGTGTGTTTTGTGACTTGAACCAATATGAAGGTATTACATATAAATACAATTGTTTTTGATAGGAACTGGAGTGCAACCAAATGGCAAAACCATTATTAGTATGCTGTAATTATTTGAGTCATTTTGGTAGTTATGCCATAATACCAATAATACAAACAATTTTGTGCCATACAGTAGTTGTGCCATAATACCATAATGCAAATAATAACATATACTGCTCAGTATATTTCAGATAAAGCTTGCTGGAGTCAGATTGTGGTAGGTGAATATATTAGTGAAAATGGGGAGAAGAACACAGAAGTAGGTCTCACTTTTCCTCACTGCTCCAGTGGCTCAAAATTTGTAGTACAAATTTCACTACAGCTTCAATGGATGTCTTAGACATCATTAGCTGACCCTAAGCTTCAGACAGGCTAATATCAGGCTAATATCTCTTTTTTTTTTCTCAATTGCAAGCCTGTAGAGACTTTGCAGGGGAGGGGAACACATTCTTTCTTGAAGAGAAAGAAGTGTCCAGCCCGTCCTTGTAAATTTTAGATGAACTTCAAATAGAGGAGGAAAGAGGTCTCAGCTATTACTGTAGAAGTTTTGTTGAATAGGCCATCTAGTACTCACTTGCAAGACTATTAAGTATGTAAGTAGCAAATAAATTGCAGGAAGTCTGATGTTTGTGCTGTAGCTTGAAAATGTTTGGACAGGAGAATCATGGCAAAAGTGCCTTGGGGAAGAAGCCACCACAGTTAGCGGCTGTGGCCTTGAAGGTCACGTGTCACAGAGAAAGTCCCTATAATTCCATCCTCTAAGTATTTGCATTTCCTGGATTGGTGCCTCTGTAGTTTACGAGCCTTTTCTTCCCAATGTACCTACAGCCAAACAGATATTGTTTGCACAAAACCCTTTGTTTGAACTCATTCCTGTGAATATGCAAGTTATTGCTCATTGTGTCTGCCCAGATGATACAATTTAATTAGCCAGGTTCTGGCTAATAGCTTGAGCTATTGTTACTTTGATATTCTTAGAAGATGTCTAAAATGAAACCATGAGCATCATAGGGTTTTAACTTCATATCCTGCAGGAGAGGTACAAGTAGTCACATCACAACAATCATACCAAAAAGACCTAGGAGTTGCTCTTATCCATGTCCTATAAACTCAAGTGTTCACTGCCATTTAGAAATGGAGATGAAAAGAAAAGCTCCTGTTATTTACCCACTGAAAAATAAATAGTTGCTTTCTCCATTTTGTGGGCTCTCTTATAACTGCCTATTCATGTATCTCATTGAGGACCTCCCAGTGTAGTGCAGAGGAGTCTTCTGTA
This sequence comes from Eudromia elegans, assembly GCA_003342815.1. Lineage (NCBI taxonomy): Eukaryota > Metazoa > Chordata > Aves > Tinamiformes > Tinamidae > Eudromia > Eudromia elegans. Next base: position 3,303,352 of record PTEX01000073.1, on the reverse strand, counting down.
ATCACCAGGTCAAGACTTTTTTCTTTTTCTGATAGTAAGAGAAATTACTATAACCCCAGCACTTTCTTTAATATCTCTCAACTCTATGACCAGGTCTTTTGAAGCTTTACTAGTGCTGAAATGACTCACAACCTAAGGCAACCTTCCATCTGTGAGCAGTGCTAAAAACCATGAATGAATTATTTAAGCACTGCTGGGCATTTAAAATACCCAGGGCTAATCATCTGGAGCAGTACAACTTAAGAAATTGGCTGGACTGGCTCAGAAAAAAATAAAAAAGAGGTGAAGCTACATTACAGAGGTTGTGATCTATATCCTTCCAGTACAATTAAGCTTAAATCTAAGCCTGCTGTCTCATGGCTTGAAGCTGAGGCACGGGGACAGCAGCATGGCAACTTTCCAATTTGCACCATGTAGGTATGACAGTCCTTAGTGAGGTTTAATCTGTGGGCATACTGCTTGCCTATTCTCTGAGGAAAGATGAATAATGAATGTAATAGAAGTAAGTGCACATTTCCTAACCCTGAGACTTGAGGCATGTTAGTCAGTCAGAAATACGTAAAATTAAATTTTTCTTTTAAAATCAAAGTATGAAAATTCTTGCAGTCACTTGCAAGGTTCTAGATACCTTGACGTACCATTAAAATTAATTACAATTGTCCTTATATTGATAGTATTCAGAGACCTGCCCATCATATTCTCCTTGTCTCATTGTTTAAATACAATGTTTAATTGCTTCTATCATTTTAATATCTTGAATGTGCTTTAAAAGAAATTTATTTTCTTTTCTGATTAATCTTATTCCTTTCTTCTAATTTCTCAGAAAGTAGAGAGAGCAATAGCAGAGTGTATACAGGGCCAGATAATAACAAAAGAATGCATACAAAAATTGATTTCTAGGTGCTTTTTTAAGTAGCTAAATTTCGGTACTTTTTCTAATTAAACCTAAGAGGCCTGATTTTAAGAAGTTCTAGCTAATCAAAGCTCCCATGGATCATGAGACCATTGTGCTGAGTTCTGCATAAGACACAGTTACATGGGTCAGAAACAATCTTTTCCTCAAAAAAGCAAATACATGAGAGACATGAAAGACACCAGATTTGTTTGTGTGTGTGTTTACTCCCAGTTTATTTTTACCCAGTTGCCCAGTTTATTTGGGAGTGAGATGCTAGCTGCCAATATATTAGCGTTCGTTCTAAGGGAAAGAAGAAACCATCCCATGTGGACCTTCCTGATGCCCAAACAGCAGGGATAACTGTAGGGTACCTGTGCCTCCATGTATTCAAGGAACTGCAGTAACCGACTCTTCTTCAAAATTCGATATTGCAAGTCACCACACCTCTGGCCAACCCACACCAGGCTGGAGGGACTTCAAGGCAACTAAGTCTATCAAAAGGAGCAAAGTTTCATAGTGTTTACGGAGCAGCAGAGAAGTGCTTTTTCTTTGGTCTCAGGTTCTCCTCCCTCAGGCTTACTCAGCACAACTTACCAAACCAACTCGTTCTAAACTTGCTAGATTCTTTCTGTGAGTTAGTTGCAGCCCACTCCTGACTTTTACTTATGTAAATCAACAAGGCAACGGGAAGTTAAAAAATCAGAAGAGTCACAGAGTTCTTGTCACTTCCAGTCTCCTGTTCTCAGGTGTATGACACATTAGATCCAGCTGAAAAGCTCAGCAGAAACCCTATGGAGAAGAGCTGTTCGCTTTGCGTCAGTATTGTGTGAAGTACTCCATGCATAACATCAAAGAATCAGCACCAAAAATGGCGATATACCAAGAGGCCCAGGCTCTTCATCCATTATAGGAAAGAGAATGGGAGCAGTATGGCGAAGAGGAAGCCTTACTGTTCCTTCACAGTTAGGAACTAGTAACTACTCATTTTTGCTGTGCAGGTTTCTATAGGAACCTACAGTAACAGAAAATTATACCTATGAGCCATCCCAGCAACTGATGATTTAGCATGTCTAGCATAGCCAGCTCCTCTTATGGCTCCTCATCTATCTCAAATGTATTTACTATTTCTGCACCCTTTTTCTCCTCACCCAACTCTCTTCTTCTCCAAGTTGGCCTAGCACACCTGCCTGACTATTTTTACAGGATGCTAGAATTCTTCTGTAATTCATCTGAATAATAGGTACTTGCACAGTACTTGTACTTTCAAAGTGCTTTACAAATATTCTTTAATTAACTTTGAAGTGTTCTCTGGCAGCATCACATCATCTATGATGATAGAAAGTAGAGCTGGAAAATACTTAAAGATGGAAAAATGCTCTACCCATGACAATTTCCAAAGGACTCAAGGACTGTGGAAACATCCACATCTTTTGAAGACTGTTGGATCATCAGATGACCAATACCTGTTAGAACCTTTATTTCTTTATTCCTACCTCCCAAATCTCTCAGATTTTCACAGACTTTCATCTCATTAGGTACTGGCCTATTTACGGGCCAGCTTATGCAATTCCTCTTCTTCCTCCCAGCTGGTGGAGTGTCATCTGCACTGCAATTTAAGTGATAGTATTCTCTGTTAATATACAGAAATAAAGAAAAGGATTAGCGGAGGGAACATAATGAATGAAGAAAGATGACTTATCTTTTGATGAAATAATTAGAAGAGTTGTGGGTAAAGCTAAAATCCATTAAATTAAATTCTGTCTTTCGGATTGATGAGAACTGATATAGATATTTTTTAAAAGCTCCTCCTCCAAAAAATAAGAGGTAAGGTGCCCTTTTAGAAGACAAGGGTTTAGGTTTTATTCATCATATGGTTAGCATGGGTTTCACAGGTTGGGGTGACTTGATTTAAATTCTACTCCTACATTTTTAAGGAAAAATGTAGGATTTTAAAAGACAAGCAAGACTGAGAGGTCTTCCTTCCTTCCTTTTCTGTCTCCTTTGGTCCCTCCTCCTGCAAACAAAAACCTGCTGCTAAGATTTTGGAAATTCAGTTTGCTAACCCAGTCAACTCTAACCAAGTATTTTTAACTATGAAAAAGAGCAGGACAGAGAGGGAGGTGGATTCTCTCCTTGGTAGTGCCAGATCATTAAACCAGACCAAATGTAGGGGATGAAACCACAGCCTAATGTAGGGGATGAAACCAAGTAAGCCACAACTGTTGCTGAGGGTATATCCAGTGAGACATAAGATGTTTGGTGACCAAGAGCCATGAGAGCTACAGCTCCAGATCCTGTGCTTATAGGCAAAAGAATTTCTGTTACACAATTACGGCGATGTCATCACCCATGCTTACCTTAGTAAAATTTGCCTCTGTGATTGATACTCCTGCTAATGGTCGTTAGAAAAATAATTTAAACTTGTCAAATGGAACATAACCCCAAGCTCATACTAGGCTAGATCTACACTCCTTAAAGCATGAACCTGAATCATTTTTGAATCTGAGTCTGTCTTGTATTTGTACTGACTCAGTACTGCCTGAAAGCTCAGACTTTGAGGAGTTTTGGAGCAAACTAAAGGAGAAAGCTTGAGCCTACTCTGTCACTTAGCATGGAATTTCTCAAAACCTGAATGGGATGTTCTGAGCTTAATCTACCATTGTGTCCCCCATATGTCCTGGGGGCAATATCCCATGCCAGCGGTAGGTGGACAAGTCAGTCTAACTCTTTCTTGGTGAGATTCTCCGGACAACATCCATTCTGTGACACAGGAGTAAAAAGTGGTCCATGAAGTACTGTGTGTGATGTGGGCGTAACAAGAGAAGAGAAGCTGCAGTCAAAGAGAAGCCTTAGTCTAGTTCTGCAGCAGAGAGGGAAAGATTGACTGCTGGTCATACCTCTTTAAATTTGCAAAGAAAAGGAAAAGACCAGATGTTTGTTGCTTTAACTCAAATCTCTCTCTTCCTGGTTGTTTATATTCACATGAGCCTGCAAGAAATACCTTTTAGTGCCCACACTATGAAGTTTGTCCCAGACTCCCAGTCCATGAGGGGCGTTCTCCTACAGGGAGGAAGCGCTGGAGGTGAGATGGCCTTTTAGGGAGACGGAGTCAGACAGAGATTTCAGATTGCCTTGTAAGTGTCAACAGTGTTTACTGCCCTTCCTCACCTACTCCTCTCTGCCATGCCGCAGCAGCAGTCGCATCCCATCCTTATGCCTGAGTGGGCCCTTGTCCTCTCTGGGATTGGGCTGCCTACAGACGAGTGTCACTCCATGTGCTCCTGGATTTCGTTAAAACGGTGCTGACATAAGTCAGAGCACACCTGTGCTCCCAGTCTGCATCAGGTAAGAAAGGATCTGACCCAGTGGGAAATAGACACAGATGGTGTGGGGTCTGTACTAGAATATGCAAAACCAAGTGTTACGAGAGCTAATTATGGAATAGCTTTAATATGGAATAGGTTTAAATAATAAAACCCTTGCATGATGTTAATGAGTTAATCTAGGAAATGTTATTAATGCCAGCAAGACCAGATGAATAAAACAAATACTTTAGGACTGGAATATTCTTGGTTGACCATGCATGGCCTGACTTTGCTCACATACTGCACAGGACAACAGCTTGAACGCCTGGTTATCTTCATGCATTCAGTGCTTCAGGAGCCATCCCTAAATCTTCTTTATCTAGATGTTTCTACCAATAAAATATGTGATATAGTGTATGTAATTTGTAATGATATAATATTATATAATATATGTAGAAACATGACTGAACTTTTCTGAGTTTAGTGACAGTTCTACCAAGATGTGAAAGCAAAAAGAATTTCTTCTTTCCTTGTGAGGTAGAAGAGCATTAACCCCATGGTGCGACTTACCTTCTTGAGAGTAAACTCTACACAGATCCTGAACTCATATCACAACCCAAGTCTTCAGCAGGTAAAGACCTTTAAACCTGAACTACAGGAAATGTAGTATAGCTGGCATATGTAATGGTTTTCAAACCATACACTTTCCCTCTGTTGCAAATAAGAGAATCCATACATTGTATAGTATGCAACTCAGCCTCTGCTGAGATAAGCAGCAAAATAAATTGATGACTGAATGAATAAATTCTCTTTATATGTGTGAAGACCAAATTGTCTAACACCAAGTACTTTCACTGAATTATATTTTGTTTTGTTCTCTTCGTGGCTACAAGAAGCTTGCACACACAGCAACAACCTGACTGGATAGAAACTAAGACATCTTAAACAAATGTGAAGTACTAAAACTACGGTAGTGTTTAATATCCTGATACTCAAAAAATGTTTGTGGATAGTGTTCAGACTTTAGATAAGCACACCCTTTTATCTTTAAAGGAAATGAGAGACAAGACTCTGGCCAAACCAAAGTTTGAAGTCAAAAATATTGTACTGTTAAAATAGAATTTTGTAGTGAAAGATGGTTATATCTTCCTCCATAAATACCTATTTCCTTTTAATAATATATAATCTACCTTTCACAATATTACAATGTGTATTGCACTTTTCTCTTTCTCTGTATGTTTGCATGTATATGTGAATTCATCCATTCCTGGTCTAATATTATCATACACCATGTTCAGACACTCTCAAGGGCTTTTTCAACTAATGGAGCATTCTAGTATTCTTAGGCTGAGATGAAATATTCAGCACCTGATAGAGGTTATGCAAACCTTTTTTAGATGCAATTAAACTACTCTGGTTTACATGGATTAAAAAGTTCATGAACACTTCAGTCATTTTGATTGAAACATCGGCTACAATAGAACCACTCTAAGCAAGCACACAATTCTCTATATTTTTGTGTGTATGTAATGATGGGGAACTAGTAGGACACTAAAATTATGAATCTTGTATGTTTTTAAATTATGGAAGCAGCAGTCTCTGAAGCAAGTTGTCTGTAAATAGTTACCAATCTAATTTACTCTATCCCTTTGCTCCATAACCTCCTTTTCCCCTATGTGCTGTAGCCCTAACTCCTCAGTCTGTGACATTTATTTGCAGGAGATCTACTGTAGCTCTGTATATGCAGACCAGCTCCCACGCTATTGCCAAAATGAATGTGTTAAAGCATATTTCTGCCAGCCTTTCCCGTAGAGGGAACGTCGATGTAATCCTCTTTCCTCTATAAACAAACAACTTTCTCATGATTTATCACATAATGGTCTTTTTAGACTTCTCTTATTTTTTCATGCTTCATTGAAAACAGCCAGTTGGAACACCAGTTACTGGTGGGAGTGACAGACACCTGGACATACAAGCAGGGAGGCAGAGCAATCACATACATTTCTTTTCTCTGAAAATTGGTTTAGAAAAAGGATAAAAAATATCATGCTCCAGGCAAAGCTATAGCTATTAACTAAGAGAGTATGGGAATAAGGGGTCTCATTGTGCATAGGCAGTTCTGTAATTCTATAACTGATTAGTTTTTGTTCCTGAAAGTAGGAAATGGCTTAACAACAGATTTTGTGGGCTGATCAGAAAGAATAGGTAAGTTTCCATCCTTATGCAACATAACAATTAAAATAAACACAATGATGAAACAAAAAACAACAACAATTCTGTGGACAGAATAACTAATAAATTGTGTTTTTCAATATATTGTATGAAGCCCCGTGTCAGAACTCACATACTGACCATGTCCCAGCACTCCATCCAGTGTTCCCAGCTCCCACTCACCCAGTCCTCTGCTCTGCATAGCTCTCTGCTGTGGGGTCCCATAAGCACTTCCTTGGCGAGTGGGCAGCTCTCTCTCATGACTGACAGGCTGAAATATCACCACCCTTCTTTTCATCTCAGTACTCACCTGGGACCCTTTTCTAACCATCTGCTGCTTTCCCTGAAGCCTCATATATTTTAGACCTCTGCCTGCCTGTCATTTGGGTGAACTTGGCCAGGAAATTCAAATGGTGTTAGCCTGAGAGGTGAACACACAGTCAAATGAGCAAGACAAAAGTACTTTTCCTCTTGAATCTACACCTAATCAAAGTTTAATTGAAGTTTCCTTTGGAAGTCACCTGGCTAAGAAGCCTGATTTATGTCTCCATGATTTAATCATATCATATCGTCATTTGACTTTCTGACTGTAGAATCTCAGTATTATTCTAAGATTATAAAATTCCCATCAAATTTCTTGCCTAAGAATCAGATGTCCTCAGATGTTAGTTTTCCTAATACAGAGCTGGTACTATTTTAGCCCCAAATTACCAAAAATTTTATTTTTCCCTGCATTGCTTTGCCTACCACAATTTATCTATATGAACTCTAACACTCTTTTCCTATAGAAACTGTCATTCAGTGACTGCAGAAAGTGATACATAAACCAGAGCTAAGTTCTGAATTCAATTATTGAAAACTGCTTTGCTCTCCTCTTTTTCCTTTTTTCTTTCCCCACATTTTATAAGTTTCTTAAAAAATCAGGTTAGTAGTTATTTGAGAATTTTAGTGACTGTATTTGCAAATAAGGTAAGAATGCAGTGTGAGAATAAGGGTAAGAGTAGGGATTTTGTATTTTTTAAGATTTTCCAGATCTACATCTTAATATAAAAATAAGTTGGTGCATATAAAAAGCATATGAATCATTTAAAAATGTACCTAGGCTTACATTTTAGACTGTATGATACACTGTATGATACACTCTATCAACTAGAAATAAATCCCTTTGTATGGAAGCTTGCTGCAATGTAGAACAACGATTGCAAGCAAACAAAAGGAAGCAACACGATTCTTGAGTCTTGTACCCATATCTCAGAAGATAATTAGTACCGCCTTCAGCTACACCAGCGAATGCTACATTAATCAGCCTATGAATCATTTGTACTCCTCTGGGACTGATACTGTGACTCAGTATTACCAGCTACAATGGTCAGGTGATTTGCTAGTGGTAAATGCATTAAACAGTGAGCATGGACTGGCATGGGTGGACTGTCACCATTACACTTCATCTCTTCATTGAAAGAATATGCACTTGGACAATGTGTTTTTCATGGTGCCCCTGGAGTGGACTGTCCATTGTAAAGGAGCTTTGAGCATAGCAGAATTTTCTAGGTACTCTTGAAATGTCTGAGAAAGGGAAAAAAACCAAAGTGTTTGTAAATGGGAGTCCTCAAATACAAAATGAAATACCTTTCCAGAAGTTTCGTAGTGAAAAAATTTTGGAAATGGAACAATTGTAACCAATGGGAAAGGAGATGAGTAGTTTTAAGGAAACTAGCTGAGAGTTCACAGGAGGAAGAATGGATAAAAGAAAGGAATAAAAATAGAGTATTGCTGAATTTAAGAGAAAAGTCTAATGCCATTTAGGGAAAGATAGAATTGTTATCAGATTACGCAGGGAGAGTGATTATTGAGAGAAGGTGAATGAAGATGGTAGGGGAACCAAGGAATCAAAGGCTGAAAATCAAAGGCTGCAAATCCCACAGCAAATGCTGCAGCTTCCAACTGTGTGCCCTAGCACACACCAAGGTCACAAAGGTTGCATAATATGCATATGAGCACACGGTGGGATTCAAAGATTCGGTTGAAATTAGGCACTTGAATCATTTAGGGGTTTTTGGAAATCAAGCTGGACACCACAACACTTTTAAAATGTTCATCCATGATAACATGTAAATATCCAAGGTCGTGAATTAAAGCAGGACTCCTCCTGTAAGATACCATGCAAAAGCAATATCTGCAGATGCCATCGTGCTCAGATTTATGTTGATGAAAAAGATACATTTTTGCTACTTTTTCTTCTTGCAGAGGCACATTAATAATGCATATCTTAATTATATTCAAACTAGAGAACCTATATGTTATAGTAGTGCCGCTTCAGTGATGAATAGAGAGGTCTGCGAATATGTCATTTTGTGTACAGTACTGGGAAAAGCTTGGCTTGCTTTTGTAAAGCTAAATGGGTTAGTCTGTAAGAAAAGACTGGAAATAAATTAAAAATTGAATTAGGTTGACTGTTAGTAGGTCCTTATCATGAGTATGCTATGCCAAATTTTGGGTTCTTCATTATAATTAAGATATATTCTTAGATTAGGTGAAGTATGAGCAGTGCAAGAAGAAACAACAAAATAGAAGAAAGATGAGGGTTATGGAATGCAAAATGTTGCAAAATAAAAATCAGAAGAAAATAATGAAAATATACCATTTCGTGAAAAAAATGCTTACAGTTTAAAGGAATTTTGTTTAAAGGAATTAGGTACCTCAGAGTAGTTTATTTGGTTTTGCTAATGTTATTGTAAATCTATCATATACAGGAAAACCAAAACTGTCCTTATATCAAACTGTCTTTACATCACCTGTGTTTAAGTAGGATTCAGAATTCTGCACAGCTTTTGCTGTGCATTTTGCCACTCATTGTGCTCTACAGCTAACATGTTTTCTACAACATAAAGATGGTAAGATTGTCCCCCTGAGAAGCTGCCAGTCAAAATCCTGTTTACTCTCGCATGTCACAAAATCCAAGTATAACAAAACTTCTCTGTCAGTCTTAGGTTTTGACTACAGCTGGGTCTGACAACAGTTTCGCATGCAACAAATTTTAACTGTCAGTTTGGATACAGTAAAACTACCTGCTGTAAAACAAAAGTTGGGTAGGAAAGTTATGACTTAATTTCCTTTAATTGCAAAACCTAAGATTGAACCTTCTTCAACCTCAAATCCTCTTAACTGGAGAGACGTAACTGATTGCTTGTTGACATCTGGAACAATGCTGCATGGTAGGAAGTTAGTTGATTATTGCCTTTCATTTCCTCTTTCTGGCTTGCCTTAAGACAAAGAAACATTGTTCCCTCAGAGACATCAGAGATCATGTGCTATGCACTGAGCTGCAAGTATGAAAAAAGCTTTCACATACCTTACCATAGCATCGAAATTCAAAATAAATAGCTGCCACCAGATTTTACTTCTGAGCAGGAAGACATTTTTTAAAAGATTAAATACTAAAAATGGACTGACCTGGTGGGCTATGTCTATGCCATTTTATGAGAGATTTTCTAGTAGCATCTTCAGGACATTTTCCTCGCATGTGCAACCTGTGTTGGCTTTAAAGCATTCTTGCTGGGAGGAAGGAGTGTTAAAAGTTCGCTGATTTTGTTCACCTGTACACTTGGCCCTCCCGCAAGTCGTCTCACTAACCTCACACCTTGAAGCCCACCTTCCCCACTGGCTGAACACCATGCCCTCTACCACGGATAGTTCCACACCTTCTCACACAGCTCTCCTCTTAGCAGCTCCAAAGTGCATGGTGCAGCTTTTCCACCCGGGTGCTAATGATGCTAACGACAGGACTAACTGCCAAGAGATACTTCCTTCCCTGCTGCATGGAAAAGTGTATCCCTATGGGAACCACTGCCTGCCTCACGGTAGCTGGAAAGCACCAGAGGAGTCCCTGGCTTCCAGCAAATGAACCTCAAAATCGCTGGCTAAATGCTGCTGCAGCCCTTGCCAGCCAAGCCACATCTGCTGGTGTCACTGCAGGCTCTAGGTGCTAGATTTAATTGCTTGCACAAGGGCTTCTTAAGTCACTTGCAATGCCATGGAATGTCTGAAATATATATATTTCAGCCCCCCTATAGGAGAGGCTGATACCAATGTACCTCCTGCCAGGTATCCCTTTTTGGGGCGGTGGCTAAGACCAAGCTGGGCACTCCAGGCCATCTGAAATGATGCTAGCTGCATATGTGTAAGGAGTTGAATTAAGTCCCACGTGGCAACGATGCTAATCCTGACACACAGCAGGTCAGGTCAAACATGTCAGAAACACTGTTCAGAGCAGTCTGTAGGGCAAAGAACTGGCCAGGCACAGACCTCCTGCTATCATGAAGGAAGTCCTCCTCCTCCTCCTTGACAGCCCTCCCTGCATCCATATCTCTGCCAGATGCATAGGCCCTTCTAATCCCACAACACGGCTTCCATACGTATCTCAACATCTGCAAAGGCCAAGTCTCGGGAGGCAATAATGCCCCAATGGCACCTGCTTCAGATAGAGAAAGCCTTGTGGCAGCTACGTACTTGCTGTGGGGTCAGAGTGGAACATCCTTAGTGTATCTGGAATGGAAACCTTGAAGAAGCTATCTCAGCCTTGATCCTCATGTGTCAGGGATCTTTCTCTATTGGCTCCATAACTGCTCTTATATGTCAAGGATCTGCAGGGATCACCTGCTGGATCAGCTCTGGCAGAAGGGCCCTGCAAAGTGGAGCACTTACTGAACACCAAGAGCTTCCCTCTTCCCTTCCAGCCCTGGACTTCAAGAGAGCCAACTTTGACCTCCTCAGGGAGCTCGTTGGAGAAATCCCCTGGACCAGGGTGCTAGAAGGAAAGGGTGTCCAGGAGAGCTGGCTTATCTTCAAGCGCCACTTTCTCCAAGCCCAGGATCGGTGTATTCCGACCAGTAGAAAGTCAAGTAAGAGGGGCAAGAGACCTGAGTGGATGGGAAAGGAGCTGCTAGGGAAACTTAATGAGAAGAAGAAAACATACATTAGGTGGAAGAAGGGCCCGGCCACGTGGGAACAGTATAGGAACATTGTCAGGGAATGCAGGGGTGCAACGAGGAAGGCGAAGGCCCACTTGGAATTAGAACTAGCGAAGGATGTCAAGGATAACAGGAAGGGCTTCTACAAATACATCAGCAGCAAGAGGAAGAGTAGAGAAAATGTCGGTCCGCTGCTGAATGGGGAGGGTGCATTGGTAACGGAGGATGTGGAGAAGGCAGAGTTACTAAATGCCTTCTTTGCCTCAGTCTTCTCTACTAGGGCTGGTCCCCAGGAACTACAGAGCCCAGATAGGGCTGACGGCTCTCAAGAGCAGCCCTTTAGCATCCCAGGCCCTAGGGAAACGAGAAGGGACTGGAGAGAGGAAGACTTGCCCCGAGTAGAGGAAGATTTGGTTAGAGAGCACCTGAGGAAACTCAACACCCACAAATCCATGGGCCCCGATGGGATGCACCCCAGAGTGCTGCGCGAGCTGGCAGATGTCGTAGCTGAGCCGCTCTCCATCATCTTGGAAAGGTCCTGGAGAACGGGGGAGGTGCCAGAGGACTGGAGGAAAGCCAATGTCACCCCGGTCTTCAAAAAAGGCAAGAAGGAGGAGCCGGGCAGCTACAGGCCGGTGAGCCTGACCTCTGTCCCTGGGAAGGTGATGGAGCAGGTCATCCTGACTGCTGTTTCCAGGCACATGAAGGAGAAGAAGGTGCTCAGGAGTAGCCGGCATGGGTTCACCAACGGGAGATCATGCTTGACTAACCTGATAGCCTTCTATGATGGACTGACTACCTGGATAGATGAGAGCAGAGTGGTGGATGTGATCTATCTTGACTTCAGCAAAGCTTTTGACACTGTCCCTCACGGCATCCTCCTGGGCAAGCTCCAGAAGAGTGGGTTAGATGAGTGGACAGTGAGGTGGATTAGGAACTGGCTGAATGACAGGGCCCAGAGAGTGGTAATCAGCGGTGCCGAGTCCAGCTGGAGGCCTGTGGCTAGTGATGTCCCCCAGGGCTCAGTCCTTGGACTAGATGACCTCTAGAGGTCCCTTCCAACCTTAAGCATTCTATGATTCTATGATTCTATGAATCCAGAATGTCTTAAAAGCCCTCCTCATCCCTTCTTGCGTAGCCCAGTGAAACATTTCATACAGGAAGTCACATGTGGCCCTTGCCTGAGCTGGTACTGATGCCTGTGCAAACTGTGACGCCAGTGGCGTGTTCAAATGCCTTTGTGTCTCTGAGTGCTTGGGGCTATGCCAAATTTCTGTTCCTTTTAGGCACACATAGAGTGGCCATGTCTAGGATACTTCTGATGTGTGCAGAGAGATGGTTAGAGAGGGAGCCACTTGTGACTGTTAGCTCAGAGACAGCTGGTGGAGGCAGACAGTTTCCTGCCTCCATACCATACTGTTTTCCCACGTTTATTTCTGTGCCTCTGAAAGACACTGCTAGGTCATCTCTGAAATCCGTGTTGCTGACTCCTGCCACATCCCATGCTCTTGCTAGACCACTGTGGAAACACTGGAGAAAGCTGAGCCATATTTAGCAGTTGTGTTACTGTTGAGACATCTCCTGTGGTAGAAGAAGCGAAGGAATCGTAGGAGACATTGTAAATCTTAAGGTTAGATTCTTGGCCAACACCTCTGACACCAGCTTTACAGAGGAGAAGCCATAAACCCAGTGAACCTAAATAGCAAAGATCTCTGTTTGAAGCTATCCCTGTAAGGCTTCTCACTCTCATCTTTCTGTATCCTTTCACATTGGTTTTCAATTTTTTCGAGCTGCCTCAAACTCAACCTTCTACAAATCTGGGCTTAGAGCACTTCAGGAATTTATTTTCATATGAGAGCTAGCCAGAACGATGTGAGATGTTGCCTTTGAATAATTTTTAGCTGTAAGTAATCTATCATCCGAAGTCAGATGAGGCAAACATTACAGAGTTTTGTATGGGAGGAAGAAAGTTCTGCAGTGAAAGTGGTACAAGCTAAAAAGATCATATATCAAGTGTTCTTATCCCTTTTCTTTCTTCATCTTTAACCTTTAAAACAAGCACTGAGTTGACTGCTCTCTCCATATTGAACTGGCAGTACCTGTCGGTGGGGAGACAGTGGTGACTTGCATGAATGAAGACACAGCCAACTAATTTTTTGTATTGCTTTTTCCTGTAAATTTTATTCTAGAATGAATGCAGGTTACTTGAGACCAGAATTATTGGTTAGTGATACATCGTAGTCAATGGAAGCAAAGGATTTCTGGGGGAAAATTACTGCTCAGCTCACAGTATTTCACATGGACTATAAGTTCACTAGAAATGACAGATTCCAGAATTAATCAGTCTCCTCTGTGCTGTGTGACCGTCCCCCAGGATCTCAAAGTACAATTAGGACAAAAAGTGCAGTTCACAGACAGGTACTATAATTAGTCACTGTTCAAGCGAGTAGGACAAAAAATGCATTTTGTAAAGATTGCTTCATTCTCTATTACTCCTGTGTCACAGAAATCTTCACTAATACTTGCTTTGTCATTTAAGTTTAAGACAAATATTTTAATTATCCTCAATGCATTTAGACATAAACCCAAGGAAGGTTAAATCCCATCTTCTGACATGAATCCTTCAATTTTAAATATAAATCTTATTTCTAGAAATAGAATCTATGCAAAAAATATGATCTAAAGTAAGCACTTCATGAACATGAGAACATCCTGTACGTGCGCTAGAATTACCGATATTCTTCAGCTATAAAAGTCTAAACTTCTCTGATTTCCATGTCCTTGATAGCTGTCCAACACGAAGATATCATCAGCCCCATCCACTGGGTAATGACCAATGTCTCGTTGGAAGGATGAGTTCAGAGCAGTGATTTTGGAAGGATAGGGAGGACTTAGAGACATGTTGCTTAATGTACTCCAAGCAACTACAAGAAATCATGTGCAACACATAGCAGATGGCTTGTCCAAGGAAGACTTGCAGTCTTTGCCTCCTGCAAAATTCAGAGGAGAGCAGGGGAAGGTTCTATCAGACCAACTGAGAAGAGAAACCTCAATTCATGTATTCTTCACTGACCCCGCTTCAGGCAATGTAAGCAAGAGTTATGTGAAAAACAGTAAAGCCAGAAGCAAAGTAGAGAAAGGGACAGAGAACAATAGAGAGGGAGAGCAAAGGCAAAAAGGCCGTCACATGAGAAGGACTGGGGTTACTCAGCAGCTTAGCGTGGATTCTCTCTACAGGAGAGAACAGAGTTAACACTTCTGCAAGTGATAAGGACCTCACTGAGGATCTCAGAAACCACCTCAGTTGTAATTTACAACACAAGCTGTAAGAACAATTCTAAAAAAGAAATGTATAATAAGAGATAGTGGGGAAAAAGATCACTGTAACCTTGGAAAAATGTAGATATATATATAAAGACATGAGGATTTGTTTGTGGAAATGTAAAGAAAGAGATGGATTTAAAAGGATGCTAGAAAAGTAAAGAAGCCCAAGAGATTTATAAGGGTCAGAGAAATACACAGTTGGAAATGTGAATTACTGAAAGCACATCTGAAATGTCATCAACAATAACATAAATGAGGGATAGGGAGAAATAAAATTCAATTTTAATAGTCTTAGGCAGAGGAAATACAGGCCTAAAGACTCTTCATTAATGATGGAAGAGATTCATGACCTCACTTACAAGGGCTGGTGAATTAGGAAGGCAAAACTGAGCTATAAGTTTGACTTCAAAGTATGTTAGTCTTACTCCCATGCAAAAAATATTTGGTCAGAGAATCAGATGTAGGTTTAGAAAGTTAAAAGCATGTCACAGACTGTTGACAGAAAATGTGGAGTATTGAGGTCATTCAGGAGATAGTATTCCAGAGAAGTAGGATAAATAAAAATATATGCCAGTTTTCAGTTGACTGAAGGATGACTGAAGGGCATGCAGGAAGAGGAAGTTAAAATCAAGAGCGAGCCAGAAAGAAGCTGATGGAAAACAACAGTGATAAAAGCAAAGAGAAGATGCACTTTTACCTCAGTGACTCAGAAGGATGTTGATTCCCTCAAGAATAAGACAAAATTGATCAATAACAAAGTTTATCCAAGGGTATCAAGTTTCAACATGCTCAGAATACATCCATCAATCAAGAATCAGTCATAATTCAGTATTTCAACTATTCAAGTCCATTTCAAGTCACATAAACTCAGACCTGATTTTAAACTTCACTTGCCTACTTTGAAGAGTGTATTTGGATTTTGAACTCGTACCTTTGTTATATTCAATAAAATTCTGTTGTAAACTGAAATCTGGAGATATTCCTTAGTTTCAGTGGTGTTTGAATTCAAATTCTGTGCTTAATTCAGTATACTGGGTATATCTGAATTGCAACAATTTGTCAATGTAGGCTACAAAATGGTGAAATTAGATCAGATTGTAAATACATTTGTCCATACTGGGAAGGTAAATGGAAGCTAATCATGTATGTCTGAGAGTGAATTTTGGCTGTGACTCCGTAGACAAAGCTGTGTATCTACAAAGCATTAGATACAACTTCTGTAAAAAGTTGCTTCCGTGTGAACCTATTTTTTTTCATGTTGTAGAATATGGTAGAACAACAACAAAGAAAATGATTTATGTCAAATGCACCAGAGGTGATTACTGTGGATGTGCAATTTGGTTAAAATGTATCTCAGAAACTCAGTCAACCACAACATTTTAGAGGCAGAGTCATTCACTATTCACTGCTGTTCTGATGAACTGCAAAGTAGCAGTGCATAATCACCTCCTGGTCTGGCAGAAAGATGGGAGTTTTTATTTTAAAGAGCAGTCCTTACATTGCCTTCTCCCTAGCAGAACATCTTGGGCAGTACTGCGTACCATGGTGCTCCATACTATGATCTGTAATGTTAAAATATAAAGGGTAAGGCAGGAGATTAATTCCCATATCAATTTCCGCTAGGAGATATATGTTCTGTTATTGACGACCTGAGTCTAACATCTTCTCATGTGTAGGATATTGTATTAAATAAAATTACATGTAGTAGCTCTGAAACAATGTTTTGCCAGTGGAAACCTTTTCTAGATACTACTGAAAGAAAGTGTACGAGGTGAACACGTATTTTGAAAATGTTCCAAACTATCCTATTTGTGTTCAATATAAAATCAGTGGGAAGTAGTCAGCTACACGACACATCAATTTTTAATCAAAAAATATTTTAGTAAATTATATTTGTTTGGGAAGCTACAACAAAGTGAATTATACAGTTCTTTCACTGTACAACTTAAAAGAGAATACTTAATAATACCATGCAGCACAAATTGTGCTTACATAGTGATTTTCACAGAATGTCTTAAGGAAAATTATACACAAAGAATACAAAACCACAAATTTAGTTCATTCAGGGAAAGCCAAGTAGAACAAATAAAATTTAAGTCTAGATTTATAATCAGAAATGGAATTAATGATACAAACCTCAGTGGGCAATATGTCCCACATCTGAAAAATAGTACCAGAGCAATAGTTCTAGCTTCCAACAAATGTTAGCATACCATTAAAATAGTTGAAAGAAACAGCACAGTTATTGTCACAGTGACATTTTGCCACCTATGTGAACAAAATGCAGTGGGATGTGCTGGGTTAAAATAGAACAAAAGATTAGAAGTGAGATAGTGCTTTTTATAATAGATCTACTGGCTGAAAAAAAATGTATCGCTGAAAAAAATGTAAGGATGAGTAAGAAGATACTAAACTACAGTGATACGTGTTGACATATTCCCAACAGACTAAAAATTGACTAATAATAATAATCTAAAAATGAGTAAGGCATCAACTGGTACTTGCATATCATCTGGGCATTCAAAAATGAGTTATAATCTTAGCAGGCATCTAAGGTAGTGATTTTCCAAACTTAAGTATAAGTTATCCATATGGTTTTACAGCTAATTTATACACTAGTATCATATAAGTGTAACAGTGTTATCAACTGGTAGCTGACCAGCCCAACATCTTCAATACAGTTGTCACCCAGAAAAATACTAAAATTCTGGGTAGTCAGTAATTTAAATACAGGCTTTTAATTAATACTTTTAGTCCTTAGAGTACATTTGGTAAGATGAATATCAGGAATCAAAGGTGGCATGGCAAACATCTCAAACAATGTTCAAAATATAATATTATAATGCAAAATTCCCTCTCAACCTCCCCTTGGCTGAGTTTTTCTACTTTAGCACTTTCTTCACTCATGTGGGCACAGACTGAAGGCTCAGATACATGAACAAATTGCTGCAGAGCAAAACATAGCTGCATATCTGCTGAGAAGCAAGAACTATTTGTGTACATGTTCTTAGACCATGACAAATATATGCAAAGAAACTTACAGCTATCCTACTTCACAGCAGGCTAAGTTAAATCTCACTAGCTCACTATTTCTCAGGAGCTGGGCCATGTGTGCAGAAAGTCACTGTGGCTCAGCCATCACGCAGTTACTGCATTACCTTGGCTATATGTGCCTAACCTCCGAGACTGACATTTCTGCAGCTACTTCTTATCAGAGCTGACGTTTGTGTCAAATTCCCAATTAATGTCAAAAACATCAGGATTTCAGCCATTGCATGTGCTGCATTTTCTTGTTTGATAACAGAAATCATAGATTTCAAGAAACTAATTAGCCAGCTAGACCGTCACCCTCCAAATCCTTAGGGTGGCTATTAGGAAAACAAACAGACAGACACACACACAGAAAAAAAACATATAAAGAGTAACAGAATGAAAGAAAAGAGGAAAAAAAAAATTCCACAAGGCTGAATGAGACTGTGAAGCTGAAGGGAAGTGAGTTTTGTGCTGAATTTACGTTCATTTGATAGGCAATCTTTTTGCATCCTTACTTCCATAGTTGTGATTTTAGATTATAAGATAAAGGTAAGACGGGAAAATAGAGAAACAAGGCAATTCTTTTTAGCGGTCTGTAGCTCTGACATGAACTGCGTCTCTTTGAAGCAGAGGCTTACATCAAAAAAGCAGAATATTGATGTTTAATGGAGACCAAAATTGAAATTCTACTAAATATGAAGCTACTGTTCGTCATGGTTAAAAACAACATCAAAAATATGATAATGACAGTTGGTTTACTGAAAGAGATAAGAACATACATGACACCTTGTGGATACACTGTGGACTGCTGGCAATCTGGGTGACCTTGATGGCGTAAAACTGTGTCTTTGAGAAGAATGTTTCTCAAACAGTGGTGGGAAAACCACCAAGATGTGAAACTTCACAACTGAATAGAAAACAAGGATGTGGTCTGGGATTTGAGGAGCAGGTGTGATGACCAATCAAGGAAGATATAAAATGCATGAACAAATGTAATAGCTAGTGAGAGAAGAAGCATGGTTATAAAAGGACAAAGATTACTGGAATAAACAGCTTTGCTTTGCTTGCTTTTGCTTTGCTTTGCTGATTGGTCCTTGTCTTGTGTAACTTTGTCCACTGCGACAACAGCACCACCTCATTAAAACTTATATTAAAAGGTCGATAAGTCAGAAAAGTGGAACACCTTGTATCTGTAGCAGTAGAACAATAAATGTGAGCAGTTAATTTCATATGCAGAAATATTTACATATGCACACATTAAGTCAAATGCTGCTGTCCTGAGATATGCAACTTGTCTTAGGTGAAACAAACCTGCTTTGTTGTATCCGACATGTGGTATTGCTTTTAGATCATTAGGGAATAAGGAATATAAGTTCATCCATCTCCCAAAGGCTCACACCCCAGCATTTGCCAGTATATACATTAATTACTGGAAACAGTAATTCTTAGCAGGTTTTAAATGGATGGACGTTGGAAGTTCTCCTTAGCTATGTCAGCACGTTCAGTAAGCATGAACAATTCAAACAATTAAAAATTAATCAGTGGAATCTGCTATAGACATATGTTTTTCAAGTATAAGAATTGCTTTTTTGTGACATTTTAAAGAACTATAGGTTTTCCTTTTGACTTGTATTACTTTGGGCAATTCATGTTGAGTTGTATATACAAACATAGCATTAAGCAAAATTGCTGGTTAATAACAACCAAGCTAGAGCACAGTCATGAGTCAAAGTTATTCTTTTACCATGGTAGTTTATTAAATGAATATAAGATTGGTCACAAAAAGCAAAGCAGTAATAATTCAATTTAATTTGAGCATAGCACTGATAATTGACCCATTGGGAGGAAGTAAATTGTATAAGAAATATGTTTCTTAGTCAGCATCTTTCCTGATTTACTTATGGATTTATAAAGCTCAGTACTGATGCTTCAGAAATCTGTTCCCTTCTTTCATTGAACAGTGCAGATTTATTTTTAGCGGAAAGTGTTAGGAGAGGAAAGGCCTGAGTATTTGGGGAAATTTATTTACATCTCTAAAACCTGATGCAATCCATTTCCTGAGAAATGCTCAGAAAGCACCAACTGCATGAAATTAAATACTAACAAACATACCATTCTTAAAAAAAAAATCCTTACATCTGATGGCTTTAGGGTTGGTTTTCCAATAGCCGGGGATTTCTAAAACGGAATGACCCTTTCTGTTGCACAAATTTTCTTCCAGCTTTGCTCTTTCCTCACAGATTTAACAAATGTTACAGTAGGGAAATTGGTGAGTTCATTAGCACCCAAGGTAATTGTGTCTTCGTTATAAATAACAAGTGAAGCCGGGTCAAGGGTACCTTAGCATAACTTCACAGTTACAGGATTAGAGGGCATAAGCTACACAGGGTTAAACACTTAATTAGATATTATGAATTTCCCTAATGCTAAAACAGAAATCTGATACTGTATCATCAACTACATTCCTTTCTGGATCAGGTCTCACTCTCCCCTACCCAAAAAAGGATGGTAATTCCTAAACTAATTCACAGTACTGTTAGAAATATCTATTATTTGGTATAACGCTTCGAAAAGCTCAGAAGAAGGTGCTGGTTTATTGCTGAATTATAATAACAGTCATTATCAGAATAATTATTAACTATTTACAGTTGTAATCAGAGCACTGAATGCCCTGCTCATTGCAAAGAGACCAAAAAAAGTTCAATTTGTTGCATAATCAGCTATCTGCTCCACAGTACACATGCTAAATATAGTAGTTGTCAGCTGCTAAATATGTAAGACTTGACGAAACAGCTCCTCTTTAACCTCAATTCTCCTAAACAAGTGTTATCCAATTCTGTAAAATTTTAGCTTTACTTAAATGCCAATATGAAGGTAAATGAGTTTGAACTTGTGCAGTCGAGATGTAAACATTTAGAATCATGAAGCAGGAACGACCAGCGCAATTCTGCCTTCCTCAAGGTTATGGGCAAAGAGCTGCCAGTACTCCTGCTATTGCTTCAGCTTCCCCAAGACGGCTGAGGTTCTTGGCACTTCTTCTGGTAACCTTGGACTCTTTGTAGACCATAGAAACGTTGGGATCCCTGGGGACAGCTGAGCAACTGACAAGGCTTGGGTCAGAGTCTTCTTCCCTTAGCTTGTAAAAGCTCTGACGAAGCATCACAGTGTTTCTCTGGAACTACTCCCAGCAGCAACAGATACAAACTAGGATGAGAAGAGAAGGATGAGTTGTTTCTTCTCACTGAACAATAAATAGTTTAACAGTTTCAAAATCAGAGGTAGGAGAAGCATAAAAAGAATGCTCCATCTGGCTGCAAGCAATTGGAAGAGCAGCAAGAATTTTCAGTTACTTATCAAACTCTTATGTCTCAAAACGCAAGTGATGGGTTCCTCCAGCAGGGACAGTAGCCAAGAACTTCATACGAATCCATGTGTTATATGCTGAGATGGGGACTTTCATTTTGTTTTTGTCTTCTGGGAAGTGATACAAAAAGAGAGGCTCTTGGACTGAATTAAAAGGAAATTGCAACATCAATTTTAAAGAACATTTTCAGTAAATATGACAGTGTTATGACTAAAGATAATTTTATAGATCTTTCTTCTCTTAGATTGTTATGACAACACAACTCTTAGACTTGGTTAGTCCTCAGAGCTGACAGAGGTAACTGGACTATTCAGCTCTAGGATTTGAATTTTCTTAGTGTGAAATTGGGTCCAGCATAGTATCCTCAATGTTCTTGGAGAATGACAATAAAATGGTAGATGACATTTCTGCAAAGGAAGGTGAAGAGGATTTTGGAAATTCTTCACATTTCTTTGTGCTTCAACTGATAAGGTAGGATTTAGTAACTCATGTTGGGTTAGTGTTCATTTTATCTAATTTACTCATTTAAATACTAGATACCCAATTCTAGATATCCTACACTGAGCTAACCACCCTTGTCTCCCTCCATATTCAGTGGAGAGAATGAGGCACCACCAAAGAGCCATTTATCTCACTTAGGCGCTTATTTTAGAATAGGATCAACTGCCATCTGGATATGCTTGTTTTTCTCTATTGCCTGTAAAAGAGGGCTATGGTAATTGTTTTAGACTTAGACATCTCACTTTTAAACAGTTCAAGGTAGATAACATGAATCCCAGCCCTGGATTCTGGAAATGATGTACACAGTGTGCAGAAGAGCCACTCAAGAATGGTTTAAAGGGTGTTGTACCAACTGAACTTAGTGTTAAATATTTACATCTACTGTATAGCCAAAGAGACCTGAAATAAGAATGGGCCATCAGCATTGAAAAAGCGCTGTTACTTGAGGTAAAACTTAACTGCTAAGTTTAAAAAAAAAAAAGGGAGAAAAGTAGGCATGATTAATTGCAGTAATGGTGATGTAATGGACAATTATCAGGCTCAAAGAAGGAAAACTGCTTGTTCTAATTGTGTTTTAGGTTTTTATATAGTGGTATTTCCAGTAGTAGATGAGTAGAAGAGATTGTAGGCACAGCTGACAGTCCCACCTACAGTTCAATTTGCCTGACACATTCCATTAGAAAACTCTGTTTTCAGTTATTTAAAATGTCGCCAAAAATTAACCAAAGTTCTAGGTTATATTTTTCCCAGGCTAGGAATTTGAAATTTCTCTCAAGATTTCATCTAAAAGTGAGAATGGGGACAAGCTCTTTGTCTTTCTGCCATAAAACCCATTTTCTTGAGAATCACTAATGCTCCTGCGCTTTAAAGAAGAACCTTGAAGTTACTGGTAGCCTGTGCATTTTCTCCCTGTCTGTACAGATCAGGATTCATGCAGATTTAAGTGATTTTGATACCGAACATGCTCAGCCTGGCAGTAGGCACCATAGGATTGGACCATTTGGGTGGTTGCAGATATTAGCCATGCTGGTCCTGATTAGATGCCATTGCAGGGCTCTGCGCATGCCCCAGAATGAACATGCCAGCTTCATTTTAGAAAGAAATGGATGCCAGATTGAAATGCCAAATTGAGAACTGTTATCCTCCCTCAAAAAGAGTCCCTCCAAACTCTTTCCAATAATCTCTCGTGTGCACTTTTGCAAACTGGCCCTCATGTTTGCATGGCACGGGCTGCAAAGCAGTAACAACTTGGAAATATCAGAAGCTGCTTGTCTCTGGTGAGACAACACAATTAATGGGCACTTCCAGCGGATTTCTGCCTGATTTCTGTGTCTAAATGCCTCCCTGTTCCCAGATTCAGGTCCCTATCCCAGCTGTGTCTGGACAGCACCATGGTGCATGGGCTGGTCCACTGCTTGGTGGTCTTACAGTTGTCTAATGTTGCTTCCAGCAGCATATGAAGTTTAGGGGAATCAGGAAATATGATGCTATTTCTATTCATGAGCTAAGCAATGAAAGTTCTGTAATAATATTTGGCACCTTCAGCAGTGTCTTTGTATGTCACTTACACCTTCTGTACACAGCACACAGGTTTTTCAAATTCAGCAAGCCAGAGTAAGAATCAAATACAGGAATATGGAGCATTTTTTAGAGAGCAAACACTTCTTTTTTGGTGTCTAGACAAGTACAAGATCTGGTTTGTACATGCATACAGTCCAGCACTCTGTGAACTCATCGTATGGCAATATCAGGCAATGATAAGCAACCTGTTAGTTTAGATATCCTTGCATGGCTTTGCAAACCTCCTTCAGCACCAAGGGACAAAAGCAAGTCCTAAAGCACAGTCAGACATATACAACTATATGCACTACTCAAATGAGGACATATCAACAGTCTGCTAGGATTTATTGCTTTAAGGTTATATTGCTAGTACCGGTGCACAGTCATTGTCTGCATGGGCGCAAATGTAAAAAAAGTTCAAGATAAACAAGAAAAAGGGAGATTTTTTGCTAATCAATGTAATGTCCAAATAAAATGCTCGAGGAATATTTTAGCTGCTATGAATTTTCCATTTGAGCAGACCGTTCTCACACTGAAGTCAGGCTGTGCCACTCTACAATAAATTCTCATGGCGCCTGTATGGTCCTGAGCTGTGAACTGCGTTTGAGAGCGCCCGAACTTTGTCCCTCTGATAACCTTTGCACAATGTAAAAGAAGAGGCAAGAAGAAATTTTATGGAGCTACTTAAAGCTTATCTCCCCCAGAAGGCCTCACTTTCTAAGTCAGTCAGTAGCAGAAGTCAATCTAAAACTGCCAGTGACACAATTCTTGTAGGAAAATGTGCCCTAATGCATTTGGAAGCAAACAGAAAGTAATATCAACTCCAATATGTGTCAGCAAAAAGCAATCCAAATACAAAAGGAGCTGATGACAGCTGCATTTTCCCTTGAAAATCTTCTATTTATTTTTCTAAAGCTACAACTCTACAACTAGAAAATCAGAGTAATCTGACTCTCTCTCCTCCATAATTATTTTACTTCTTTTAACAGAAAACTAGACTATGATTGCAGTTATCTGACAGATTATGCTAAATTTCAAATCAGATTCCCAAAAGTTAGAAAAAGGCAAAGGGTAATCCTGAAGGTACCTTAAGACCTGAAGGTATCAAAAAAGTCAACCTGCATTCTGCTGCGTATGGTGCTTGGAAAACATAGATCCATCTCTGCAGCTCAGAGTTCTGCCCATTATTGCTCTGTTCCTTTCCACATACCTACTGACACCTATCTTCTGCAACGGTATTTCTACAGCTACCCTGTGAACTGTGCTAGCTCTGTACTTAAAGCCAGGATAGAACTGGATTTTGCTGTCCCATCCCTACTATTTCCTGTCTTTTTCTTACATTGAATTTCTCTAACAACCCTTTTGCTAACATTTCTTTCTCTGTGTTTTTCAGACATTGTGCTTTGTGTCTGTCTGCTTTTTCCTCTAAATTCTCTGGCTTCCCTCCCTTAGTCCAATAGGTTTAGCTTTTATGCTGAAAACCTCTGTCTCCGCTGCCTCCTGTTTCACTTCTCTTCTTACTTGCCACTCGGTCCTAGATCAGGTCTGTCTCTCACCTACCCGCTGAGTTTCTTTCTGGACCTTATCTCTGTTCTCCCACAAGGTATGTACATTTTCTCTGATCATAAATGTATCATTCTCTCTATTATTTCCTCTATTTCAGATTATACTTGTACTCTCAGGCCTTTCAAATTTTGTGTCAAATAATAGCCCTAATACTTCCTTCCCTTCTGTATCTTTCAGTTCCATTGAATTAAGATAATGGTTCAATATTATGGAGTATATCAGGACCCTACAACCACGGCATGGAAGATGCTCAAAAAGTAGATCCGTTTGCAGAAAAAGAGAGTTCAGTTCTTAAGCATCTTAAGCGTATTAAAGGGGTCAGATTAAATTGCTTCTCATTTATAAGGTCTGCTGATCATCTAAAGAAATACTGTTTCCTGCTGCCATATTTAATAAAGTCTGAGAAAGTACAAGAAGGCTTTATTAGATGTTTCTGATAAGCAAAGTTCTGTAGCCTGCTTCTACTGTGGCATTGGACTGAAGTACAAGAAAGAAAGAGGATATAAATTAGATATAGATAATAAATAGATATAAATACTGTTTAGATGTAAAGAGAGAATAGATAGATATAAACTAAATATACAATTTGAGACATAGAGACATATATTACTTCTAACACTACATAAGTATTCCTTAAATCCCCCATTTTAAGAAAAAGAGGATTTTTTTCTTCTTCCCATGCCCATTTTATACTAAACTAATTCATCCCTGCTTATGCTCCGTATGGCACCTAGAACAATGGCATTTCTCCTCTGCCTGGGCAGTAAGGTAAACCATAAAGGTGAACCTGAATCCGTAATTCCAAAAAGCATAAAAAAGAGCAATGATTTACATTACTATACTAGTAATTTCCTCCTGATTTACATCACTATTGGAAGTGGAAAAAGTGAATAAGAAAAGAAACTTAAATCTTGAAAAAACAGCACTGCTATTCTTCATTCAAAATCTTTGATAGTGATGGAAAGGGAACAGACTCAATTGAGTAAGGAAGTGTTCACCACATGTCGCTTCACCAAACAGGCTTTTGACATAGTCATATTTTGTGTTCCCCAAAATATCCCTTCAGAATGCTTCAGTTCTGAACTTGTTTTTTTTTAACTTCCTTGAATTTAATTAGGCTATTCAGCAGCTTGGTAAATGTAAAGAACCTTTTAAATGGAGAACAGTGATTGATTTCTAAAGTGCTATAATCACCCCATCTAAATGTAAAAAATATATTTTCCAGTAAGGTTTTTCAAAGGATGTCAATATTCACTATCTGAAATAAAATAATATAAAATAAACCTCTCTGTCTTTAACACATAGCCAGAAAGCTGCCATATTGTCCTCGGGAGTGAACTGCACCCTGCAAAGTTTCTCTTCAACATCCATGCACAGTGTGGATCATGCTGACACAGGTCGGATCTTTTCTCGGGAGTGAAAGGCAGCAGAAAACTGTTCTACGCAGAGTCTGGATCTGGATGTGAATGAGCTAGCATGTTAAACAAAGCTCTGTAGCTACACCAGCACTCACTCAGCTATGGAGAACTACTGATTCTTGCACCGAAGTGACAGCATTCAGAGGTGTCTCAAGTGCCTGCGCATGCCATTGCACTGGGCAATGTTGAATAACTGCAGAAAAAGGGAAGCAGAGATTTGATTTTTCTACCAGCAGTCTGAAAGAATGAGGTCAAAACTCAATTCCACTTTTCTGTTTTGCAGTCTTTGACCAACATGATTACATCAGAGTAATATTTTATACACTGAAGTATTTGCAACTTCACGTGTAGTACCCTAACTGTGAGAATTTATCCCTGAAAGACTTTTCTTCTAAAAATATTCTGTCCTAGATGTCACAGCCATGTCTGTGCTTGGCTGCAAACCCCTTGGTCTGGAGCCTACCCTTGGTTGCTTCAGCCACCACACTCTATTTTAGACCCGGTGTTGGTCCCCAGAGCCACTTGGCTTCCCTTGCTGGGTGCCGGGGTCCGCACCCTGGCACGTCTGGGTCTTCCTCGCCTCCCCATGGCCCTCTGCAGCTCCTGGATTCCAGCCCACAGACAGCAGCACCCATCAGGGCACGAGTACTCATCGCTATGTCTCCAGAGGCAGCAGTCTCCAGACAGATTATTTCCCAAATACAAAAGAGTCACTTTTTTAGGCTGTTGATACAGCAGCCTGCAACATTCACTCAGAATAGCAGCCCAGAGTATGAAATGCCTGCTTCGGGCCTCAGCCTTATGCTCTTTGTCCATAGAAGCCCAAATGAAAAAGGAAAGGGTGCTGCTGCTCCCCAGCTAGCTTGCCTGCTTCCTAAGATGTTATCTTAGTGTCTGCTTAAATGCCTGCTCTTTGTCTATCAAAGGGCAATCATTCAGAGTCCAAGCACACTTTAGCAGTAGCTTCCATAATTTTGTTCAATACCAAAATATTCTTTTCTATATAAATATTTTTCTTGAAATTTACTGCTTCTCTCCTGCATACAGTGTTGTAGCGCTTGCACTGGGTATTTTCCAAGCATGTCATAACAGGACCTGGAGCAAAAACTCAGTTAACTACCAGAAGTACTGCTTGCATGATAAGTCTGGCTGATCCCAGAGTGTGCGCTCGCCACCACAGATGCGGCTGCTAAGTCCTCTGTCAAAGGTAATGAATACTACTTTGCTATACAAAATGCCTGTAACTGTCTGGTGACTGGCTGGTACTGTGCTGCTTCTTACCCTACGACAACAAGGGCATGAGGGCTACTGCTTGCTGATGGAAGCGCTCTGTCTTCTGTTGGGCTCCTCCTGTATAACCAGCAGATACTGTCATGTAATGAAAGAAAAGAAGGAAGGAAACCTTCAGCATCTCATTTCTATGCTGCAAATACTTCACAATGTTTGATTATCCTTTCTTTGTGTCATCCTAAATGAAGTTTGTATCATCTCAGCCTGCAATACAACAGGAACAAAACTTACTGCTGTCTCTCACTTCTCTCTCTTTCTCACCGGTTCTTTTGCCCAGGGACAGCTCTCCTCATCTATCCATTCAGTATAACCCTAAACTTTACTAAGTATTTTTTCTTTTGCTCTGTCATCAGCAATATTTTCTTTCCTTGACCTAAGAATATTTCCCTTCACATCACTTCTTCTACTGCTATGGCCTTGCTTTCCTTACTCGATGCTTTTGTCATCTTGGCTTGAACAGCATGCCGGTAGACTCTGTTTCATCCACAGATATCAGCCCACTGAAATCTATGATGTGCAGGGCGAAAGGCGTCTGTGTGGTGCACATTAGTGCTCACAAACTCCTATACCATTATACACATCTACAAGCAAACATTCTGCCCAGGCTGTGCAGATTAAAAATCATAAAATATGAGTGGGAGTGTAATTACCAGTCCTGTCATCTTACTGTTGGGTATAAAGTATGTTAAATTGACCATTGAAAAAATATTTCAATTACCCCATTAATGGCACAGAGAAATCCAGTTGTGAGTCACTCTAGTAAATTTTAGGGATGACAAACAGAGTCATATTGTGTGCTTGCAGTTCCTCTTTATTGATATAACACTTTGCAGTCCCCAAGTACCTGACTCACTGCTGCACGTAGGAAGTGCTCAGGACTATGGTAGTGCTCAAGGGTGATCTTCATGGCTCTCTCAATTTCAGGTCAGCCCCTAGCGAGGAGTTTGTCACCATGCCTGGATGAAGAAGATCACAAGAGGTGAAGATGGCGTTGGAGCCGGCACAGTGTTTTGCTCCCACAGTGCTACACTCGCTGCCGATGGCCACGTGGACTCTGCATGGGCAAGGGGAAGCAGGCTTAAAGAAGAGGACTGTAGCCCAAATGGTTGTTCCAGGACCAATCGTTGTGCAAACGGGCTCATTACAGCAGCATTTACTGAGCTTTACACTTGCTCGTCACATGTCTGCCAAAAGGCTGCACTTTCCCTTTAGGAAATAGCTTCAGCTTCCTTCCATGAGGAGCACTAAACAGCAAGTGAACCCACTGCACTCTCTTCCATTTTATCTGACAGATTTAAATAATTCAGGTAATAGCTACAAAAAATTCCATGAAGCTAAAAGTGTGTTGTAATTTGTTTCCATCTGTGTACTTCAGGCTTCAGTGAGACATAGAGTTTTTAAAAATGCGAGTCCATTCAAGCTGAAACTGTCTGATTTTGGGGGGCTTTTGCACATAATAGTTTTGCACTCAGAATAGTCTGCTCTGAGTGATCCTTTTCTTCCTCGGCTGTGTTGTTACAAACAGCAAAGCCTGCTGCCTCCCAGCCTCATCACCTGGAGAATGGATGCTACTTATGGGAGTCAGAATACTCTGCTTGTCATCAAAATATTACAATGCACTTCAAGTCTGAAGACAACACCGTAGAAATATGCCCCAAGAATGCCAGAGGTGATGAAAGATTGATGAATAGGCCATGAAATGGAGGTGCCCTGCTTTTTCTTTTTTTTTTTCCCTCTGGAAAAGCTGATAGCTTTTTCTTTATTTTCCTGAGGAATAAGCTATTTTCATTTATTACAGTTCAATCCCCTCGTTATGCGTACCCTGCCCCTAATGGCTCCAGGATGTGTAAGTGCTTAAAATGGATTCTGGCTGCAAAATTAATTCCTGCTCTTTTCAGATTACAGGAAGTTCTAGCTACATTATTTATAAATGATTGACCCAGATATCTTGATTAGTTTACTGAAATCATTGGGTTATATGTAGTAAATTTTTTTTTTAGAGATTGTGTTTATTTTTTTTCACCTGTTTCTATTCATAAAATAAGCTTATCATTAAAAACCTGAGTGTATTTCTAAAACAAGACAGAAAAGGAAGGATTGGATCAAGTTCATCTAATTTAATGGTTTAGCTGTGCTTACATTTTAGGCACCTAACAAAGCAATCTCCCTGAAGAAAGAGTCTAACTTTCCTATATAGTCTCTGATGATGCCTTTGAAGGTTTCCAGAAAGAGAGGAATCCTGTTTTCATAGATTATATCTTGGATACTATTGAAGTGATGAGAAGCAGGAAGAGACTCCTATTATCTGACATTTTATTGTTCTCTGAGATATTTTTGATGGCAACATTAACTAAATAATTGTCTCTGTTTATAAGATTTTTAAAATGGATAAGTTAACAAGGTCAAGAACCCTGTATGTTTTTGCATCTTTGTTGTATTTAGAAGTTGGAGAGTCGAAAGAAGCTCTCTTTCATTATACTAAACTTTGCATGAAAGTTCTGCATGCCAAATATTCATCCCTGGCATCTGACACTGTGCTTCATGACTTCAGTTCAGGCTTGTTGCATACTGTCCCTTGACCTGGGATAATGCAATGTGTCCCTGGTGTGCCAGGACTTGATGTGTTGCAACATGGCATTATCTGCCCTGGGAAATGTGAAACAAAGGCACTATCTGGAAAAAAAAGAAAAAGAAAAAAAAAAGGCTTCTTAGTCCATAATATCAGAGCATGATCAGTAGCTACATAACTGCTCTTTTCCAGAAAACAAAAAGATAGAATTACACCAGAAGAAGGAAATGTATTTATTCTTATTTCTTTGGGTGGAGGAAGCATTCTGGAGAATATAATTTCAGGAAAAATGGAAAGAGCTGAAAAAACTGACATTCAAAGTTAGGTCATGCTGTTGAAAATGTAACTCTGAAGATTTGTGTTTGCATAATAGTATTTTCACAGGCATAATCTCTGCTCCTGTAAAAGAACTACTCCTTAAAAACAAGTGTTCAGATATTTCATATTCTCACAAAACAAATGAAAATTTTGCTGGCTGATAGGTACTCTGGAGTAAAACTCTTCTTGTATTTCTTCTTGTTTCTTGTATTTTCATGAGATCAGCCTATACTGCTGCAGAAATCATAATTTTTTTTTTCCATTGAACAAAATTATGCAATTCACAGCTGTGTAGATAAAAAATCCATAACTGTTCACACATTCCTACCGCTATTGCTAGTAATATTATCAAGTGTAATGCAGCAATACCTACAAGTAGTCCCAGGGTAGATTTGTGATTCATTGTACTGGGCACCCGATAGGCATCATAAAGACAGCAGTCTCTGCTTGAAAGAGGTTACTTCTAGTCAAATCAATGAAGCACATATTGATAATAAATTGGAGGGAACATGGGGAAAAAGAATACAGACAAAGAAAGAAAGGCAACACACATATAACTGAGCAGGAATGCTCACTTCTTTTCTCTCCAGAAACATTCTGTCTCCAAATGACTCCAGATAAAGCCCAGACTAGACAGATGTAAGATTGCAAGGCTCATGGACAGTGATGAGAAAGCTTGTGCTGAGCATCCTCAAAAATAAAGGCTCAGGAGAGGATGCTGTGCTTCACAGGAGTGGGATATATGGCAAAACCCCCACAAAAAGCAGATGTGATAGATGAGGAAACTTGGATGAAAAATGAAGTAAACTGCCCAAAACAAGGAAACATATATATATCCTAGGAGTTTCAACCTCAGCAGAGTTCTTTCAGCTGAGTTCAATGGCATTTAAAATCAATCCTTTCCTTTTTATTTAAAGGTTGAGTATTAACGAAGACAATAGGGTCAATCACACAAGTGAGGGGAACAATGTTTAACCTTATTGACCCATCACAGAAAAGATCGGATAATCAGGAGAAGCGTTGCCAGCAGGTCGAGGGAGGTGATTCTGCCCCTCTACTCAGCCCTGGTGAGGCCGCACCTCGAGTACTGTGTGCAGTTCTGGGCTCCCCAGTGCAGGAGGGACGTGGAGCTGCTAGAGACGGTCCAGGGTAGAGCGAGAAAGATGATTTAGTGACTGGAGCACCTACCATATGAAGAAAGATTAAATGAGCTGGGACTATTTAGCCTGGAGAAGAGAAGACTGAGAGTGAATGGGAGAATCTGATCGCTATGTATAAATACCTGAGCGGAGAATGCAAAGAAAATGGGGCCAAACATCTCAGTGGTGGCCTATGGCAGGACAGGGGATAAGGGGTGCAAGCTGAAACCCAGGCAGTTCCATCTCCATGTGAGGAAGAACTTCTTTCCTGTGAGGGTGACAGAGCCCTGGCACAGGCTGCCCAGAGAGGCTGTGGAGTCTCCTTCTCTGGAGATCTTCCAAACCTGCCTGGATGCCACCCTGTGCCCCGTGCTCTAGGGGTCCCTGCATGTGCAGGGGGGTTGGACTATATGGTCTCTAGAGGTTCCCTCCAACCTCAGCCGTTCCGTGATTCTGTGAAAATTCAGCTTTCACAGGATAACACAACACTTATGGAAATGGCTTTAGGCCCCACATTTCAGAAGTCCACCTGGCCACTTCTTGAATTAGAAATAGCTGCTGGGAGCAGCAGGAATAAGCAGAGCTAACTGGCTCCAACAAACCAGTCAAGAGTGTATTGATAAAACCTCAGCAGGTTTCTCACATTGGAACCACATTTTATCACTTTTAAAATTTTTGGATGTGCTGTCTTAGTTTTATGAAAGCTTCAAATGCAGTTTTAGCTTTATGAAATCTTCAAAATATATCAAGCAAACAAACCATAACATCCCACTACTTGAAGTACTGAATATTGATGACAAGGCAACTGAGGGAACTACATTGTCCCCAAACAGGACTGCAGTTCTAATTTTGGCCTGTCTTTGTCCTACATGTGTTGCATACTCTGTAATGGTCAAAGCAGTCCAATGACAAATTGCAGTAAAGTGAAACTGCTGTTTCAGCTGTTAAAAAATAACAACTACCAGATTTGGGGTAAAATTACTGAATATGAGGCCATGAAAATCACACACACTCAATCACATTCTTTAAAACAGTCATTAAGGTAAAATATTAGATTACTGAAGTTGCTGCCCTTTATTACCTGCAATCATACACAAAAAAATACCTATTGTCCAATACAGTGTATGTTGAATAAATTGGCTTTATGACAGGATGCAATTGCTTACACAAATAAATGCATGTGAAAGAAATTCCAGGCTTTTTCTAAAGTATTTGTGTTTGTTGAATTTGCCTTTTTGGGGCCACATAAGGAAATTTAACTAATAATATTGAATTCATACTGAACAGCTTCCTCTCACAGGTTCTTTTAAATGAGGAAGAGATATAAATTTAGGTCTTTCCAAGTTCCCAAGGCTTTCACGACATACAGTAATATGATTGTATATTATTAAAAGAAAGCCTGCAATAGCATTCAGGTTCACTTCTAGGCTAGGGTTAGGGACTAAAGCTTGTATTTACGCTACAGGTAGAGATTCAGTTCAGGTTTGGTTTTCTAGGGTAGAAAACCAGCAGGCCTTGTGAAACAGTGTGTGTGCCAACCCACGCAGGAGAAGACAGGAGCATCTCCAAGCTCAGGGGCCCAGGAGGGTTCTCTGGTGACATGCCTGGTGCTCGTCCCAGATGAGCTCCTCATTCCCATCAAAGTGACATCCTCTCTGCTCATATAGCAAGAGTCCTGTAACTTAAAGATTCAAACATTTTGTTCAGGAGAAATGGTGGTGTGAAATGGTCATTTTGTTACCTCACTGGACCATCGTTTTGTTACCTCCTTATCAGTGTTACCTCCTTATCAGCAGATCTACTGCTGGAAATGCAATATTGGTCTGATGATAGTTTCATAAATATAATACCATGTGTGCACACACACATGCATATGTTCATGCACATATATAAATTTTCATACTTACATATTAGCATCTCAGTATAAGCCTGTAGAGTCCTGCACATATTTCCATTGCAATGCACTGATCCAAATGCACCAGGAAAACCAGAGCCCCATTTAGCTTTTATTTTGGCATGTGCACATATTTTTCATGCCAGACCCTGCACTCACACAGAGGTTTCAGAGAAGAAGCAGGGATGGATTGAAGGAGATTGATTGAAAATGTTGTCAGTTTTCGTGAAAGTCACAGAATATGTATAAGATATTTCTAAGAGTTTTTTACCACCTTTATCATTTTTTCTGGTGGTTCACTTTTCAACTGACAAACTGATTTTTTAATTGTCTTTAAAAAGTTCCATTTCACTGAGCAAATGATAAATATCAAAACCTGAAGCCTGACCCAACATCAATGTCAAAATGACTCAAGCATTTATAGGTTCAGTTTATTTTTTAAGGAACTAAAAAAAAAAGAGAGTAAGTGAATACTCAATCATCTCCTCAAACTAACAACACATTAGAAAGGTTTTATTGTTGTTCACAGTGACTAGGAGATTCAACTCAGAATGCTAATTCCAGGAGAAATAGTCACATTTGAAAGTTGTGTCTGCCTTCCCTAGAGAAAGTGGTTTCATGAGGCAGAAAAGATAGCTTTAATAAGTAAAACATTATACTGGCTTGCTCCCTCCTCTCCACCATCCACCTTCCAAAGATCACATAACATTTCTATTTCCAGTTTGGTTAAACTCATGAAGAGGCAAGATTTTAGTGCTCCTGCAGATAAGCACACGAGAGAAGATCGTCTCATTCCAAAAGACACATGCTCACAAAGTGTAAAGGCAAAAATTGTAAAGCAATCAAAAGTAACTCATTCATTAGAAAAAGTGATTTCCTACTGTTCCTGAAAGGCATTATTTTCACACAAATATGGTTTCACTCGAGCCATTTATAACTTATTCACTGTGTTTTGCTAAAACTCCAGTCTTCTTAAATGAATATTTTTGTCAGTTCAAGTACTGTTTAAATGTAAATAGACATGCAACCATGAAGAATATTAATAATTTTGGTTATTTTACATTCTACTAATGCTAATTCTTATTGGACTGGCTATCAGAGAAGCTAGAAATGTGAGGGGGTCAAACAGTGCTTTGACGCTGTGGAGAAGACCAGAGGAAAGGAAGGTTTGAACCAGTAGCTGAATATGTTCTCTGGATTTGCATCTGAGCTCAGCTTCTTCTAATGGAATAATTCCACAGATGTATTCTTTTTAAACATTTAAAACATCAAAGTTGATTTTACATCATTTTGCAATTTCCAGCAAAGTGAACAGGAAGAGAATTTTGCAGCTCAGGGAAGACTTATATCTATTTTCAATTGTTCAGAAGGCAGAGCAAAGGAGTATGGATTGAAAAAGGGAAAATTCAGACCTATCTTTTCTTTTGTAGGATACCAGATTAGTAAACAGTAAGTATAGCTTGTCTTCCTGGTGCTAGCTGGAGGCCAAAGATAGAATATTGACCTTATCCAGGGTCTGCTGGGACAGGAGTAACATTCAGGGTTGCGCTTGTCAAGGTTGCTATATCGCAGCAGATTGCTCCCATGGCAAAAACAAGGGCTGCCATGGTATTGCTTTTCACTGCTCGCCCAAGCAACCATGAAGAAAAATGTTTTTTTTTTCCCTCTGAAGCAAACATGCACAAAACTTGTATGAGTGGGAATATGTAGGGCTGAATAATGTTCTCACTTGTCATAAGAGTGAGTTTATTTTAACTATATGAGCAAAATTTCCACCAATGTTTTGCTTTCTACCAAAAACATTATTGAGAAATGTCATTTACATAAATGTTGTAGTGTTGGGAGGTTCACAGAGAGCTGTGAAAAGTGTCTCTGTGTGAGTAAAACAAAAATAATCAGAAATAGCTTTGTTATACACTCTTTCAGCAGGAAACAAACCATTTTCAA
Source organism: Eudromia elegans (assembly GCA_003342815.1). Lineage (NCBI taxonomy): Eukaryota > Metazoa > Chordata > Aves > Tinamiformes > Tinamidae > Eudromia > Eudromia elegans. Next base: position 3,268,048 of record PTEX01000073.1, on the reverse strand, counting down.
ACATAAATTCAGCAAACTCAGAACACTAAAGTCAGAGGAGCTGTGTTCTTGAGCAATCCCACATCATCCATGTTCAGCTTCATCACTGCCATCTCTGAAAGGTGTTTAAACTCTGAGCACCCAAGTCTGGATACCTTCTCTGCAATATTCATTACCTGAGTTACTCTATTTCCTGCACTCCTGCTTGTATCTCCTCAATAAAGCTGGAATACACTTGCTCTGTACTCAGTCACAGATTCAGACCCTATAAAGGCAACTCCAAGCAACCCTATAAAAATATAAAAACAATTTTGTTTCATTTCTATTTGGTTTCTGAGGTGAAATCTTTCACGGTGCTATTTCCCCTTCTGAGGTCTTCTTGGTAGAAATTCCTCCTTCAGAACTAAAAAAAAAAAAACTATCAGAAGCTGAAAATGCCAAGGAGCTAAACTCTCCACTGAATGCTTGTAAAAAGGATTTGCTTTCTTCCAAAAGAAAAAAAAAAGTTAATGTGCTTTTTATATAAGGTGATTGCAGGGAAAACTTTTAAATGGACAGAAATCAGTTAAGGACCTAACTGCCACAGAGAGACAGTGGAAATCATGTACCTAATAACATTAGTATCTTATGAAAGTTTCCCCTTGAGTGAATATTCAGTTATTTAATTTGCAAGCATAAATGCACAATTTTCATTATCTACTTAGGCCAGCATATCATACTATGCTCTGAAATGGTTGTAAACTATTTATGTGGGTTTTTTTTTTTACCCTCAGTACAATATACTTTTTTAATCAGGAAAAAATCCATTCAGTTCTCTGCTGCTTGAAAAAGACTTCCTGAACCTTCACATAACTGTCCATTAAGTGATGATAAATTGTTAAGTGTGGTCTAAAATACTTATCAAAAATGTTTCTCTTAGATGATATTTTTTTTCTCTTTCTGAGTAACAATGTCTGATACTTTCCAGATTTACCCTAAGGGTAAGATATTTTTTAAGACAGCTGCAAAGAAGTTTGTCTTGGTCATCTGCATCTCAAAGCACCTTACTCTTTTCCATTGTAATACAATTCATCATTAACAAAACCATACTTATCTCTAATGTGATTCAAATAGGAATACGTCCATAATGATAAGAAATTCATCAGCTGAGTAATGCTTAATTTATTCCTGCTTTTTTGAAAAAGATAAAATATATAAACATTCTTGTTCTCCATATGCACAAAGGGGTTTTTTTTAATTGTTTTTCATAAATTTTGCACTCAGAAAGTGTTTCACCATTTTTTGGCTTATTCAATGACAACTTTCTTCATCTAAGTGTGGGCTTGTCAGAGGGGCCAGCATGATCTTTGACAAAAGACAAAAAGAAAAGGTTTAAAGTGAAGATATAATGCTGCCTCTGTTCACAGAATCAACCCACTGCAATAGCTTTGCTTTTGGAACAGTTCTACTACTGTGCTAATGTAATATGTTTCTGGACTACCAGAGCAGTTCTGATATTCACACTTCAGGACGAAGAGTCATAAAATGAGAGACACAAAAATAACTCTTATGATGAGGAACTGATCTTACTCAGGTTATAAAAAGGAGGATGAGATAAGATCTTGCATAGCTACTCATATATGTAAAGGGGGAAAAAAATGGTGTGTGTGATTCTGGCTTCCTAGAAGGAAAGTGAGACTGAAAGACTTTTCAGACTTACACAACATAGTCCAACCAATGGACAAAATTTGGACAAATTCACCCTGAGTTAAGATGCAAAGGGCATGATTAATTAACACTGATTTTTGAAACTGGTGCACTCACTCTAATTGGAAGGTGAGTTTAGTTGCCTTCCTAAAAATAGGATTGGACCTGGCTACTGAGAGCCTGAAGGCTGCAAAGGCAATTACATAAGTAAGCCTGGATGGCTATGTTGTTCCTTCTTGCCTCAGATCTTGTGACTCTAAATACTGCTCTTTGCAATCTACTTTCAGCCATACATCCATAGGGAAAAAAGGATCGAGTCTTCCTTGAACAGTCCCACAGAACTGGCAGCTCTGCAGTAAATCAATTCCTAAGACACCCACTTTCTTCAAGGCGCCTACCAATTGCTCATTTCAATATGATGAACAACTGAACAACTGGCCTTTTTTTTTTTTTTTGTCTTCTTCTTCTATTCATTTTTCTACCTTATACTAAACACTAGAGTTTGACTGGAACTGGACTCAGGCAGGATAGTGAATGCACTGAGGTGCACAAGATCTGTCCTATCAGTTGACTGAAGATCAACGTTTACTTAAAGTCCAGCTGCACTTCAAATCTGAGATGGTAAGGAAATGTCTACATGATGAAACGTGTCCAAAGCAGAAGGACTCATGATGCTTTTTACAGTTTAAGAGAAAGAGTAACAGATCATTTCTGTTGAAGTAGATTCCCTCCACCAGTCTAAAGCAGATCTACTGTAAACTGATGCCTCAGTCTTCTGAGTTCTACGTGGGAAAAAAATTAGTTGCCTGAAGATTGAAATATTTAAGTCTAATTAAAGTCATTGTGTTTAGTATAGGAATGTGTGGGTGACATTTACATGCCTTTAATATATGAGAAATAAGTCTAAGCAATTTAAGTCAGCTCTAGTCTGTGAAGATGACATATTCTGTGAAAAGATGAAATAACCACTTCTCTTCACGATCTCCCTCACAAAGGTATCCACCCATCAGATACTGTTTCTTAGTCCAGAATCACAGACTTAGGAAGGGCCTTTTGCATTTTTCTTTCCCCCAACTCCTTTCAGTCTCGGCAACAACATGCACAGCTCATCATTGCAGACTGGCAGCCCATCTCTGCCAGCTCTGATTTCTCCCTCCTTCCTTGCAGATCTCCTTGTGGATCTCCACAGAACTTATACAGTATTCCAACACTTCAGAGTCACCTCTCCTGGTACCTGCTGTACTTCCATGAACTTCCACACATCTCTACCTTGCACGTTGCCTCTTCCCACAAGAGCAAAATCCCACCATCTCTTTTGGTCACTCCTTCAAAAGGAGTTCTGAATTCTAATAAAAACTCATTTGGAATAGATTTTGTAAGCAGGAAAAATAACAACAACAGAAAAAAAGACTATCTGAGAGAAAAAAGTGCACATACAATCATATAAGCACCTCAAAACTCAGCTCATTGCCCAAGGCTTATTTAAGCTACACAATATACAGGGCAGAATAAAATATTGTCAAGTCACAGAGACTTAGAATTCTTTGAGCATTAGCTTAAAAAAGTTAAGAAGTCTGGCAGATGGTGTTTTATACTCACTTCATGCAGTATAAACTGATCAAAGAAGGTTTGAGAAGTGGACAGTCAAGCTAACTCCTTGAGTTTTTGAACGTAAGCTGATCCGTTCGTTGTATCCTGAGACCACCTAATACATATACCAGTGTGATGTGCCTTAGAATTGTTTTACAATGAGATTTTTAAATTCCAAGGCAGATGTACCAGTATGTCCAGCATGTGTAACTGTCATTCAAAAATCTGCCCAAATTTTAAGTATCACAAGGGAAAAGAAAGCTCCTGCATTTCCTTTCAAGTTATGGAGGTGTCTCTGAAGACACTTAGAAACCCCCCTAAGTTATATATCTATCTTTCTTCATTAACTGTAGAGAACTTATATGTATTGCTAGATGACTGCATCTCTTTAGAATATAGTCTGCGTAGTCTTCTTTGAAGATATATACCTATATAAAGTGCTACTAGCTCTTTTTTAAAAAAGGAAATTATAACTATGGTGTCCCACTTTCCCGTCTTGTACATGCTAACATTGTGATGAGAATCTTGCTCAGTAGCACAACCTAGGTAGGGGACACCCTTAAAACCAAGGATGCTCACCTCTGTCTTTCCCAGAAAAATATCCTAGCGACTTGATTCCCATGTACTAAGCATGAGGGAAGAAAATTTCTACCTTTCCTTCTGAGGTGAGAAGATTAGACTACCAAGAAGAAAAGGACAAACATTGGGTTTCTTACTTTGGATACTGGCATCTAGGCAACTTTAAGGTGAAATATATCATATTGATATACTTTCCCTCCTCTTTGCATGGAAATAACAGATATGTCATATGATCTTGACTACTTACTTTCTGAGTTGCAAGAAATAAAAAAGTGGGTACTTGTGTGGCCAGACGTGCCAAGAAGTTGCAAAAATATATGATCTGGATAAAAATGAAGGCTTTAATGTAACCCCTGAGCTAGCTGCTAATTCAGATAGCTAACTTACCCTCAGAGATCTTCCACTCTGTAGTGAATCATTATCTCCAAGTTTATCAAATGGCTTTCTTCAAGCCTTACCAACTATCTGGAATGCATGCACATATCTGTCATATTGATCTGAGGTTTTTATAAAGACTCATTTTCCACAGTAGCTCAGTAACGAACAAGACGAGAGACGCATAACAAAAAAGTTATTATCACAAGGGAGAAATGTACCACTTTTTATCAGCGCCACTGATGAGCTCCATTGGCAGCTACTCCCCTCAGAACCACAAAGACACCATAGAACAGCAAGAGTTGTCCAATTTTCCAAATAAGAAAAGGCCTTGAGCATGCTCCAGCATGGTGCTCAGCACCAAGTTGAATAACTTGGACTACTGCTGAGAAGGAGGCTGCTGGTGTACACAGACTACAGAGTTCCATGTACTACTGAGGAACCCTGAACATACTGTAATAGGAACAAATCAATCTAATTGTGTAATAACCACATGTTCTGAGTAGAATGGGGGGTAGCAAAATGATTATAAAAGCAAGTCTTCTTTCCTCTTGGTTGGCAGGCACTGCCTATATAGAAACTCAGATGAGTGTCTATTAGGAAAGGAGTAAATAATGAGATCACATTAGGAGTTTTTCTATAAAATTAAGTCTTACTTCAGCAATCCTAAATATAAATTCACATAGCTTGGTATCAATCTCATCCTTCCCTATCTATGGTTACAGCTTTTCTGTATATGGCAATTTAACTACAGTACAAGATAAAATAGTCCTTTATATAAATATCTTATGAGTCAGTCCCAACTGTAACTCCGAAGCGGTGAAGTTGTTAAATAAATGCTGTTAAGAAAAATGTGAAAGAAGCTATGACTTCTTCACAAGAAAATGCTTTTATGGCATTTATCATAAGAAAAAATACTTTAAAAAGGCAGTGTTAGGCCCTCTGCTATGCTATACAACTGCCTATTTGAAAAGCAACATGTTTTAAATAAGATGGAGATATGAATCAACATGTCTTGTATAGCTATCATGATGAATTTTTACCAGTCATACTGAGGCATCCTAAGATACTTTTGAAGATCATATCTTTCAACCTTTTCCTAAGAAGAAGAATGGATCTGCAATAAATATAAAAAATGAAATACTTTGTAGATGAATTGTGTGTGTCAACAACAGACAAATCTTTATATTATCAGTTCATCAAAACTAGTCAATTATTCTATTATTAAAATTTGATAAATTATAACATTCTTAATCAGTTGAATTAATGTTTAAAATGATGAGTCATGATAATGGATTTATAGTTCCCACTTTTTTCATATTAAAAATATAAAAAATTAAAAGTTCCACCATTTTTATAAAGATATTCTCCTATTTCTTTCTTTCTTATTCAGTGGTATTTCCTGGGAATACAATCCCTTATTTATTTTCGTTACAGAAGAGTGCATTTTTTAAAGCATCTTCAAAATTAGATTGCCCGTGGAGCAAACCAATTTTGTCAGCAGTTAAAAAAGGCATTTTTAGCTTCAAAAATATATCCAGTAACATTTTTTATGGCCATATGTTAAAATGTAGCTATGTTCTGATAAGTGATCATCATATAAAACTGATTCCATACACTTCTAATTTTTATTGTTTCTCAGTGGTTTCAGCTCACATTTATAATCAAATCGTGGTTGTCAGTTATGCAAATGCGAGTGCTGGAGGAAAAGTCATGTTTCTTATATATACATACTATATATATATATATATATATATATATATATGTGTGTGTGTGTATATATATTCCTGTCTTGGAACCCAAATGCCATCAGCAACAAATTTTGTTTCAGTTTCACTGAGCTTCGGTAGATGTTCCTGGATATCATCATTGAAAGCAACAGAGCCTTGTTCCTCTGTAACTTCACCTGATCTGTGTTGCAATAGTCCAGAAGTGGATGAAGCTCACACAGACCTCAGCAAAGCTGCACAGAAGAAAAGTCTGCCCACATAAATCACACCATGCAGAGACTGAGTACCCGAAAGGCAAGGATCACATCAGCTTGCACCAGGGCTTGTCGAACAGGAAGGTGGAAGGCAAAGAAAAGCATGACTGTGATACTTATGTATTGAGCTGGAAAGGAAGGAACCTGAGAAGCTTAAACATTCATATTTATTTGGGGGAAACAAGTCCTGCTACATTTTTTCAGAGAAAATGAAGAATGGACCAAAATTTAAACATCTGCTCTTTTGGAAATAGAAACTGAGATGTTTGCCCTGGCAAATCCCATGCAAACTAGTCTTTGCTACAGGAGAAGAAATGAGGTGTGTGAATGTTGACTGCTGCAGGTCAGGGCCAGCACAGCGATTTACTCAGACTAATCTCTTCCGTGCTATAACTGCCTTTGTATGTGCAAGTTGTGTAGCATATTTTAACCAACTGGCCACACTCAGGCATAAGGCTGATAAGGGATGAGAAGTGTTGGGAATTAGAAAGCATGGATATTCATATTAAGGCTTGGACCACTATGATTGCTTTCTTTAAAAAGCACCTACATTCATTCAGAAGCCATGCATTTTATGACAACAATGCACAATTTCTTTAACGGAAAAATATCAAGGATAGTTAACTTTCTTTGGTGCACTTTGCATCTGATGACAAGTATTGCTATCCATGGCACCAACCAGCTTTTTGTAAAGTACTGTTTATGTTCCCTAAAGTATTACCCTGGGGAAATCTGACCTAAGTTGACAGAAATGTTCAGTCTGAGAGAAATGATTTTCAGTGTATTCCTTTGCATAACAAATACATGTCCCTTTGGTCTGTATCATGCCCTAGTCTACGGAATGAGAAATGAGAATTCAATCAAATGTAAATGCTTACATGTAAAGCACCTGGGCTGTGTCTGGTGCTGCTAGGTTCAGCTAGTAGGTAAAGTGGCATTCATTTACTAGCAGGTAAACTACATTTATTTACTAACATTGCTTCATTTGTAAACGTTTACTGGAGAAAATGGCAGATCCACACAATAGCTAGTGAGCAGTACTGATGCTCTGATCTGAATCTCTGCTGACTCCACAGAAAGGACTATTTATCTGTGAAGCTCCCTCCTGTCTCAGAAATATGTGTTCATCTCTCATGAAACCTAGGGAAATAAGCAGGGCACAAGTATCACTCTAGAGAAGTCAAACCGGTGTCTTCACACTCCGTAGTCCTCTGAGGCATATGAGGAGAAACTTGCTTTCTCTATATACCCAAAAGACTAAAGGGAGCACAGAATAAATGCTAGCTGATGTGGAAAGTGGATTATCTGCTCTATTTATTGTGCTAGGTTGTGGATGTTGTAGACCTTAGAAGAGGCTCTTCAGTCTTCCCTTGGTTCACTTCTGATAAACATAAAGAAACTCGTAAGAGAAACCATGGATTCTTTATGGAGATCTGAGAACCTTAAGGATTTAAGAATAAAGTTAAGAAGAACTTTAAGGACAAACTCTTAAAAGACCTTAAACATTGTGATATGACTGTAACTGGCCCCAATATGTCATATATACAGGACACGGAAAGGCACAGACCTCTGAATGGGATCAATATAATTAGCATTTTGAACAGAAGGATGCCTGAAGTCAAAGTGCAGGGTTGTGAGATGTTGGCCAAGGTGGAAATGCAGCATGATCAAATGCATCTTCAGTCTCATTATTCACACATCAGATATCAGTATCTCACCCCAGTTCTACTCTTATCTGCTTATGATCATGTCCTTACAGAATAGTCCTTCAGTCTTTCTTTAAAATTGCACAGAGCTTACTTTAACCTTTTAAAACAGTTCCTGCTGCTGTTGCTTTTCTGTATGCTAAGGCAGTGACCAGAGCAACTATGCAGGATGCCATATTGGCCCTTCCTCAGGAGTTTCAAATACCCATTTCCTACCTCCTTGAAAAATTCCTTGCTAGTAGTTATAGGCTGTGCTAGCTGGAGGGTATGTGCATACAGCAGATAGATACCCTCCAATTCATCTGCTGCTTCATCATCCAATTCAACTGCCACAAAGAAAGCATTTCAAGATTCATTAGCCAGGAAAAAGGGACATAACTCTCTTTTCTGGTTGGATTGGAATAGGTGGAAAGTGTGTACTTTGCACTGACTAAGCAAAAAGTATTAACTATTTACAGAGTGAGAACCAAAAGTGAGGTTTCAAGTCTCCAAAGACAGCACGCGCACCCACTGCAATGCAGAATTCTTTCCTAGGAGGAAAAGAGCCTGCTTGGTCTTAGGTGTGACCTACGTGTGACCAACCATACTGGTGCCAGGCGAGACAAAGTCTCTACAGAAGCAGAAACAAGGGATCTTTGAATGTTTTATGGTGGAAAGTAATAATTGTATGGTGTTAAAATGTCTTAATATGAAATAGAAACTAACAAGAACAGTGAAGAACTGCAACAGCAAACTGCACTGCTTTTCCCATTTTCCCTCACTCTTTTTTACTCCAAGAGAAGCAGCAAATAATAGACATAGGTGGATATGCATGTGGATGAATAAAGCTGTCTCAGTGTGCTATGGCTGCACATTAAGGATCTCTGAGATCTTAATGCTGCTCTTGGGCATCCTCATGGGAATATTTGCAAGCTGCTTGTGTGTGTGTAAGGGGAGGAAATGATCCTCCCCCTACAGCAGCAGGGAATGGAAAAGCAGTAAAAAATTAAATTAGATAAAATTAGTTTAAATAATGAGAAAGAATATAGAGGAGATGATCTCAGAAGCAGGTGCCCTTTGGAGAAAGTAGTTTTATTAGATTTTGATTTAATTTATTAAAGCTAGGTTGACAGTGTCTTTTTTTAATGCTGTGTGGAACATTATCTTCTCCTGTTGACGGTCAATGACAAAAAACAGTGCATCTAGACTTGAATGTGGCGTGAGAGAAGGACCTCAAGTTCTGGTCTGTTTTTCATCATCTATGCATATGTGACTGTAACTGGCATATGATGCCTCCTAAATGGATGTAACTGCAGAAAAGCCCTAAACCCTCCCTATTTTCATTGCAGGTGGTAGCAGTTAACTTGAAAATAACACCGTGAGACTTAGTTTTGGTGCTGAAATGGATAAAAAAGCGGTGCCTAAAAAATACCTTTTTTTTTTCCCCAGATATTTTAGTTAGAGGAAATAAATGGAAACCTACTGAATACAGTCTCTGAACATATATATAAAAATAATAATAACAATAACAATGAGATGGCTCAAATATCTCCAAACAGAATGATCAAACCATTACTATAAGTCATACCACGCTTATTTGTATTTCTAATAATGAATAACAGCTCTAGTCATTTGATATTTCAGATTTTCAAGAGTATAGATGGGAGCAAAACTTGGCTTTGTTCTCCTAAGCGATTCTCATTTAATACACCTCCCTGTATTTTGTTTTACACTTCTGTGACAAGGCACAGAATCATGCAATGTATTAGAAATGCAAGATCTAAAATGTGCAGTAGATATACAGTCTGTCTCTCTTGTTATTTATTATTTACAGTACGTTTTCATCTATCTACAGTACAAAAGTAGATCACTATGTGTTTTAATTTATTAAATACTAGACTGTTACCTCTGGGATCCATGCTCCAATTGCAGCGGAAAGCCTTTAATTGAAACATGGTTGGGGATAACTGTGCAAACCCTGTGAAGTCCAAGTAACCGTTTGTAAATTAACAAACATGTCCATGTAGTTGAAGAGTTAGTGAACTGTCCAGATCAGATCTGAAATTAATCATTTGGATGGGGAAAAATTAAAAAGTGTGAACAACTCACAGTAAAACTTTTTTTTTTTCATAAAAAGCACTTCAATTACTATTATAGAGTATCAGTACGTGCAGCACAGCTATCAGCTAGAAATTGACATGAAGAACGGAAGAAACATGTCACTAGCCAAGAAGGCCAATGGGATTCTGGCCTGCGTCAGGAGGAGTGTTGCCAGGATCACCTCCAGGTCAAGGGAGATGATCCTGCTCAGCTCTGGTGAGGCCACACTGGGAATATTGGGTGCAGCTCCGGGACCCCCAGTACAAGAGGGACATGGAACTTCTAGAGAGGGTCCAGCGTAGAGCAACCAAGATGGTTAAGGGACTGGAATATCTATTGCGTGAGGAAAGACTAAGTGAGCTGGGCCCGTTTTGCCTCATGAAGGGAAGACTGGCAGGGGATCTTATCAATATGTACAAATACCTGAGAGGAGAATGTAAAGAAGATGGGATCAAACTCTTCTCGGTGGTGGCCAGTGACAGGACAAGGGGTAATGGATACGAATTGAAACACAGAAAGTTCCATCCCCAAGTGAGGAGGAACTTCTTTCCCATGAGGGTAACAGAGCCCTGGAACAGGCTGCCCAGAGAGGTGGTGGAGTCTCCTTCTCTGGAGATCTTCCAAACCCGCCTGGACATCACCCTGTGCCACGTGCTCTAGGTGACCCTGCGTGTGCAGGGAGGTTGGACTAGATGCTCTCTAGAGGTGCCTTCCAACCTCAGCCATTCTGTGGTTGTGTACCCAATGACTTCCAAATCTTTGTAGAAATGATGACAAAAGGAAAAAGACATGGGAGGATAGGACTTCTGCATGATTCAAATCTCTACCTTCAGGAATGACAGGACTGAGAAAAGAGATGGCAATGCCGTATGTTGGAGGCATACATCAACCAGCACAATACTACACTTGAGCTTAGAGGGAACAGAGAAGCAAATAGGGTAACTGGAAAAAAACATGTAATAGCAATCATAGGAGTGGATAAAGAGCCTGTAAATGAGCTGCACTAAGCTCCAGCTTTTGTTCCTCAACAGCCATGTCAGCTGGGTATTTAAGTCAACATTGTCACATAGCAATCTAAATAAATGTCCCAATTTTCAGGCTGATGTACTGTTGCAGCTTTTTTTGGTCCTGGAAGCTATGAATAGGCAGCACCTCTGAAGTTCAAGCTGTTTATGTGGGTGGTGATCATAGTAGAAAGCTAGATCAATGCAGCTTAACTTGCATGTACAGAAACTTGCATGTTCACACTTAGGATATTTTTCATCAGTAGATATCTAACCCACAAGCTATTTTATTCACTTTCCTTCCAGCATCTTAATTTAAACATAACTAAATTAGTATTCACTTTCTGCTTATTGCCATATCATCCATACGTTAAAAAAAGGATTGAATTCAGATTGATTTTAAGATTTTAAAATGTAATTCCCATTATAGAGAGCTGGTCATTAAGGTCTGTGGAAGCAAGAGTGTTTTACAGCTACCTAATGCAGCTATCTGATTTAGAATAAGCTGTAAAAGTCTAGGGTTTTTTTAGTGTCCTTTGACTACGTCGAGGAAATCTCCACTGATTATAATAGGAGCAGAGACACCTATCTCACATGTAGACACAAACAGGCCACATGTAGATACCCAAAGACACTCACATTTAGGCTGCTTAAAGTGGAACTAAAACCTGCTCACTTTGTCTACCAAGAGGCACCAACATGATGATGCCATGAACTTAGGCTTGAATAGTCACTTTATATCTCCATTGCAAAGTAATCGCATTCCAAAAAATGAATCTTATTACAGTTGTCTTTAGCATCATCTGTTAATCAGAACTCAGAAGCAGAGCGTAAAGAAAACTTCCACAGTGCAGCTAAAGCACAAAGGACCACTTCAGAGCTAAAGAATGAACAGTTTTCCTGGTGCAGTCTCAGCCAAGATAAAATTTTTCCTTTACGTAGGCAGGAACACAAAGCAAAGTGGGTCACCTGGGAGGGCAGATTTCCAAATCCCAGTTTTGCTTCAGTACATAGCATAGTTGCATGTCAAGGTACCTAAGCAAAATGTGAGTGAGTTCTGTCTTGGGTAGGCCTTCATTAATTTAATGGTTAGAAAAAAAAAAATCTTGTTCTTCCTGGTCATTCCTACTGTGGAATGGTTAGTGATAATTGATTTTGGCACATAAAGAGCTCTCACAGAAAACAAAACAAAACAATGACATTGTCTCTGCTTAGTAGACTTTTTGAAATCATTTTTATTCTTTCTGTTTTCATCTCATTCACCTGGGAGACTTGCAAGCTTGTTTTATAGCATCTGACATATACATATTACACCACAGAGGAAAAGCTCCAGTTCCTGCCCTTAGCATTGTGACCTTGGCCAAGTCCTTAAAGGATTAATCATCTCAGCAGAAAATACTCAAATATCTTCAGTGGTTGACTTACCACCAAACCGTAGTCATGAGAAAAGTGGGGAAGAGAAGCAGAGTTAATGGCTTCCTTCAGCATGCAATTCAGTGGATACTTCTTTTTCTTTCTTTTTTCTATTTTTTTTTTTGTCCAAATGTTCATTTAGGACCAAGCCAGGAAGGACAAGGAGAAAGACAAGGACAAATTAGCACAGAGCATTCACTCCAATCTGTGTGGCTTCCTCTCATTAAAGAGGAGCTTCACCAGCTGTCCAGTACAGTTCTGCATGTGTAGATGGGCTGCTCAGCTCTCCTACTGATTTTCTATTGCATGAGTAGAAGGAGGGAAAGAGTAAACCTCTCCATGAAGTAGGATTTGACCTTGGCTAACTTCATAATTTGAGTAGAAGAGAAAGCATTTTAAATAGGTTCATCAGTCTAAAGAAAGGGAACAAGGAATTATTGAGATGAAGAGGGAAAAGGAGCAAAGGCAGTAAGTGGAAAGATCGATATGACAGAAAAACCAGTAGGGTATAGTGAGACACTGGCTAGAGAGAGATCATAAGACATATTGTCAGAGTGAAACAAAAAAGGGAGGGATTCTTACTTGGTTCTAAAATATTTGGTTCTCTGAACATCATATGGCTTAAGCACTGTCCTGAGAGCCTACAGCAGCTGCCCAGTACGCTCAAGTTAGTAAGCAAAGGAAAGGACAAATGGATCTGCTGAGACTTTCTCTTCCTGTTGCTGAAGGAACTGCTCTTTGTAATTTCCTGGGGAAAAAAAAATAGTTATGTTTGGTATCCTGATTTATTTTCTCCTTGATATTTCAGTCCTCTGCCTATTCCCTACCTAGCTCTTCCTTCCCTTCAGATCTGGACAGACCAGATGGCTTCTTGATTCAAGTGAGTCACATCTGCATGGCTCTCCACCAGGCTATTGACTTCTCATTTGAACATAGCTTGGGAATCTCTGTGTTTCCTTCAGTGTGCCAGAAAAACAAAAGGCCAACTAGACATCAGTTCAGTTCTCTCCTGGGCTTGACATGTTTTGTGGGCATGTCAGGAAAAAGAAAGCCTGAATCTAGCCTGGAGCTTCAAACGTGGCTATATCTGGGACTCCAAACTCAAGTGTCTGAACCATGGCCTGTCATTATAGGTAACAGCAAGTCTACTGACCTAAGGAGAGGATCTAGTGACAAGTCTGAGGAACGACTCTCACTTTCTTTAACGATGTGCTCCTTGTGCAGACTGCCTACGATTTCAGTGAGATGGTTTCCATGTCAGGTTAACTAAATAGGTGTGTTCACTCTGATCTCCAACTACGTCATGTTCCCGGGGCTGCTCTGCTTGTGCATTTCACTGCGGTTTGTCTGAAGAGCCTGGCAGCCCCTGCGCCACCGTGGTGCTCCCCACTTACCTGGTGCGGCTGCTGCCCTAGGGTGCTCTGCTAAATGGTGCTAAGGCAAATGGAAACAGTTTGCAAACATGTGTCCGGGCCTGTCGCTGCCGTGCTGCTCCTTATCTTGTCAGGAGCTGACTCTCTGCTCTCTGTATCAATTATGTTCTCATTTAGATCAACATATATTTTATCCTTCCTTCTTGCATTGTAGCATGAAGTGTAAGATATCGTGCTTTATTTATACCGCCATCAGCGGCTGCTGGTTATCTACTGCAAGCATCTTTCAGAAACATTGTTACTCCTATTACTCAGGTCAGTGACAAAACATCGTGCTATCTGCTTTCTCTAATAATTTGATTTCTTCACATCTTTCAAATACAATAAATATAAGCTGAGGCACAAACATAAAAGCTTTTCAGAAGCTCTGCTGAAGCAGAATTATTTTGTTCCACTTAAGCCACTTGAAGCATTTTGCTGTCCTTCACTGACACAATTTTTAATTTAACCACAAGAGCTCTAACACAAATGTTCTGCCCTTTAAGAATGACAAAAGCTTTACTAGTTAGTCTTCAATAGTCTGGCAATTAGACTATGCATGTATCTGGAATCAAATCAAGCAACCACAGATGTCAAACCTTTGTATCACCTAAACAACTTAAACTAAACTATTTTCAAATCCCTCCTCTGTCCTAAAATCTGCAATATTTGCTTAGAATGAAAGTTAATTGCTCCTCAATGCCATTGCCTTTAGTCTGTGAGACATCTTTTGCAGTGCATTTGTTTTATCTTAACTGTAATGGTCTTAATTTTTTAATACTCCTCAGACTACCGCTCTTTGCCCTGTACTACATGCTCTTGCACTTTGTGAAACTTCTGTTATTGAAAGTAAGGAAAGGAGGTTCAATCTGCATTTGCAAGCTGTGCAGTGCTGGAACCAGGTCTCTTTAAAAATGAATGCCTTGTGCTCTAGCGCCCGTGATTGTAACTTTTTTATCTTTTTTTCCTTTTCTTTCCTTTTTTTTTTTTTTTTTTTTTTTTTTTTTTTTACAGCAATGATCTCACATTTGCTATGAGTTATGGTCTTTGCAATAACTGGCTTGTGGTTTCCACAGAGCAAAACACAGCAGCATTAGCCTAGTGATTTCATAAAGGACGCTGCCTAGTCCCATATCACAACTGCCTCACAGCCGTCTGCGTGCCATGCAGTGGCCAGGGCTCTGCTCGCCAAAGTTTTGCTCGGCAGGACCGGGCTTTGTGCTGAAGCCTGGCTGGAGTCTGTGCCTGGGCAGCTCCCAGGGGCACAGCCAGGAGCCGGCTGCAGGCAGGGAAGTTCGACACGTGTATCCCTCACCTTGTCTCACTCGTCCCTAACCCCTGCAGAGCGGCTTAAAGGCACTTGCTGCCTTGATTGCCACAGGTTGGGTAGAAACAAAACTGACTGCAGTGGCCTGCTTGGGCATGTTCCTGAAGACAGATCCTATGTGGGAGCCTATGGAGATTCCTCTTGCATCATATGCTGTGGCATTAGTCAGACTCTGCTCTGCTGGACAGGGTGTTCAGTCTCTCGCTTGGAAAAAGCGGAGGTTATACATACCTCAAGGGATGGACATATGGTTTTTGGACTTCATATGTGTCAGGGGGGATATTCAAACTGTTAAGACACTCGGGAGAATTTCTGTGCTTCTATGAACATCTCTCATTATGCTTATTATTACAAGTAGGTGAATGAATTCAATGCTGTCTAGCACAGGGCAGTATGTGAGATGTCCCAGTCTGGCTGTTTCTTCCAAGTTAGTTTTATTTTTTTATTATTATTCCTTTCTGCAAAGGAAGAATTAGTCCAGGAATAGTCTTTGTGTTTTACAGAGCCCAGCATCCTGAGGTCTCGACCCATGACTCAAGCTCTATGGCATTACTACAGTAACAATAACAAATTGTTCGGTAAAGTAATGTTGGCACCTCCCCGAAAAACATTTCAATGTGCTTCCAGTCCAAAAATGGAGTAACAGATCAGGGTTTCCGAGTGCCAGACCATTTATATAACACTCAGTCCGCATCATTCTCACATCCCTCCCACCACCCGAGTAGTATCTCATGAAATCTTACTGTGATGTATGGAGACAAACGGATTCCTCCCACAATTGCTCCTCCCAAACATCAGGACCTACTTAGGCCCCTGCTGAGCAGGCAGCTCAGGGACCATTTTCCTCCCATTTGACTCGGTCCTTCTTTCCCACACATGCAGTGTTGCTATGGAATAGCAGACTCCAAATAGGACCCAGATTATGGGTGTCTCAATTCATGCACATGAAAATATCCACTTGCTTTAGTAAACCAAAGAATCCCAGGACCTCCGTACATACACACCATTACAGGGCATCAGGGCATCAGGAGTTTAGGGCACTATTCATCTTAGTTGCCCCACGGAGCTCCCTGCATCTTTTTCTTCTCCTCAGAACCACAGGGAAAACTTGTTGATATTCTACCTCTTTTTGAAAATTCTTATTTAGGTATTTGGGGAGTGTCTACTTCTCGGGGAGTTTAGAGAGTACTATTTCTTGTCTAGTCCGCCTTCACTGTCATAGCAATTCAGGTCTCATGCCTATTTCCTATTCCTTCTCTTCTTTGCTCAGGTAGGGAATGTGACCCTCATAGTCCTACAGAAACTGGCACTAGGCTAGAACAGGTGGATCAGTACGTTCTGATCTGAAAAATCATCCCATGTTTGCACTCACCCCTTTCATCTTTTCTGGATGTGTGCCCATACGCTGAATCGATGGAGAAAGACAAGTCCTTTTTCTTCTCCTCTCTCCTACTAGGAGCAAGATGAAACTTCCAAAAATGTTGAATACCTTTATCTCTATTGCTATGATATATGGGCAATTCTTTCTGATGTCCATGTATTAGTCCAAAAATCTACCAGAAGGTATGATAAGGAATTGAGATCAGTTTAACAGTCCAGACACTACTACCAGTATAGAAGAGAAAGAGAAGAGGATTTCAGAACTATCTGTCTCTTAGAGCGGCAGCAGCCCACAGTTGTAAACACGCAGTTTGTGGATACAGCTTTTCAATAAGATGCCTAAACTGAAGAAACTGCGTGTAATGCCAACCTGTGGGTTGAGTATCTAGGCTCATTTTAATCAGTGCAGCTGCCACGCCTCATGCCGTAGGATAACCTAGGAAGCCTTCAATGGCTTTAGACATCTCGGTTTCAGTAGTCAAATCAACATCTCTATGGAGTATAAACATCTAGTTCACAGGTAGACATCCAAATATAGGTCTGCTGTGCTGCAAGCCAGAGCTCGTCCTTAATCATTAAGTGATAGCTACAGACTTTGCACTTTCTAGTCTAGGAATCTAGACTAGACTAGGAATTACACAAACTCTCTTAGAAGACACAAGAGTTCATAGTCTATGTCTTAATAGCTAATCTTGTCTAACTTACTATTATAACCATTTTACACAGAAAGTTCCAGATGAGGGGGATATTTTGTCCTCAGTCTTACAAGCCTCCTATATGATAGGTGTATTTTGACATTTGGGGGGAAAAAAAAGGACTCCCAGACAAGGTTTTACTGATTTTTTCCTTCATAAAATGGAGTGCTTGTCACTACCACCACATGAAGATGAGTTACATGATATTTGAATCTCCTCCACATCATCACCCCGGCCTCCCAGATGGGAGTCTCTAGGTAGGGACTCCTCTTTGATCTAAGAGACGGAGGTTCTTGGTGCTGTGCTGTTTAATTTACAGTAAGAAAGGGGTCTTTCTCCTGAAACCCGCAATCGGAAGTCTTCTTGGTACCAACTGCACAGTCACAGTGCTTCATCGGCGCTTTCTCTCTTTCCCCAAAAGGGGAACATGAAATTCTTGGGGGAGGGACTGAATGAATCTTGCCCGTGGATTCGTCACTTCCCTTGACTTGAAAGGACTATACAGACGACATTTTCTTCAGATCTTTTTAACATCTCTCCCCATCTTTATTTTTTTTCCAAGTAAATTCTTCTTATTCCACGGCCCAAGAAGATGGCAACACTTGAGTGGATGCGCTCTTCTTTCTGGTGAGTGTTTTTTTTTTTTTTTTTTTTTGGAAAATTCTACGTAATAAAGTATAAAATATACTCATGAATCTTCCTACTGTGATAAAATGCTTACACCTAGTTCAGTGTCAGTTAATGACAGGCCATTTATAAATTAATTAAAGTGTTGAAAAGGATAATTTATACTTAGGCTAAAGAGAGCTAAGTATATATTTTAGACTTTTGAATGTTGTTATACATATTTCACATATTTTTCAGAGAAACAAAGACTTGTTCTGTTTATTCACACCAGGTCAACTCTGCTTTCTAAAAACTGATCTTTCCATGGCTTTGAGTTTCCATAAAGAGGGATTCTGAACAAATTTTTGCCCTTGCAAGTATTTGCATTGCAGCATTCTCCTGCAGGCCTGACTTGCTTTGGGGACCTGCTCAAAGCCAGTCATCAGATAGGCTCCTATAGGCACAACTCAAAGCACATTAGCAGGTATGTAAGGTCAGCATTAGTTAGAGATACGGTTTCTGTTTCTGTCCTAACTCTTGTTAACCTTAAATCACATAATCCCATAATAATCATCCCCTTTTGGTCTGTAGGGACAATCCCTGACCTCTGGAAGATGATGAGATGTTAAGGAGTTTTGCTTTCCTTTATGCAGTGGGGAGCTACACGCCAGCCCGAGGGAGCTAGATAAACCAACTACGTGGGCGGAAAGCTTGCCGATGGCTTTTTGTTTGGCACAGGACACAGCTTGTTCCCGGCTACATAATGTCGGCGGGTTTGGTCAAGGGAAGATAGACGGAGATCTCTGATATTTTGGGAAGGCTCTGGATCAATGTTGTGTTTGTAGGGAGCAGTGACATATGAGCGACCATGAATAGCACTAGGGCTGCCGCGAACTCCCAGCCAGCTGGCTGCAGGCACCCGAGCCAGCTCCTCTTCCCAACAGCCTGTGCAACTCCGGGACACAGGGAAGGGCGGCAGGCAGCAGGACCAAGAGGACAAGAGCAGGGACCAGGCCCCTCCTCAGCACCGACTGCTGTGACCTCTGACTCGCTTCTTGTTTTCCTTGACTTTTATCACTTGAGTTTCCTTTGATTCCTTTTTCTGGGCTTGGTTATCTAGAGATAGACACCTACCACATACACATAACATACTGCAATCTCCATAGATCACTTCTCACAGCATTGCCCTTCATTTCCGTGTATTGCTCTTCATCTCCATAAAGTAGGGTAACAATATTTAAATATTATGTAGACAGAGATCTGGCAGCCAAAACTGTTAATCTGTATGTATAAATACAATTGCAAATTGTACAAATACATTGGAATCAACACAAAATTATCAGGAAATTTTCAGTTTCCAGCACTTCTGTCAGTGTGCTGGCTGAATATTAGTTGCGACAGTTTCCCAAATGTTGGTAACCAGACGTCATGGGGAAGGAAGGGATTGCTCCAACCTTGCATCTTTCATGCTCTGAATTCTTGGAGCAGCAGCAGCCTCCATGGCTTTAGGAGAGAACGCAACCTCTGGCTGTGTCTGCCTCCAATGTGAAGAAAAATGTCACAGGTGAAAATAACATTGAGATACTTCAAACTTCAAAACCATTAGAGGAAAAACGTCAATGGGGAAAGCCTGGAGCTTTGTCCAGAAGGCTAAAGGTGATGAAGGAGGTGATGTCAAGGCTTTGTCTGCCCCGGCGCTGCTGGGCCTCGAGGGGCTGTGTGCTGCTGACCCAGGACAGGGCAGGGAAGTGCCCAGCGCAGAGCTGTCCTGCCCGCCCAATGCAGCGAGCAGAGGCTTGGGGCCACCCTGGCATGGCCTTGGTGGGAATTTGCAGCGGGCTGGGGCATCAGCGGGTGCACAGGGCAGCTCCTGAGCCATGCTCAGCCCTGGCACAGCCTCGGTGGGAATTTGCAGCACCCGGGATGCCCAGGTGTGAATAACCCCAGGGCACCATCACCACCCTGGCACAGCCAGCACTGGAGGCCACAGGGGAGTTTTTGGCCTCGCCAGGACACTTCCCGGGTGTTTTCGGGCACAGGGACGGCGCGCTGAGGCCGCCCGTGCTGCTGTCGGGCCCATCTCGCTGGGGCAGCCGAGGGGCGGCTGCGGGGGGCGAGGCGGGCGGGGGGCGACGGCGGCACCCGCCGCCCCCTGGC
>PTEX01000073.1:3223951-3247807 GCA_003342815.1 Eudromia elegans | reverse complement strand
GCTCCGCGGAGCGCTGCCCGTTAACGGCCGCGCGAGTGCCGGAGCCGCCGCCGCCGCTGCCGGAGCCGCCGCCGCTGCCGGAGCCGCTGCTGGTGCTGCCGGCGGTGCCGGCGGTGCCGGTGTTGCGCTCTCCCGCCCCGCGGGCTGCACAATGGCAGTCGCGCAGTAGGATGGATCCTGCCGTGGCTTTTGTTCTGCAGATCCACCCATCCTCCTAAGCAGCCAAGTAGCGGGCTATGGTTTTCTCTCCGGGGATCGTCCGTGTTTTGCCGGGGGTGTCTCTGAGGAGGTTTTGGCGGCCTCGGCTGGGATTTCGCTACCGTACTTTTCGTTTAGCTTCGTGCTACTGAGGGAGAAAAAAAAAAAAAAAAGGAACAAAAGAAAGAAAAAAATAAGAAAGGATTTTCCCCCTTCCTCTCTCCACGCTTTTGGTTATAATCCAATGTTGATCTAGAGGGGAATAACCGTTCAGCCTGGCTGAAAAAAGGGCATCCATTGAAAAGTCTCAAAGAAATATACCACGTGAGGAAAAAAAACTGGGAGAAGATCGGAATATAATCGCTTTTTCTATGATAAAACTGGTGCCCCTCTTCAGGAGAACTGGTGTCAATTTATTATTATGCAACCACAAGGATCTCTTCTTTCTCAGGGTGTATAAGCTGCTGGATTGCTTTTCGCCCAAATCAATGTGGTTTCTTTGGAACATTTTCAGCAAAGGATCGCATATGCTGCAGTGTCTTTGTGGCAAGAGTCTTAAGAAAAACAAGAACCAAACTGGTAAGCAATCCATTGCATTGCGCTGTTTTTCTTTTATGCTACCCTGTCTGTTGCTCGCCGAGATAGATCTGCAGTCCTGCCGTGGGGAGAAGGGGGGACGTGTTAACGAGGCCAGCACGGACATGCATGTACGTACGTGTATGAATAAGCAAGGAGCAGTTTGGATTAGCTCCGGCCACTGTCACCATCGGGGCGAAAAGAAAATAATAATAATTAAAAGCGCCCCCAGCCCCGTCTGCACCTCCTAGTTTCTACGTGCTATTCCCAAGGAGAGGGGGAAAAAAAAAAAACAACTTTTATGTCGCTGCCCTTTAGCGGAGGAGGCCGGCGGGGCTGTGCTGAGCCCACCCTCTGCCGCCCCTGCGCCGAGCGCTCCGTGCCCACCCCCAGAGGGGCCGCAGCTCGGGCCGGGGCAGCCCGCGCCCCCCGCCTCCGGGCGAGCCCCGGCTGCGGAGCCCGGCGCTGGGGCCGCGCTCCTGCGCCCCCCGTCGTGACCAGCTCGCGAAGCCGGCGCCCCCCCGCCGCACACGCGTCTCGCCCGGCTCCCCCGAGCCGAGCCCGGCACCCCCGGGCCCCGCCAGCGCTCACGCCCCCCTGCTCTAGCTGGGGAGGGCCGAGGGGGCTGAGGAACGGGGGTGGGCTCCTTCCTCGGGGGCCTGTGCCTAGACGGCGGCGGCACTGGGGGGCAGGTCCAGCAGCACGGCCCCCCTGCCGGGGTGTCCCCTGCGCGGCCACGGCGGGTCCCCGCGAGCGCCTCCGTGTCCGCCCCGTGCGGCGGGCGTCCTGCGCCCGGCCCCGGCGCGGAAACTTGCGCTGCGTTACATAAGGGGTGAAAACGGGGCTGCCCCGGCGGGGACCGGCCCCGGGGGTCCCGGCTGCAGCAGAAGCGGGGGCCGGCGCGGGGGAAGCGACGCTCCGGGCCGCCGTGCGGGCCAGCACCGGCGCTGCCCGCCCCGCGCAGGGGGCTCCGGCCGCCCTGCTGGGTGTCCCGTGCAGCCTCCAGGCACCGCGGCTTGTCCGCAAGCCGGGGCCGCGCGGGGAGGATGCTCGGCGCGTGTGAGTGTGAGTGTGAGCGCGAGTGTGAGCGTGAGCGCGAGTGTGAGCGCGAGTGTGAGCGCGCCGTGCGCGAGCGAGCGCGGCTGCCCTGCAGTGGCAGCTGCCGAGCAGGAGGCTCCTGACGCGGGCACTGCAGTGTAGTAGATCATGGGCTCCCGTCGCCTCCCTGACACCCCAGCAGCGACAGGCGGCAGCGGCGGCCGCCCGCGCCCCCCTCGGCCCGGGCTCCGGCTCGCAGCTCAGCGCGCGGGCTGCAGGCGGACACCCCCCGCCTCGGAGGGTCTGTCCTCATTGTTATTTTCCTCCTCTCCCCTTTCCAGTTGGCTCCTTTCCCCCCGCCGTGGCTGCCGCTGCAGCAGAAGAGCGGCCACTTCTCCGCATACCAAAGAGGCCGAAATGCCTCCCGCAAAGTGCCCTCGTGGGCGCTGCAGCGAGCGGCCTCTCCCTGCGCCCCTTCCAGGGGGAACAGCTCCCAAAAGCCGGGAAGGGCCCGCGTGGCCTCTGCCCCCCCGGGCAGCGCGGAGCCTCGGGGCTGCCCTTCCCCGCGGCGCTGGTGCCGGCGGCAGCTTCTAGACCCTTCACTTCGCCTCCTGCCGCAGGCCCGTGTCGGAGGGGCGGCCCGGGGCTCCCCGGGGCCCCTGGCGCCTGCGGCCCGCGTGGGCAGCGCGTCCCCTCCGCAGGGGCGGAGCGGAGCCGGGCGCGCTCCGCGTTTCCAAAGGCGCTCCCGCCGGTTAGCTCTTTGGGAAGGCTAATGAGCGCTAATCTGCTTGGCGGGATTAGCCGGGGTGGCCCTAACGGGCCCTTGTTGCTCAGGGGCAGAAGGTCTCTCTGCTTGCCCGTTACTCCCCCTCCTGCCCCACGGCAGCGGGGCCGGGTCCTGCAGTCCATCCCATGGCCCGTCCCTGGCACCCCGCAAGACTCCAGGGGAGCGATGCCTTTTCTTCCAGCGTAGCCAGTCGTTCTTGGTCATCCTTGGCCTGGTGCACTTCTGTATTTTTTTAAGTCCTTTTCAATAGTTGGTCTTCTTCCAGAGATGGGATGGGTGGCTTGGTTCCAGGTAGTCCCTGCTCTGCGTTTCCTCTCCACCGCTGGCCGCAGCCCTTTCGCTTGTGCTCCCCTCCTTCCTCCCAGGGCTCCTCTGCTGTCCCGGGGGCTCTGGGTGGCCTTGCCGGGATTCCAGACACAGGGAGGGCCGGAGTGGGGGGCGTGTGGGGTGAGGAGGGACAGGGAGCCCGGGGGCCGTACGAGCCATGGGCAGTGTTGTGTCACAGGCTTTGTTTTTCCCCGTCACAGAACTGCACCTTTCAGTTTCAGATTTGGGATCCTGGAAAGAGCTGTCATTCCTTGCTCAAATGACGCGCCTGCTTCACATTTCTTTGTAAGGGGAGAAACTGTAAGGCTTAGTCAGGGAGGCTTGGTTTGCTGACGTCGTTTGGATTGCTTGGATTTTCCTGATTTAATAACACAGGAACTAACAGTGCTCCCCATAGCTTCGGCACCCTGGTCCAGCATGAAGACACTGACAGTGTGTTGGGTTCCCTGTTACATGTGGTCGTTTCCACTGAGCTCTGCCCTCCCGGCCGGGGGTCCATGTGGAAAGAGTTTCACCAGGTGAAAGTCCCACAGAGAGGTAAAAATTGCCTGAGCCTGTAAAGCCAGACCAGGGCCTGCAATGGGAAGGGGGCAGCCTGGTGGCTTCCCGCTGGAGAACCGTGTGTCTGGCTAGGGAAGGGCTAAGTCCTGGGGACAGTTTTAGCTTTGGGGGAATGTGGGGAAGGGGAAGAGCCTCTGGGTATTTTGTGAGGCAACTACAGGAAGTGACTACATACTTTTACCATTTTTTAGCTGTTTGGCTGCCTGTGGAGCTGAGTTAGCTGGCCGGCGTGCAGGGTGCCCCCGTGGCTGGGATTGCTGTTGCATTTCACTGCTGGTGGCAGCCCAGCAGACCGAGGATGTATCACATTTCCCTCTCCATTTCCCTCCACTGAGGCATCTCTCCAACTTAGGCAACGGTGTTGACAGGAGCAGAGATGGAAATTGGCATTACTATTAATATGTTGCTGATAGAGGAATTTAGTTTCCGTTAGTAGCAATCCCACATCAGTCTCTGGCCCAAAATCTATTTAAAAAGAAGAACATCTGAAATGAGGTCCAGGTCTAAACAGGGCTCGCTGCATCATCCCTTGCTAAACTCCTGCATGAAACACTCAGGCAGCTCCTTAGTGGTTGCTTATCCTGCACAGCAAGTTTCCAAGCATCGCCACGTGCGCATGGATCCATTTAAAACACAGCCTTTGGTCCTGCCCTAAAATACCTGTTGTGTGGCGCTGTTTGAATTCCGAGCTGGGGCTGCCCCTAAGCTCCTTGCTCCCGGAAAACAAACCTCCCACCAAAAGACCGAGGCTGTTTTGCCTAAGTAACGGCTGCAGGATCAGGTCCATGCAGTTTCTTTCGTGCAGGTCTGAGAAGCAGCTTAAACACCATAGACTCCTACGCCGTTACTGGAGGCACCGGGTATTTCTCTCTGACGGCGCTAAAATGGCCTGTGTACATGGATCTCACCTACTGAAGTTTTGACCTCAGTGGAATACATCCCTTGAATTTATACAAATTTAATTATTCTTGATCAAATTAGATTGCGTATTCTACTTGGTAAGGGGTGAAATTTATTCCTGCTCATGAATGTCCCTCTGTGATATAATGCTTACACCTAGTTCAATGTCAGCTAATGACAGGCCATTTATAAATGAATTCAAGTATACAAATGATATCTTGTGCCAAGGGAAAATATGCAAAGTGTATTTGTAGAGATCATTGGCTTAAATATTTATGTTTATGCAGTTTTTATTTGAGGGCAATGCTTATTCTACTTACCTACCTAGGTTATCAGTTTTGAGCTAAAGTTCCATTGACTTGAAATCCAAATCAGGAGTTAGAGGTTTAGAATTTGGCCCTCTGTGGAGATTTTCTATCCAATTATGTCAAAATAAAATCTGGAAAAGGGGAAGCTGCTTGAAACTGGATTTTTTACTTTTTTTTTTTTTTTTTTTTTTTTTTAATGAGGCCTTCTCAAACTTGAAATAAAAAGCAGTGCATTCCACCAACTTTGTGGTGGCATTTTGTAGCTTACTATTAAGGTTTCGGTATAATTGCTCTACTGATTTTTTTTTTTTTGTATAATTATTCAACGGACAGAATGAAACACTTGCAAGCCTAGAATGTGGTTGGGTAAATGCTGTGGCTGTGTGCAGATTAACCTGTGCTGAGTATCTGCAGACATCAGCCGAACGTGCTTATGAGCTCAGGAGTAAGGGCTCGTGTGGTTGAGGGTGGGCTTGTTACTTCGGGAGCAATGGTTTGTTCCTCCACCTAATTCTGTTTCAGAACCCTCCTGTGATTCTGGACAAGCTGCTGCTTCCCCATGCTTTGCTCTGTGTCACAATAGAAATTGCAGACAATGTCTGAGCATTGCACAAATGAGCTATTTCAGCTGCCTTTTGCATTTCAGGGAACGATAGCTTTGCAAAGACAACTTGCTAGCTTACTAAACATCTCCCTGAGTAATAACATGTAGGCTGATTTAAAAATTTTGAAACCTGAGCTGTGCAAAATAAATTGTTGTGGTGTAGCACAAGGCTTGCACAAGTAATGTGCCTGAAAGCTACTTGCTGCTGTTCGTTGGGACTGTGTACAGCAGTAAAGCAGTGTACCTTTGCAGGACTTTGCAGGACTGGGCCCGGGTTTAGTTCAGAAAGCTCCTGCTTCTTGCACAGAGTGTGTTTCAACTGTCAGAACAAATGAAGTGAGTGGGAAGAAAATATTTTTATCTGAGACCATGTGATGAAGTGCTGAAACGAGTGTATTCATCTTCAGACTGGATACTAAAATAATTATTTATCATGTTTTTAAAGTGGATCCTGAGAGGTTCTGAGCCACTCAGAAGTGCTGAAAAATATAATTGCAGAGGGAACTGATGGTGCTTGGCACCATGATGGATTGAATCCACAGTGAACAAAATAGATGTAAGTAACGTTCTTTTAAAGTTACACTGCACCAAAGGTATATGAAGAGCAAACAAAGCTGTTATCCAAATCAGGAACACGATGTCTTTGAAGAGGATCTCTTTGAGGGCAAAACCTCCAAAATCATTAAGTGAGCAGCTTTTTAATGGATAAATGGAATGCTTTTGTGTATCTGAAGCATATCCTATTAAAAGCACTCATATTGAATACTATCAGTGGAAGTAAATAGTTGCTGATGAGTCTGCATTAAGAAGTCAGATTAATATCTCCTGTGGTAAAATTCAATGCATTAGTTCTAGTTACATATTGTGTTGTTAATAGTTTGCGTGTTCATACTGGGTATGGGACGCGGGGTAAATGGCAGCAAACGATACTTTGTTTGTTGATAACAGTTGTTGGTGCAATTCTAATGTCCATACTTTGAATTTTGACTCTGACACCGTCTTATTTTAACTAGAAACGATATGAGGAGTTGTGCTGAACATTTTTATGCTTGCACATAGAAGCTAATATCTTGGAAATTATTTGGTTTAATCACGCTTTTGGTACTAAAATTAAACATCCCATTTGACAGCAGAATACGAAGGTTAAATATTTTGATCCGGCTGGTACTGCTTTTTGCTTTAGCTATTGGACAGTGGTAGAAATAATCTATAATCCTCTGTGAAGACTTTGTTGTAAGGAGACTCCAGAAAGGTCTGTATTTCAAGGAACTCATGTGGGGATAAGCTTTGCTGTTCTCTCCAGATGCATCATGTCATCCCCATTTTTTTTTTAATGCAGTTTTGTCATTTGAAAAGATCAGAGCACAGCAAGGATGCAGAATGCACAGGACCTATACCTTATAGTCTTGAATAAATCCTGCCTCCAACAGTGGGCAGTAGGTAGCATAAGAAAAATTAAGAAATGGGCAACTCCTTTTCTTTCTCTTTCCTCTTAGCTATCCTCTCAGTATTTGACAATCACTGGAATGCTTTGAACAGGAGCTCTCATTCATAAGTGCTACACTTAGTAATCTCTGAAGGGGATATATCCCTTTAGTTTGTCACATATAATTTCCATTTTTGGCACCTAAAGCTTCATATGACAGCAGTTAAGTAGTGTGCTGTGTAGAAAAGGTGCGTGGAGGGCTTTGTGTTGACTGGGTCTTCCCTTGTTCCTGGGTCTTTCCACTTATTTGTGATTGCTCCTTGTGGGAATTTCTCATCTATTAGATAAAGTGAGAAGCATTTGCTACATTGTGCCTTCTTCATCTTTAAACTGTCAAAAACACATAGTACTTCTACCATATGTGGTCCTATGTAGTTCAGCTTGCCTTTGCTGGGGATGTAGGACATCTTAGGCTTTGGAGAACAAGGATGAGGGAGCAGCTGTCCCCTGTGCATGGGGACCTGCTGCTATGGGCCCATGGAGTCACAGGAGGGTTTTGGTTCCATGGGGAGTGTGCATGGGCTGTTGCCACAGTTTCCCCACAGCTGAGATGCTGACAGAGCTGTAGTACCATAAGGAGTGAGTCCCATCTTGTTGGGTTGACTCTGCTTCCATCCAGCTCATTCCTATGGATTTTCTGGGCAACGGGATAAGGAAGTACCTCCTGCAAAGGGCACATTATCATAATGTCCTTTCTCATGAGGGAAGAGAGGGGATATTACTCCCCTGAGCAAGTTTTTGAAGAACTGAGCTCTACTGTCACCTGAAAACGAGGATTTTGTACCGCTGTGGAATGGCTCAAACAGGAGAGTGAGCTTGCATATAATAGCAAAGGTTTCTGTTTGCATATAAATCTCTTGATTCCCAGCAATGCTAGCAAAGAAAATACGGAAGAATTTCATGGTCTTTTAATGAGCTTTTGAACCAAGAATGTTAATTTAAAGAACACAAGTTTGCCAGACTTATTACTCTTTAAGTAAATGTGTTTCTAGGCATGTCTTACTACCTTTGCACATTATGTCCAGATGAAGGCCTTCCAGTTCATTTTTTTATTAGAGAAGAGTGTTACAGAGGGTTGTGATTGCCCGACAATTTCCACATGTATCTCTCATTGCTAATAGAAGTAAATTTACTGACATCAGATAAAATGAACAGGAACTAACAGGGCAAAATTTTATAGGAAATATGACAAAAGATGTGGAAAACACAGAGAATAAGGAAGTACTTAAAAAAATTAATGATATCATCAGGACATAATCATCCTATGAAATAGTGTCCTATCAGGAATATCTTAATAAGGATTAAATTAATAGTACTACATATTAATATATAGTGCTTAAGGTATAAAATAACCTTTGAAATTCCTGCAACTAGAAATATCAACCCAGCCTGCTAAAAGTCCTTGAGAAACTTAAATGTGATTTGGCTGATTATCTCGCTAAGGCATCAACCCAAAATTCTCAGGTGTGAGTGAACTTGGGGCTATTTAAAATTCCAGTGTCATTTTGCTGCTTGGACTCTGTCAACTTTTAATAAAATCTGTGTTTTTAATGCCCTTCACGGGTGGATTAGAATTTGGAGGACTTTATGACCCTTAGAGATACAGTCCTAGCCCCCTGCCTGAATTAAGCTTCTCTGCCTCAAAAGCAGGGTTACACAAACTTTCAGTACCAAAATTTGTCAGTTTCCTGGCTTTATTCAGACCCATTTTATTGCCATGCACCTGACCTTGACTGATCCCAGACATTGTAGTGTATGTGATGCTTTCTCTTATATTTCTTTATGTTCTTTCACCTGCTGCGGCTGCACACATCCCTCTTTTGTACTTTGGGATATAATATGTGAGGACAATTAAGCCTTAATTATATTTCTTTCAGATATTTTTAAGGTCTGCCCACTTTGAATAATTAACAAATGGCAGTGAACAGAGCTACCCTAAAGATTACTGCTGATATAATAGATATTTAAGATGATGAAAGGCAGGCTGATGTGTTGACCTCTTTCACTGGGCACGAGCTGTATGAATGATTCTTTTCCCACTTTCTGCTAATTTAGAGTAGCAGTAGAAGTATGTAATTGTAGAGGTAGTAAAGCAGCTGTGACTGATTAGCAAAAGACAAAACATGCGTGAAGATTCTGAAGATCAAAGAACAAGTTCTGCTTCTTCGAATTGTTTTAAGGTTTGTTTGAGGATATTAATGGCTTGAGGATGAAATGCTTTACATGGGATTCTGCTATTAATCAGGACACTTGATCTTACAGCAAATTTTCCAGATAATATTGCTGATCTCTCCTTTCTTGATCAGTGTTGACCAGAGAATTGTCTCCAGGTCCTAGCTTTGCCTTGGACTATGTGCCTCCTCAAGGTCTGTGAGCACGGCACCTTGCTGAAGCTGCCTCGGGAGCTTCATTCAGCAGGGGACAAACAGAGTATGCGTGTGGTCCGGATCTTGATGGGAGCTCCCTGCTGATGAGAGAACTGTAAGGTGCCACTTTGGTGCAACATACTCCATGGCTTTTGCTGATCAGGGACACCTGTGGCAAAGCAGCTGAATGCATGCATCAATTCCTGTTGTATTCTGAAGTATTGAGCTCTGACAGTACAAAGTTTTGAAACATGCTGAAAATTAATTCTCTTACCTTTGAAACTCATGGATGAACTCTTTTCTGTGGAACAGCACCTAGAAGAAGTATTGGGTTGTTTTATAGCAAAAAGATCATTTTGAAGGGGTTTGAGTTGACACCTTTTGGAAGGTCTTATTTTATTTTAGGCCTAGACTTTAAATCCTGATAATACTTGTGCAGTTGTAGAAGCATAACACACATACACACAAAAAGCTTTTATAGTTTCCAGGACTTGTTTCTTACTCGGGTAAGATCAATGAATTTCAACATGGTAGATGGACTGTGAATCAAGGTTATGGGAATGGATTCACTGTGATTTTGTGTTCTAGTGTCTGATTTCAGTTCTGTCTTTACAGTTTACAAGGGATGATGGATCAGTAGTATGTCTGTTGTGAAATGGAGATGAATCCCTCAATTTGTGGGTCAAAATATGCTGTGCCTCATTTGCAGTGACAGTGTCCATGACAGCATACCTTGAAGAAATTGGCTTATTTAGCACTTTGACAACATGCACCAATTTTGAGAATTGCCACGAGCCAATGAGGAAAATACAATTTAAGGAATTATAGAGGAGGATGTCTAAGTACTTATGATATTCTTGACTTAAAAAAAAAAGTCTTTAAAAACTCTTTAAGCACAATGAGAAAAATTAAACTGCACCAAAGAATATGTGATGAATATTGTGGTATTTCCACTGTATAATTACTTAGTTTTATGTCCTCTTAGATGCTAGAATTACTTTATTCCAGATGTACCAGTTACCATCAGGGAAGAATGACAATACATCAGTTTAAGACCTTATAACCAAAGCAGAAGTAGAGTATTAGTTGTGCAGACTAGGTTGAAACCTTTTTTAATAAAATATCAGGAAAAAAAACAGTCAAATGAGAATTCATTACGTATGCAGAGGCCTTTAGCTTTCAACTGAAGTTATTACAGTCTAGGTTGCTTGCCAAAAGTATTCCTGTGAATAGATTTAAGATGGAAGATGGGGAAAAGAGAAATACTTATCTTTTGCAGTCATATAGGGTATAAGAATTCGGGGGTGGATCTTCATGAAGTTCAAATAAAAGTAAGTCAGACTGTAATGTTAATATATTAGTCGAGATGTTTTCAAGTGCTGTGTGGATCATACTCGAATAGTGTGGGATGCTCTTTCTTGCACTTATTCTGAGAGGGAGATGAAAAAAAACAGAATGACAAAAGAAATTTTAAATTAAATAATAAGAGGATTCAAGAATCTCTAGTCATTTAGAAAGGTTAGTTGTATAGAATTCTACAGATTTAGAAAATCTTTAAGCTACTTACCAGCTGAAGAGTAGATATCCTCCTGAAATTTATGGATATTTTTCATGGAAAGCATCTATTTCTAGAAATGTCTCTTTATCAGGAACATCCGAGAGTTACATTTGGTAGATGATTGTAGCTCCTCACGAGTCCCACCATGGATAGCTATCTCACCAGAGGTGAAACACACTTGCATGCACTGCTTTGCTTCCATTAACGAAGGTGCTCCCACACTCTCCTGAGTCGACCAGCCGCTGGCACATGGCTCTGAAGGGATGGCCTCGTGTGTGACCCACAGCTCAGTGTCCCATGTGTCCTGCCCATCTGCCTGTGGTTATGGAGCAGGCTGAGGAACTCCATGGGAACCAATGGAGCCCAACGTGTGCTGCTGGTTAAAGCCAACAGGTGAAGCTACACAAGTGTGGTCATCAGGGTGGTTGTCAAGTGATTGGCAGTGTAGGTGCCACGGTACCTGCTGACTGAAGGAAATATTAATATTTCCCTCCAAATTGATTTGCAGCACAAATATTAATATGCATTGCACACATTTTGACTGATCTTAAGCTTTGCAAACCTTTTTTTTTTTAAAAAAAAAAAATCAGCTGATCATGCTGTACACAATAACCAGCCTCATGAAATAATGCTTTTAAACTATAGGGGGAACTGACTGGAAGCAAGTGACTTTTAATCTACATCATCAGGTTAAAACATTTTGGCACACTTGTAAGCATCAGGCAGTGTGAAGCGGGTAGTAAAGGTTCACTATTAATTTCTGGGTTTATTGCAGTAGGATATCCCAGAGTAAGCCCCTTAAGGGTGCTGGTGTCATGCCAGGCTGGTTGACCAACATGGTGGTTACTGTGCAGCTAGTAAAATGACTTGGAAGTGGGAACAGTCTCTTTTCCTTGCTGACAGAGGGCAAGTCGGAGTGGAGAGTTTGGCATTAATAAACCTTTCCCCATCTTAAAGTCTTCCATGCCTGTCACGAACATTAGACTGAATTTATATTGCGTAATTAAAAAGGGCCAGGGATTGATTCAAAGCCAAATGGGACTGGCTGGCTCATACCCACCTTGCTTGCAGTTCACATCCACCCTAGCAGATCTGGCTAGCAGAGAGCTGGCTGAAGTGGCCCGAAGCAGTTTGAGACTTGAGTAGCAAGGTGATTATGGAGTTAGTGCTTCTTCTGTTGAGCCAAAAAGGACCAGGAAAGCCCTTTGCATCTCCCTGAGAAAAGTCAGGGTGGGTTCTAATAATGGGGGAAAATAATAACTTGTACCCTATAGCCTTGGGATGGCAATCCACCTAGGTTACCAACAGGATATGACACCATCCCAACCAAGCAAAGAAGATCCCAGTCAAGCAAAGCAGAAGGGATAAGTGAATCTTTTGAGGGAGGAGCACCTAGAAAAGCAGTTTACCTTCACGGTTAGGCCTGTGAAAAGCTGGTGGTGGAGAAAGCGGAATATCCAGCTTTGAGTCTGGCTCTTGGCAGGTCAGCACTGTTAGCCAGTGAGTAACCAGTTGTTTTATAGCACTTATGTCTCCCATTTGCTGGGACTTCTCTGGCAACCAGCATAGGTTGTTGCACATGCTACTTGATCTTCCTTTTAGTGGAAGGGCATTATTTCCCCTGCACTGCCACTAGTTCCTCTCTTCCTTTATACAGTTGTGAGGAGTGCAGGTAAAGAACAATTTTTATGTATTACTGATGCATCATACATTTGGGTTATATTGGATATATTCAGGTCAAATCTGATCACAATCTGTGAACTTAAAAGGTCTGGTTTAGTCTGATGGTATGCCCCAGTATCTTTGTGCGTATTTTGCCTATATTAATGCTAATTAGAAATTAGAAATAGGCTAGGTTTTATTTGACTTCTTTTGAAATGGTTTGGGGAAAAAAAAAAAAAGCTGTTTATAGCCCATTTGGAACCTCTTAATTTTTTTTCTCTGAGGATGCAAGGGATAAGTTTACTCTTGCATTTAATGCTAAATACTGGGTTGAATTTAAGCCCTGCAGACTTGTTCTTTCATGAATTCACAGAAAATCTTGTAGCATAAGTAAGTGTTCCTTTACAAATCACATATCCAGGAAAAAAAAAAAAGTATTGTTGTTTAATCTGGAACAAAGAATAATGTTGTAATTAACAAGAAAAGAGGTTTTGTGCTTGCATTACCACAGTAAAAGCAACTGTGGGAAGCTCTGGTGATGGGACATAATTCTGTGTTGCCTCAAAATAGGGCACGGTGTGAGACTGCATTCAGTGTGCAGGTTTGCCCCAAAGAGCCTGGGTTTAGGTAACTGCTCTAAACACTGTATAAGTTTGGAAATCAAGCCAAAGCTTCTTATCTGGTAAATTCTTCTTTTTTTTTGCAATATAGGAATAAAAGACTTCCAGTATAAACTAGGCCAGTTTGGGCCAGACTAACTGTTTTGAGATTCTTTCCAAGAGCTTAAATACTTGTTCTTCATTTCTCCTTGCAAGCTGGGGAAAAAAGTTTATTTTTGCCTCCTTATTTACAAAGTCCTTCTTTTGGCTGTGGCAAAAGAACTGTCTTTAATCCTCATGGCTTCTCGATAGTTGCTTGTTACTTGCTTTACACTGTAGTTCCCATGGGACCATTCTTGTGATGGAGGTGACTGTTGCATTCAGAGAAAAGAAATATTCTCTTTTATATCAGGGATGGGGGAAAACGGCTGTTTTTGGCAGCTACTTCAGATTTCCCAAATCTTTGTTAAATTTAGATACAAAAGGTTGTGGAGTCTTAGACTCTACTCAAATCCTTCTTGCAAGACCACCACTTTTTGGTTTCCATAATGAGTGGCCCATGTTTCCCAGGAAGACAGTGATTTTCTTGTAGAGATTAAGAGCTTCCGTGTTTAATCAGCTATTACTTCAGTAATTCCCACAGCAATGGGCTCAATCTGCTCCATCCTGTCTATTTAAACTTAGAATGACTAATTTGCCAAACAGCTGTGTCTTCCCCAGTGTGCATCCAGGGGTATTTACGTATCATAAAACTAATCCCGAGCTGGATAAACTAAATGGAACAAGTGGCAAAGGAACAGCCAGGATGGAACAGCTCTTCCCCACTTATGTTGGCTTCGGGTTGGTTGGTTGGTTGTGCTTGTGATCTCCAATGAAGGACACAGAGGCAAATCTATAAAATGAAAGGCTTTCCCAAGTAAGCACGGATTTCTAATCCTTTTGAAAATTCCTTCTAAATAAAGGATACAGGAGAAGGAAAGCACAAGTGTTGCAGTATACAAAACAGAAACAAGTTAACCTGGTGGTCTCCCTTCCCCTAATATATGGCAGTAATATTCTCACCCTGAGGGGACTGTGCAACAACAGTATCCTAAATCCTTGACATTTCTTTTCAATCTAGTACAGATATATCAGGCCAGTGCAGAGTATCTGGCATATGTTGATACTAACAGTACTTTTCAGAGTAGCTTTAAAAATACTGATTCCTTCAAGCTTGCTTTGGATGTGAGTGGTGAGTAGATAAAAGTTTAGAAACGGCACTGGTGGAGTGGCTGTCGAGGCTTGCAACTAACGCATGTTTGTCCAACATACTTTACCCAGTGGATTTCAGCACACACTTCAATTTATTATGAAATAAAAGAGCATTAACAAAATAAAATTGGAAACTCTCACTTGAAATTCAATGCCTTTTGAGTTAGGAGAGCAGTTAAACCACAAATGTTTTTGATATTAAGCACTGGTTTTTGGATCCTCTTTCTGCACCGAGGCTTTTTGAACTGAGACTACGGTAATGGCTGAGGCACTAGAGCAATGATTTCTGGAGAGTGTATAGGAACCGATTACATGCAATTTGTTTAAATTAGTGGTGAGCGGCACTACATTAACAACTGTCTTAGTGCTAATAAGTAGTAGGAGTGTCTTGAAAGCAGTACTTTGTGTATTCAAATTGTACCTGTGCTTCAAAAGGAGCCAGATCTTTCATTCACATCTAATATTTTAATGGAGAAAGGATGGAGCTGAAGTTTTCTTGCAAGTTCATTTTACATCTGTGCGTGTTTGCGTTCTTGTCTTTTTTCTGTTTTCTTCAGAACTGGGCCATGCTAGTTACCACACTATTTTCAAGAGCATAAATTAGCTATTGCTTCTACATTTCCTGTTGTAGCCCTGTTAAAAGACAACATTTTGGTCATAATAATCCACTGCCAGTGATCAGATGGACTGCTGCTGCCCCAGGTGCATAGTTATCTTATTAGAGATTAGGCAATACTTTAAATCAAATATATCAATCCTATTCTATTTAAGAGCTATTTAACCTGTATTTTATATTTCCCCTTCTTTGCCTGCAGGAGATGTGGAAATAAGAGAATCTATTATTTCAAGGTGATGGTTTCTATTGTTGTCCATCTGCCTTCCCCCTCCTTCTTCCCTCTGCTTCCCTTCTTCCTCTCAGATAAATTTGTTAGAGGCAGAGTGAAAATTCCTGCTGCAGAGCAACCAGCTGGTAAATTATTCCACCTGGGAAGGGGATTTGAAGCGTAGCTTTGGTGCGGTGCTCTCCACTTCTAGGGGTGCGATACAAAAGCTTCTGTCAGTTCCTATCTTTCACCTTGGCCCTTGGGAGCCCTGTGTGCTCTCAATCCTCACGCTTTTAGGGAGGCTGAGAGCAGGGATGCCTCTGCTGTGCTCGGTAACAGCTCAGGGGGGTGGTTGTTCTGTGCCTTTCAGGGATGAGAGGGGGAGCCCAAAGAAACCTGCGTTGGAGCAGCGAAGAGATGCTGAACTTCCAGTTTATTTAACTGTGGGGCAGATACCGTCCTTCTGAGAGCAAACACTACTCTGGAGAAATGAGGGTGGGTTCTCATAGCAGATGGGAAGGGGAAAAAGATTCTGGAGGGTCTCTTGGAGAGAGCACGGGCTCTGCTCACTGCATCATCCAGCCTGTGTGCAGAGGGGATTTGTGTGAGCTGGGTGTGAAGAGAAGGGAGCCGGGACAGTAAAGCTGCTGGTGCCCGGCTGTCCTGCACCCTGCACCCTGATCTTGGGGCAGGGTGCCGAGGTGCTGCGTTTGTTAGCTCGTGTTGCTGAAGGTTTTTCTGCTGTGAAGGTGAAGGTAAAACAAGAAAGGTAGCTGGAACTTCATTATGGAGACCCTGGCGGCGCTTCAGTGAGAAATGCAGGAGAGTGAGCCTCAGCTTCCTAACGCAGTGTATGTCCCACGCTCAGTATTCGCTGTACTCTTCTCCCTTCCTGCTCTTCTCAGGCTCTTGGGTACCATGAGTCTGTTAATACTCATGGAATCACCTTTATTTAGATCCTTCTTCATTATGCAGCACCATTTTTTGATGGTGTTTGCTTGATTTCTGCTCCGTTTCTGGGCATGCTATAATACAGTATTTAAGAAGATGAAGTCCGAATGGGAGTCAGATAGTCATATTTATGATGGTTGTGCAAGGACCCGTAAAAACACTTAAAGGTCAATTTTGGGTGTTACTGTCCTGATGTACTTATAGTTTGACATGTCCAAAGAAGCATGAAGGATTCTCCAGTGGATATTAGTTCTATTGGACTTTGGTTCTTTGCAGATAAATTTTACTTTTAAAAGCCTTGTGATAATTTGATAGAGAAATATGTTCATGTAAATGTTATACAAATGCCCGTTCTCCTGCTGTTAACAGAGCACAAAGTGTTTTTAGAGTTAAATGTTAATGACAGCGTCAGACTTAAAATTTACCTGTCTTGTCTTGGAATATGAGTTGTTTTAAAAAAAAGGCTTGGTTTGAAGCAGTCAAGGCCTGATCCAATGTCCTTCTCAGACAACAGAAACACTCCCTTTGCTTTCAGCGTCTTGGATGAGGTTTCAAGAGCAATATTCCCTATATTGATTTTAATACATAGGATTTATTCAATTAGTAAAACCTGAAATAGAAGGTGTGTTTGGCCTGTTTGACTTCAAGAGATAATATTAGCATTCGTTTTCTTACCAGCTTTTCCCAACCATATAGTTTCACCAGTTATTTTTTTTGTTTATCTTAATAGCTTTAATGAAGAGCTTCATCACTCCAAAGTTGCATTACTTCAGTAATAGTAGGCTCAAGCCCTTGTCAGTGTCTCACTTTATTTTAAAGTCACTGTATCACTCTTCAAAGGTGAACTTGCTAACCTCTGAGAGCATTACAAGTATACAATTAGTACAAAAAAAAAGTACAAGTTTGCTTCTTGCAAAAAGATCCAATTGTATTTATCCTTCAGAAGGCATGCAGTTCTTTCTGAGTGTCTCTCTTCATGACTGGTTTTTTTCCTCTCTCTCTAGTCTTGGAAACAGGAACAAAAGTGCTGCAGATTGCGTTTTTTGCCTTTCTGCAGGCTTGGACTCTTAGCCTTTGCTAAGAGAGAGAGACCTCAAGGGACCTTGATAAGGCTGATTTTACTGTATTAGCTACTCGCAATACGGCACGCTTGCACTGCGCATTGTGTGCCACCTAATCAAATCTCATGCTGTAGCATTAAAGAACTGTATATGAAAAGGTGGCATTTTGTACCTGGTGCAGTTCAGAAACTCATGCCTGAATTGGTATTTTCCTTCACGTACTGTATGATAAATACAAATGAAAGATACTGGCTACATACAAGTCTGAGGAGATGCTGACATTGCTGGGCTGAAGTTGCCATTGGTGTAAACTGCAGTTGGTGTAAAAACTGCATTGACAAGTAAGGAATTGTCTCCTATAAGCTGGCACTGAATGTAGCGTAGTCTTTCTAAATGATCCAGTTAGGAATGGCTGCAGTGTCCTAATATAGTAAAAAAAATTAAATAAAAACTAAAGCACAAGACCTTATAAATAACTGGCAGCATGCATTTGCTTATCAATTAGAGAATAAAATGTTTAAGAAGTAAAACTGAACATTTAGGGTATTTGTATTGCCCAAAGAAGAAAAATGTTCACATTTACTAAGCAGCATAAAAAATGAATTCCATTTAATTTATTTCTATTTTAGCCAAATTTACTTATACAGGTAGGAATAATGTTATTTGGACCTGATTGATGTCTTTTAAAAGTTAGCAGCGGTCGTTGTTTACTGTAGCTAACCTTGATCCTAAATAAATTGCCTTGTTTTTCTAGATGTGTAAAACAGTTTCAGAGATACAAGGAGGATAACGCTTCATGCGTCTTATCAGCGGCCTGTTCTCTCTTTTTAAACAAATAGGTCACACACAGTAGCTAGAGGAGCAGTGGCACTGAAGACTTGGCCATATATAATCTTCATTTTTAGAAACAAGATTGGAAACCTGTCCACTTCGAAATACTTTGTCAGGGAAAAAAAAAAAAAAAAAAAACAAATCCCAGAGATAATGTCATCATACAGTTAAAATAGAATTTAGGATGGTTGCTGTTCTTCATCCCAAGAACCTGCAGTACTTGCTGCTTTCTGTCCAAATTCAGCATCTCACTAGGCAGTGGCAAAGGATAGGGTTTTATTATCCAGTGCCTCTGCTTTATCTGCATAGTATTGCCATCATCATGAAAAATAGAACTAAAAATACGTGCTGACTGTGCCAGATGCATTTCATGAAAATCCCCGTAAAACAGTGTGCACTCATTTGAACAGTGCTATTTGCATGGCCTGGTAAGTGCAAGAGGATACTTAGCTCTGCACTTGACGTAGCAAAGACAAGGCAGCACCCAGGTTTTTCTCCCTTGTTTTCCAGCAGAGTAGCTGGCACAAACTTACTTCTTGTAGTCTGGATGTGGAAGGATGTCCAGGAGGTTGATTTCCAATAAGGTGGGAAAAAAACATCCTTCACCTCCATCTGTGCTAGTCAGAAGGCTAAAGCTAGACTAGGGGCTGCAGCATGTTGGATGATAACCCGAGTCCTTCCAGTTAAAACAAACTTGGTCCATATGACACAGGCAATAGTGTATTTTTTGCTGATTATAAAGGCAGTTCAGATTAGAATCATAGAATGCTTAAGGTTGGAAGGGACCTCTAGAGGTCATCTAGTCCAACCCCCCTGCACACACAGGGTCCCCTAGAGCATGTGGCACAGGGTGATGTCCAGGTGGGTTTGGAAGATCTCCAGAGAAGGAGACTCCACCACCTCTCTGGGCAGCCTATGCCAGGGCTCTGTCACCCTCACTGTTAAGAAATTCTTTCTTAAGTTCCTGTGGAACTTTTGGTGCCTCAATTTGTGGCCGTTTCCTCTAGTTCTATCACTGGCCACCACTGAGAAGAGGCCAGCCCCCTCCTCCTCACTCCCTGTCATTACCCAGTTCCCACTAGCACACGGGACACAACCCCAGAGCTCCAAAGCACTCTGCTTTAACATAGATAACAAGTAAAACTGGGCTGCAGCAGTTCATAGTATTTTCTGAACGTGTTGTTATGTGGCTGAACTTGTGCTTCTCACTCCTCACTCGCTTGTCCCCATACCACAGCAGATAGGTCTGCTTAAAGTGTAATGGCAGGTTCCTGTTTTCCTCTGATTTCTTGGCAGTGGAAGCCACTGTCACACATCGAACTTTACCACTTGTGGAAATTAAACTAAGAAAAACAAGTTACAGGATTTTTGTTTTCCAAATCTTTGACAAAAACTGACTTTTATGGCCATTGCTTGTGGATGTAAGCAGACAGATGACTGACAGGGGCTTTTAGCATCTTTCAAATTAGACCATGCCTCCCGACTGGCATACAGGTGCTAAACACACCAGTTGCAAGGGTGACAGGGGATATTACCTCCTCTACCACGTTGTGAGCACTTGCTCAGAGCTGTGTGTTCTTCATATCTAGACAACTGTAATACTGCCTGTGCCACACAGGCAGCAAGGCAGGAGTGTATTTGCTGCTCTTGATGCTTGAGTGAGAGTGACTTTGGCAGCCAACAAGTGGGGCAACACTCCTGTTTGTTGCAGAATTGAAATCACTCGTTTTTCTACTGTTTCTAGCGCTTGCTTTCAAGACCATACCCTTGAATATGGGCGTACGGTGTGAAGTACTCCGCTGCAGATAGGCAGTTTCGTGGGCAGCTCTCTGCTTTCCTGGTTTGGGTTAGAGATGCTGTTTAACATGGGCACCGAGGGGCTCAGATGACAGTGAGAGAACAAAGACGAAAAGTCACGGCCCAGTTCCTCTGGCCACAACCTCCTCTCGCTGAGCACATGAAAGAAAATTGCCCCGGAGTCACCGGCACGGCTCTCTGTGATGTGGGGACAGGGCTGACAGCTCTCCTGTGTTCAGGCTACTGGAGCTGCTGCAAGATAGCAACAGCCTCAGGAGAAAACTGAGCCAGAACTCCGGCCGTTGAGCAGATTCTCAGCTGGTGAAAACGGAAAGTTTTTTTTTCCTTTGTATCACTGATATTATGGAAATTTGCTCCTATCATCAACGGCGCTTACCTCCCGGGGCTACAGTTTAATGTAGTAACTGAAACAAGTGCATTACTTTTGTTTTTTTTATGGTTTGTTTATAAAAATAGTAAAAAGTGGCCCAGAATATTTTACAGCTATAGTAATATTAAGGAGAGGAGGTAAAAATTTTTGGCTAATTTTATTCATAATTCAATCATTCTGATTTTTTTTTTCCTGGAGGAGATATTATAGAAGTCCAAAATATAATTAGTGTTATGCTAACTATCAAATATGCAGTATTTGTACTTTTATTATTTCCTTTAAAAGTGGGTTCATTTAGTAGCGTTCTGAAGGTTTTGAAAGACCGGAGCATAACCAGAAGCTCTGTATTTTCCTGTATCTCTATATGGCAGATAGAAATTTTAATTTCAGATGTAAGGAGAAGAGAGAGCCAAAAAAAACCCCGAATTGCTTTAAACTAGATGTATTCATCTATGATCATAAATTATTTTGCACGTATTAATTAAGACTTCCAACATTTCTATAGGCTAAGGAAATCCTACCAACCTCTAGAGACAAGGAAAAGAAGAATAGAAAAGTATAACAGCTTAATGCTTTTGCATAGTCTTTCTAATACCACAGTCTTCTTTTTATTTTTCTAGTGAATAACCATAAAACTATTGTTTTGCTCGCTAACTTTACTACCCTAGACCGCGGATACCTGAAATAATAAAAGTAGCTCTTAGGGATGCAAGGCATCCCAATGCCAAGGCAACTTGGTGCATATAATCACAGTGCTTGTATTCACCTTGTTTTTGTTGCTTGTTGACAGTACTTGTTAATACAATAATAAACCAAACAACTAAATTAAAATATGGTAAATGGGCTACAAAATCAACCATTTAAATGCTAGCTCTAATTGACTTTAGCAGGTTATAATGCTTCAAATGTAGCAGTAGAATTAAATCCCTTGGTTTGTTAGCAGTGGTACCAGGATGGAATAAGAATCTCTGATACAGAGCACCTTCCTGTTGGTGGAACAGTTAAGTTTGTGTGTAACAGATATTATTACGAGTAGTAACTATGATTACATTTGGACTTTAACTAGTTGTTTCCCCCTTGTTTTTTGTTTGCACGGAGCGTTGCCTGAGAAAGGGTCGTTGCAGGAGCCCCGTCTCCCTGTCCCGGTGCCGCATATCCCAGGCAGTTTTAGACGGATGGCAGGAGCAACCGGGGAGGAAAACTGTCCCTGTGCAAACCCTGATTACAATTCTGGGTGCATGCACAGTGCAAACGGAGTTTTAGAGATGTTAGCTGCTAAATTCTAGCAAATCTATTATAAATACACAGTTTGAGGTTTTATGCGCTGCTGTTTCAGGCTTGGCAACACGACGCTTTAGACCTTTTCGGAAGAATGACTGAGCGGTTTCTTAAATATAAGCAAGACATGCTTCCAGACAGCTCCAGCTGAAAGTAATAAGTCTCAGGAGGGCTTATTAGTTGAGGTGTGATTAGAAAGCAAGCTGTCTGTATGTACTTGTGTTGTTTCATGCCCAAGTGAATAATGTTTCCTATAACGTGGTGCGCTCAAGGCTACAACATAGAGACATCCAAGGGGCTCCGAGCAAAGCTGCCATGGCCCGTCTAAGACTGGTGCTAATCTGGTGCTAATGATCCCTGATGGATGCAAACTGATGCTTAACCTGGAAGAGGACTTGTCTTATCCATGTACCGAAAGTATTTCCTAGGTACCAGTTCCTAAATAGGGTTCAGTCTCCAAACACTTTTCGGGGTGGAGGACTACTACCCCTATTTAACTATATAGACTTTTCTGTGGGCTTTGACAGGACAAATGGTTACAATTGCTGTTTGAGTTGATGGTTACTGTTTGTGAACTGATAAAAACATGCAGGATTCATAATATTTATTTGTTCACAGATTTTCTTTTCTATCATTGCATTTCCTGCTTTACTTGCTCAGGTGACAACATGAATAGGCCCTGACTTAAGTATTTCTTTTCACAGAATCATAGAATCCTTAAGGTTGGAAGGGACCTGTAGAGGTCATCTAGTCCAACCCCCCTGCACACGCAGGGTCACCCAGAGCATGTGGCACAGGGTGGCATCCAGGCGGGTTTTGAAGATCTCCAGAGAAGGAGACTCCACAGCCTCTCTGGGCAGCCTGTGCCAGGGCTCTGTCACCCTCACTGTAAGAAGTGCTCTATTTTTATGAACTAAGGTGACCAAATT
The DNA here is from genome assembly GCA_003342815.1 of Eudromia elegans. Taxonomy (NCBI): domain Eukaryota; kingdom Metazoa; phylum Chordata; class Aves; order Tinamiformes; family Tinamidae; genus Eudromia; species Eudromia elegans. The sequence continues at coordinate 3,225,524 of PTEX01000073.1, read as the reverse complement.
ATTTCAAGCTTTAAGAGGAAAATGAAAAATAAAATTGGTGTCTCACCACAAAGGTGAATGGATTTGATTTGATACTTTGAATGGTTTACTACTTTTGGGCCCAGTGGGTAGTCTGTATGGAAGGGTTATTTTTGTCAAATGTACATAAGTGTACCAAAGGGCTGAAGCTGAATTGGTATAGCCACTGTAACACTTCTCTTTGTGAACTTTCCAAGCATAAACCTGAGTTTTGCATTGCTGTTCTTCTTAGAAATTGCTATACAGCTACTAAGGAAACTATATGGAACCCTTGAAATGAGGTAGAAGAAGTTAAATATTTTGTGAGAAAGGAACTTCAGTGATCTGATATTCACTCTGGGCAAAACAAAGCATTCAAAATGATGCCTGAAATATTTTAAAGAAAATTTAAAGCATCTGGGACTCTAGAAAACAATTTGATAAGGCTTTTCTCACAGTATTTTTTCTATGATTTATCTTTTTGTGTGTGGTGCATACTTATAGAAAAGATGTATACCTTCTGAACCACAACAGAGGAAGTAGGAAAGGTTTTAGCTGTAGTTCATGCAAAAGACATACATTTTTTGTGTGTGTTTATAGCAGACTTTCTGTTTTTATTTGTGTGATGCATCATATCAACGATCACGCCAATTCCAATATTTGATTATTTGCTTGGGATATTGGATTATCTGCACACAGCTGTTACCTTCCTCCTCATTAAGGAGGAAGCATCTCAGAACCACGCACATCTGTAGGGCCAGAAAACATGACTCCAGGACTCCTTCTCCCCTAAGCGTGCCTGCAGCCCTGTGGTTTCCAGCCTCAGGAGACACCTCCTTGTTGGCCTGGCACACTGGCAGAAAGCGCACAACAAGTGATGGAATGAAGCCTGAGCGGCAACGGCATCTTTGGTCTTCTGTCACCATCTCCTGCATGGGTAACGATCTGGCTCCCATCCCGCACTTGGAGCTCTTAGGCCATGCAGGAGTCACGCAAAGTTGGGACAAGTGTCCAGAGGCTTCCAGCAAACCTGCCTGGGGCCTTCACTCCTGCTGCTTTCTGGGGAGACGGGTTGAATAAGAGGGATGAACTGGAGGGAAGTTTCCTGCTTCATTCTCTGGATGCTTAAATAGAGAGGAAGCTAAAAAAAAAAATCTTTCTGATTCCCACTGCTGTCTGTGTTTTTTTTTTCTTCTGGTTCTTAGCTCCCAAACAGCCCCAAATAAAATGCCCTGGTATCAAATGAAAATTGTATTATAGTCATTTGGAAGGAGGGAAGGAACAAGAAAACAGACTTTATACTTCAACAGGATACAATCCAGACTATTTTTAAAAATTAAACTGAATAATTTTTCAATATTTGGTAAAGCTGTGCATTCTAGAGACGCGGCTAATCAGATATGCATGCAAATTCAGCGAGGGTTGCCAGCTCTCAAGAATATTCTTTTTTTTTTTTTGCTGTGCTGCAATTATGCGGCGTAAAAATCGGCCCCTCGTGGGAAGCTGCTGACAGCTCAGCAGTTGCGCTGCGGCGCTGGCGGCGGCGCGGGCGGCGCGGCTGCCGCGTGGGGTTCGG
>PTEX01000073.1:3031916-3223941 GCA_003342815.1 Eudromia elegans | reverse complement strand
GCCTCCGGCTGCTGCGCGGCGCCCCCGGCGCAACGCGGGTGCGGCGCCCCGCGGGGCACGCCACGAAAGCCGCGGGGAAGGCACTAAAGGCTCGGGGATGGAATGGATCTAAAATCAGATGTATTTCCAAGGGATGGGGAATGGGACAGGAACGGGAGGCACGAGGTCAGGGGCCACAGAGAGCAGCTCCTGGGGAAGGGGCCTGGGGGAGCATCCTGCCTGTTAGCAGGAGCAGAGTTGGTCCATAAGGAGACCCATTCCCTCCAATGAACGGCACAATCCAGGACAAAACTGCTCTTCTCAGCACTGTGAATTTGTTTAAGCTTGTGGCTCTTATGAACCTGCCAAAACTATGTAAGTTTGCAAAATTTGAGAAAATTCACAGGGAGGACAAACCAGAAGGCAATAAAGCAGTTCTGAGTACCTCTCTACCACTGTGCTGTTTAAGTCCTTGGAGAGGTTACCTTCTTATTAACTTAATGCTTTACTTATTTGGCTTTTGGCAGAACACCTGATTACTCCTGTCAGATATTAGTCAATTGATATTAAAATCCTATAACAAGTTTATTGAATTTAGAAGATAAATGTGTTATATGGTTAATTTTCCTTTAGATTTTTGCATATGCTTTTCTTTATTTGAAAGCAGTAGTAGATCTTAATTAGCCGATGTTATTAACCATAGAGCTGTTGGTGAATGAATACCCAAGTCAGCTCTGGAAAATAAACCTGTAGGGAGAGTTGGCCAATACATGCTCTTTGACTGGTGCCAAATGTTAACTGGAACAGACCTTTGTTGACTTATTTGTCACATTACAGGCTCCCGTTTTGTTCTGTGGGCCGAGTTTAAATGTCAAACCATAGTAGAAGGCCAGTAGGAGCCAGCTGCAATGGAGGAAGTTGTCATTTTTCATAGTCTGCAAATACGTGGGAGTGATTGCTAGCTGCTAAACAACTTGGAGAAATAGTAGGTTGACTATTAGCTAAAACTACTGTGCGCTGTGTGAGGCCTTCTATATTTGGGCAGCAGATAAATAACCCCACCAAATCTGATCTCTCTGCCTACTGCACTCCCATTTTGCATGGCGGTGAATGGCAAGAGATTCAGAATGAAGGCCAGTCACTTGATTGGTCTTGCATTGCATAATTTTTTATGCTGTGTCTTTCAAAAACCAGGCCCACTGGAATCCAAGATGCTTCACCATCACCCTACCTCTTGGTAAAATGCATATGGAATTCTAGGCCAGCAGGGACTAATGCAAAGCAAGACCAAGCAGTGGGCCCCTCATCTAGCTCAGCTGAAGCAGTGTAGGTGCTGGAGGCGTGCCGCGTGGGCCTGAAGCAGTCTTCTTTGCCTGGGGTCCCTGTTGCCATCATCGTGGATGCCCTTCTTCTGGAGGACAAAGTGCATGGGCAGAGGCAGAATCTATCCCTGTGCTCGTGTCTGAAAGCCCCTTTGCTTGCAGCAGGGAGCCGATCTGCCTTTGGAGCTCAAACCTAGCAGGGAGCAGCCATTCTGCTCGCTTTTCGGGTGCTGCAGAAGGGTGCTATCACACGCTGTAACAGAGACGGTGAGGTTTGTTGCTTGAGCTATAATTCCGTGAGTATGAATGCTTTCAAGTGCTAATTTTAACTTGGAGACCAAAGACTCAAAGACTAATTTTAACTTAAAGCCTTGATTCTCTGTGCTGGGGAATTAAAGCTGGGATACTTCAAGGGACGATATAAATACAGTGTGCCTATCCTAACTGTTTGCTTTCTATTTTGGGCTTGTAGTAAGTATTCAAGAGAGTGATTCCTATTGTAAGGAGATGTTGACTTTTTTGCAAGTTATAATTGAAATGGAGAGATTGCAAACTGTAACTTTGTGTTAGGTGCGTGGTTATGCCGTCTGTTGAAAGAAAGAATGGCCCAGAAAACCGTGTCTGGTACTGCAGATTTTGTATATATTTTAAGAAGGTCTGCAAGGGCAGGCAGCATATCAAAGCTGATGAATAGCAAACGAATCACTTATGCATTTGCTATGAAACTGTTGAAGATAGACACAAGCTGTTCGGTGTTTATGCAGTGGCAATAGCCCATATTTTTCTTTTACACAAACAGGAGAGAATCAGAATGATCTTAATTCTGTGACAAATACACACTATTTTTCTTCTTTAGAGCCTTGTCAGCTTTTTCAAAAATATAGTTTCTTTGATTTGGATTAAAGACTAGGAATAGAGCCAGGCAAAACTGCTATTTTCTCGTTTCTCCTTGTCCTTAGTTTGACTGTGATTAATCAAAGTACCCTAGAGATAGTTACACAAACAGTTTTTTGTTGTTTTGTTTTAATTTATTATTGCAAATTGTGCATGAAAAATAAATGTGAGATTCAGGCTCATGAATGGAGATACTGCAAATCTGATGAATTATGCTGGTGCAGTCAGAAGAAGAGACATTTGGTGTGAGACCTGTCAAATCAGCTTAGATTTTGAATTTTGAGTATCCAACATATCATACACTGCTGCAATAGAGATCTTAATAAAAACCTATTGGAGAAAAGGCATATGCTCTAAAACATCCTCAAAAGAATTTTGAACAATGAATGCATTTATGGAAAACATGTTCTGTTTCTAGGCAATTCTTGTTGAGTAATAAGTGCTAAATTTGACTTAATTGCTGCCTATTATTATTTCTCGCTGTTTCATGTGGTAAACCCATTGAAAATGACCTAATTTTGTGAATTGGGGATTAAGTGAAAAGAAAATGAAATAACAAGTATGGTTTATACTATTGTGCACTGAGAAATGCATTCTAATGTGCTTTATAAAACAAAAGATTACACCAAAATACCTTGGTAAATCTTTTCTGATAAAATAGAGAACTCTAGTGTATTGTGTTGGTATGAGGTAGGCTGGAACTGTGCAGTCAGTGTGTGAAATCAGTGTGAGAGTTTGAGTCTTGCTCTGATTTTGAGCCAAAGCCACCTCATTTGATTTGGCTCTGAATGAGTGTCTTATCAATAGTGCTCAGGAAACAAAGGAGCCAGGTGTGAGATGAGCTATATATATTGCTCTTCTGAACTGCTCTGTTGGCTATAGAAACCCATGTGCCTTAGCCAGTCTAGTCTTCTTAGACTTTAAAATAGACCTTCCAGCATTTTATGTGGTATGGTTTAAAAAGAAGACCTTTTTCTTAGATGGTGAATATATTCGTAACTGCTTTATTAGGCCTTTGAAAAAGCTAATCCTCATGTGTGGGACAGCATGTCCAGGCTACAGAAAAGGTATAATGATGTACACAACATCTTGCCTAGTTTGCTAAGTTCTATTCATGAGAAATGGTTTATTCATTACCATGCCTGAGCAAAATGAAGCACATGGTCAGTAAGGAAAATGGACTGACCACATCCTCGTCTTGTACTTAAGACTTTGTATGTGAGTGATTTTCTCTTTTCTTGTTCCTTCTTTTGGAGATACATAAAATGTTCCTTAAGTTTAATATAGCACATTAATATGCAAAGATAAAGCATATTAACTACTTCATCCTTTTCCTAGGGTATGGAGTTCATGTTGTGTAATGTGTTGTTGGAGTGCTGCTGCTTTTTAAATAATAGAGATGGTTGCTCTGTGTTCATGCTAGCGAGGATTCAAAGAAATGCAACTTGCATTTGAAGTGGAAGGTGATAGGTCTATGGCAACTGTTAGCTCCTGGCACAGGTCCTTCTGCAGCTAAAGATCTGGATTTGATGCATTTTGCTGCAGAAAACTTTACTGTAGAAAGTTCTGTTGTGTCAGAGGACCAGAATAATTGATTTTGTGTTCTTTGCCATTGAACATTTAGATATCTTGATGTTAAGCTGCTGAGTGCTTTGAAAGAGGACGAACACATCAACATGTACATTTATAGATGCACACACACACATGCATATATATGCATTTATATCACCTTTTCAAATCCTGTCTGGATTTAAGTATTTTATACAGTTATATAGGCACAACATACACACATGGGAACATGCAGAGGCATATGCCCAAAGGCAGGTAGTGTTTCGTGGTGATATACAGCTGCTTATGCACTGTTGCCTTTGCACACAATACCTGTACACTGCTTGACATGTCAAGAGGTGCAATTGAAAGGTGAGCTTTCAGATTAGCTGTTTATATCTGGTAAGAATGGAAAAAAAGAGGGGGGAACGTACTCGATTTACATTTCTAAGTGCATGCACCAGCATTTTTGATATAAATGAAGGCAGTTATAATTAAAATGGTCTTTTTATAACATTTTCTGTTCATGCAATTAGAGTTGAACAATGAAGTAGAAGGGTAACCTTTATAGGCGTCTTTCTTCAAGAATGGTTTCCTTCGGAAGTGTCTGAAGTCCCTATTTTTACTCATAGGCATAATTACTATTATGTGTATTCTATATGGCAGACCGCTGCTTTTATTTCACCCTTTTTTAAAAGAGCAATTGTTAGGAAAGATATCTTCTTTCTAGGTATAATTTGCTAAGACAGAGCAGCATCTATAATTGAAGCAATATTCCAAAAGAAGCGAATAAGATTACAACAAGTACTTGTAAAGGATGAAGTTCTAATTTTGAATTTCAAAAGCATATATTTTTCTTAAAGTGCAGTAATTTTTCATAGGTGGCACACTAAAGATTTGTGTTTGATTTAATATAATCTGGAATAAGTAGTCTAAATCGAAGGCACGTTATAGTAATGTGCAGGTGGCATAAATAAAGTAGGAATCAGACTATGTTGCTGAGTCTTTAAGCACAGGAAAAATAAGTAATCTGTTAATGCCTTAACATCTGGCTTACGTGTGATCGTCTTATAAAAACTGGTAGCTAACTAACATTTTAGTTGTGTTACAAAAGTGTTATCATGTATTTATTTCACTTTATTCATTACGTATTACTGTTAAATAGCCCAGTTAAGCTCACCAAAGGAGTTTGTTTTATTTCCTGTTAACTGAAGTCTGTATGGGGCATTTGGTAAATAGGTACAAGATTCTGTTGTGTTTCTAGTGCTAAAGATCCACAGTTTATTTCCTAGCAATGAAGTTCAAACCAGCGGCCAGTTGCAGGCGCTCACGATGTGCCTGTAGCAGCGGGTTGCCCAAGGAGGTTGTCCAGGCTCCACCTTGTGTGGCTTCCAAAACCAGGCTGGACGAAGCCCTGAGCAACTCGCTTTGATGCCAGAGCTGACCCTGCTATGAGGAGAAGATCGGACCAGAGGCCTCCTGAGGTCCCTTTCAACCCAAATTCTCCTATCATCTCTGAAGCTGCTAGCAATCACATTCCTGTTCAGCCACCCACGATGGCCTTGTGGCTGCCACCTCAATCCCATGCACACAGGAGTACACTAAGGCCCTCGTGTCCACAGTGCAAGAGAAGGGTGCCAGACATGCTGGCAGACAACTCACACACCTTCAGCCATGGTTTGTGTGGTAGGTGGTGCAAGCACCTTCCGCTGACCACAAGCCTCTCCTGTATATTAAATCCCTAGTATGGATGTACTCTGCATGGCTACTGTGCTGCTAAAGGAAGAGTGGGATCTTAGCATGAACTGGACAAAATCTTTCAGTTGTTCAAAATGCTGTCGGAGTGTCACAGGCCTCTAAGGTCAGTTTTTGCGATATTTTTACTGTATTTTTTTTTAAAGCTATTCGCAAACAATAGGGGGTGATTGAACAGAACTGGTTCTTTATTGCACTAAAAAGCTTTCGCATAGTCGCAATTTGTCCCTAACATTACAGTGATATTATGGTTACCAAAGGTAACTGGTTGCAATGAGACATTTAAAACTTTTTTCTGTTGTTATTATTCAAATTGTTAATTTGAGGAGTTATTCCTCATTCACTTGATAAACATATATATATATTGGTCATAATTAGTGCCCTCACTTGTTTTCCAGAGGACTATAAATACAGTCCTATTCCAAAGCATTCCTTGTTTCAAACCCTGGTTTTATAATATTATAGTTACAGTATATTCAACAGACAGATATATGAACTGGTGCTGATAGCTTTGCCCATCAGGGACAAAGAAAATAAAATTGATTTTTTAAATTGAAATAAAGCATTTTTAAACTCAGAGGGTTTTTTTCTTTTTTCTTTACAGTTAGGTAGCAACAGGGCTCTCTTTTTGAAATTTGTTTCTCCTCTTTCCAAGCAGTTCCTAAGTTTAATTAGGAGATACAAGAAATATTTTGTTTTGGCTTGCTTAAATGCATCATAAATACATCAGAGTCTGTGAAATAGCTACATCTACTTTATAGCTGATTTATGCAGCTTTCTGATTAATGTACGACAATCTAATGGATTGGACGTTTATCTTGCAAGTACCTGAATGTCAAATATTTTGTATGAAAGCCTGTCTTTTTAATCACATAACAGTATTCTGTAATCTTAAGTCAGCATTTAAACTATTATAAACACTATATTTCTATTTCTCAACGTAATTGCTTATCTTAAGTGGGATGTCCAACTTATTATAGACTAGATTCAGATCATAACTGTAAGTAGAGATCTTCAAGGCTGGTGTGTAATTAATATTGATGCAGATGACAACAGTTAAAGTGAGTTCAAGATCATGTAGTCTCTGAGGACTGAGTTATATTTGAAAATACCATGTTGAACTATTTCCAAATGTAGACTGAATACAAAGAGGACAGCTCGCTGCAAACCTTCTTCAGCCTTGCTGGCTACTCATTGCAGATATTCAGGGGGAATGGTACCTAGCATGGTGTAAAACCGTTAACATTTTTAAGGTTGAAAAACACAGAACAATGTGATATGTAGATAAAGATAGATTTGCATCGGTTTTATTGAAATACAGCTTAATAATGGAGAGACAATAAAAGGAAATGTTCGAACTTGTTAACAACTAAGTAAAATGTTCAGACAGTGATCAGAGGAACTAGCTTGAGTAGAGTTGATTTTCTGTAAAACTTCATACAAAACTTGCTAGAATTTGTAACAGCTTCTTAAAATTTCTCTGGATTTTGTCTCAAAGTTGCGGACTGCAGGAGATACTTTATCTGGGATTTGTTTGCTGAATTGTAGATACATATTCTATTAGTAGTTATAACTTTATTGTTAGCAAAATTATTTTCAGAGTTTGCCAATACCTTCAAGAAGACTTCAATATTTCCCAATGGAAATATACTCAATATGACATGTTAGATTTCTTTGTATGGATTATTTGTTCACAGAAGATAGAGAATATCATCCCATGTTTGCAAGAAACTGAACTCTGATTGACATTCATAGGAGAAAAGGCACTTACTTAGTACTTTATAACACTCAGTGTCTTGCAATATCGCAGTTTATGTTGCTAGAATAAAATATGACAGGATAAATTGAAGGGGATTTAGACAGTGTGTGTCATTAGCAGTTCTCATGTAGGAAAGAGAGGGTGAGCAAAGCTTAGTGCAAGGAAGCCAAATCTTGGTTTCAGGAATAGCTATTTGTGGTTCTGATGGTAAAGCTGTCCAAAGAATGAAAAATCTCGTCAGAGAATACTTGACTGCTTATCAGACACTTACTGCTAGAGCGAGTAGGTTATCTAGCAATCCTCATAATCACACTGAAGAATTTTAAAGTGTTGATTTCAGCATCATCACTGCATAAATCAAGTTTGTTATGTCTATAGAATCAGTGATTGAAATGTAAAGTACTAATATGATTCCTCCACAGAAGTTAATCAGGATCAGAAACTCAGGGTTGCAAATACAAAATGCAGACGATGTCTATACTTCTAGTTATATATAACTGCAGTGTGTTATGCTGAATTCTGCAGCTGGTACATGACTTTCAGTATGTAGAGAATATTCAGTTTATCTTTTGGGGATGCTTGTTTACTAACTCCTTGAAGTTTGTAGATATTTTTCAATGTAAATACGCTGTAATGATGCACTAGCAGAATATTTCTCTAGCATGTCTCCTAAGAGAGCTTACTTTTTGTACAGCTTACTTTTTGTACGAAAAAGTGAGCCATACTGAATATATTATCAAATAATTTTTAATGTCTTTATCTGAATTGCAGAAGATACTATATCTTTCTCTCAGGTCAAACACCAAAATGCTTCAAATAGCTGGTATTTTGGTGCCTTAGATTTGAAAAGTTCTGCTATCCTGTTGGATTATATGTCTGAATCAAAATAACATAATGTTAAATAAAAAACACAGCCTCCTACAGCAAGCTGCTTTTAGATAACTATGTGATTTAACCTGCACACATGGACCAAAGGAAATTCAGGGATGTGGTGTGCATTTCTGCATCTAAGTAGTATAGCAAATGCTATTGTTAAATTCTATCAAATTCAGAAAAAGAATTAACAGCAGAAATTCACTCTGCCGTGTAAGTGGGTTGTCGTATACTTTGTATTGAATTTTGAACTTTAAATGTCAGGAGTGGTGCTGGTTACTAGTTGGGACTGCAGAGATCTCTGCTTTTTTCCTCTTCCATAGACTCCCTGAGAGATGAGGAAAACTACATAATCCTACTGATCCCCACCCATGAAATAGGAAGGATACTTTTATACTTCACACTAGTATTGAAAGGATAGTATGGGCTAGATGATGAAATGCTGAAAAACTAGGCTAATAATCAATAGATCAATAGATTTTAAGTTCTAAGTGTTTTGGTTTTGTGGTTTTTAATGGTAATACAAATTATACCCATCTAGGGCTGACGAGCTTCAATTTTTATTTATAATCTCATGAAGTCTTTGCGAAACCATTTAGAAAAGTAGGCATCATAGAAGCTTTGATCAACGGAGGAGTTATAGAAGCTTTGATCAATGGATGATTTATCTACACGAAGGTGTTAACAAGGTCAGAATGAAGATGTAAGCTGAGTGCTTAGAGTTGATTAAGAACAAAACAGTTTACCTTATGTGAGAAGACAAAAGACAATTCAGTTGTGAGTCGTTATGTTCCTATGGCTGCTGTCTTGCCTTTCATCTAGGTCGACTGCAAAGAAGGAGAAGGGATGCATCCATAACACAACGAATGAGGGGCTTTTGGTTGTGATTTGAGTGTGAGCGCCACTGCAGTACAGACAAATGCTAATAATCTACGAGTGTACGTTCTTTTGGATACCTTTTTTAAGGACTTTGACTTCTTGCCTTGACATGACAGTGAGCATTTTTTTTCCCCTTTATGACAGCAGTGAGATAGGTTGTGGCTGGGAGGCATGTTCTTTGCTTGAGGAACAGGGAGCGCTGCCACTGGGGTTCTGTGCATCATTTGTGTGGTTTGTGAAATCGGCTTCTGCAAATACTGCTATGCTGTACGGCAGTGACGAAAGAAAGGTACAAGAACAAAACACAACTGATGTCAGCACTGTTATTGGAAACCTATTATTAAACCCATGTTTTGATTTTTTTTAATGTATTGTATGGGTATCCATACAATCCATATAACAAGCCATATACCAATATCATGCTATGAGTGATGGATCTCATTTTGGAATAAAATGTGCCTACGCGGGTCATTTAGCAACCTTAATCTAATTTTCTATGAGAGCAATTTATAAATGTCATGGTCTCTAAAGAAATGAAATGGCTTTGTATACACTTTGTTTATATGGAGTGAACTCACAGCCAGAGCAATGCATGTATTGTAGTTTATTAATGTTATGTCTATCACTCTGTCCAATTTAAAGCACATTATAAAAGCAAATATTGCCAACAGAGTTAATACGAGTAAGAATGAAACTTTCAAAACCAGAGCTCCCATTTTGTGTATATGTCGTGCACGCTGTCGTCATCCGGTTGTTCCAGGCAAAGGATTGTTTAGGCTCTGGATATCTCTGTCTCTTTTCAAAGGTCAGGCAGTCTTACCTGAGCAGCTTTTGGGTGCATTGCAGGTACATTGCCTGCATTGCTTTAAGGTCATGCGATGCTGTGACTGTCGGTAATAATTTCGTTGCATATATACTGTGTTTTAAATACTCATGCTATTAATTCTGTGCTTTGCTATATATGCTATATATAATGCTATAATATTACAGTGGTAGTAGCCATATCTTCATAAATCTAAGTTTGTGGTTCTCTTGTAACCTTTTATGGCAAATTTAAAATGGGAGAGGACATAAAACATCCACTGTTTTAAGTGGTGTTATATTTTAAGAAGAATGGTATAATGCTAAGTGGACTCTCTTTCAACATTTTTCAGTTATTTAAAAGTTACCATGATAGAATGTATTTCCATTATTCCGCCTATCAAAGTTATATATTCAGTAACTGGAAGTTTTTAGTCAATGTCAGCTTTTTTGTTTCTTATTGGTATGTATCTTTCTGATCACTAGTACTATTTGGAATTATTCATTTTAGTTCCTTCCCTTAAATGCATTGCTAGCATTTACAACAGTGCTAAATCTGGTGTCCTCATGCATAGATAAACAATATCAAAGCAGCTCATTTCGGTTAACAATTACATGTTGCTAATGCAATGCCATACACAGCAGAATGCTCTGAAAAATATAAGTCTATTATCCTGTTTCTTGTTTAGCTTCAGTCACAGATACCTTTTGGGAAAACAAAGCTATTCTGAGCATCATCTTTGCCACTGCTGTAGCCGCTGCTGCTTTTCTAACATTATCATTTCCACTGTCCTGTCTGGTTAAAGCCAGGCTTTGTCACTAGCAATCCTGATTTCTGTTTGCCCCTGCAGGCTATAAATAGTATCCCTCTGCTATTCCCTGTTTTATTATTCATGGAAACCTGCAGCCCTTGCCTTCCTGTGCTCGCAAGGCGCCGTGCCTCTCACTCGTGGCCGTCCCTCCGCAGAAGCCCGCAGAGCGCCGCGCCGCACGCGCTTCCCTCTTCCCCAGCGGCTGCAGAGGAGGATCCGACACGCCGCCGCTGCCGGTGACTCAGTCGCGCTTGCTGGCTGGTGAGGAAATGGCCAGCGACTAGGCAGGGCCACAAGCAGGGATTTCAGCGAGGCTGCAGAGACGCCACCTAAACCTGGAGCTAGTCAGAGCGCTCGGGACTGGCAGAGCACAAGAGCACAGGCTGTTTGCTGCACTACAGAGGCGAGTGGAGCCTGAGCCCGGCTTGCAGCATCTATACCCAAAGACATGCTGCGCGGTGGTTCTGCTCCAAGATGGGGCTGGACCCCCAAGCTGGGTTTCCAAATACACAGCGAAGAGCATAGCTGATATGCGGGGCAGCTGCAAAGGCACTTTCTCTTTTAACACAGAGTTTTCTAGATTCTTACATTTCACCTAGATGTGAGATGAATATACCCAGTAAATGCCAAAAATGTATTTGTGTGTATGTGGGTGTGTATATAATCTTTAATCTGTCATTGGTTTCCAAAGGATGAGAGACTTTTCCATAGAAACCTTGATAATAACAAACCTAAAATTTGACATTTCTTGTCTTGTCTATAGCTGTGAAACCAGAAATCTATGGTAAGATTAAAAAGGACATTTTGAAGTCTGTAACTGTGATATTAATGATTAATTCAAAACAATGCCATATTAAAGCTTCTCTGTGTGGTTTTGAGGAAATACTGGTTTTGTGGGTAATAACAGATTCATTCTTACAACTGAAATTTATGAGAGAAAACCTGTAACCGTTTCCTAGTTTAGGATCTGACTCTAGTATGTGATGGCAGATGTGATTTGCACGTTTCACAGCAACTGGGGAAAAAAAAAAGAGCCACACAGAAGTGGCTTGAGCTAAGGGTCTGCCTTAGACTTGACTGTGGCCATGAATGAAGAGGGACAAAGCCAGCAGGACTTTGTTCTGACACTGCTTTGTGTCATCTTAACAAATGTATTCCTTGTTCCATGCATCTCCCTCTTAACTTGCAGATAGTCAGTTCTAGTAACTTGCTGTTACTTCATTTGTTTTAATTTGTAGAGGCAAAGTACTTCATTTAGATGAGCAAAGCTGCCTACTTGCCTGCAGGTTCATTCATGTGTTATTTAAGTACATCCTGAACCCTCAAGTCTGTATATCAGTTTCTGTTAATTTCTTCTTTTTCCTTCCAATAATAAAAGAATCGTACTGTTGTACTGCTCTTTAGGTTTCCTGAGGGACAGGAGCTTTTGCTGTTTTCTCTGAAAGTCAGGAGTCTGTTCTTTCCTGGGAGCTAATTCCAGCTCTGTGTGTGTCACGCGAAAGCTCTCCTACTTTCATGAACTTCACTAATGAAAGCAGCAGCCCTGTAGCTGTAGTGGAATGTTGTTTTTATGGAGGATCACATAGAGAGGTGATCAGCTTTAAAGAGGTCTCAATGTTACTGACTTTTATTCAGCATTTAGCAGGGCTGGCAGGTAGTAATGCACTTAGTCACATTCTATCGACTGCTTTGTTCTGACCAAATTAGGCCCTTTAAAGATTAAAAGTGCATAAAGGCAGAGATGAATTATAAAGACTCTTTGGGGTCTTTGCTATATAAATAAAAAGGGGGCATTATAGATCAGTCTTTGTTTGACATGAGGAAGTCCAGCCTTCTGTAAGCCCTAGAAAGACGGAAAGTATTTTTATAGCTATGGCTATAGTTAGATATACAGAAAGAATCATAAATCCAGGTGAAAAGCCTAGTTACTGAAGGCTTTAATGATGTCAGGTCAGACATGTGCTGCGGGGAGTGCTGTTACAGAAGAAATTTTGTATTCCCATCTGCTTTTCTCCTTACCAGCAGCACTTTCGTCCTTTCTGCATTTAGTTCACCTAGTTGCTTACCTCAGTTATTGAGTAACTTGTGAAACATGACTAAAACCATGGGTGTTACGGGCATAGTGTTAGTGTCGTGCACAGTTTCCTTATTCCTCTATGGTGCCTATGAGCAATGGGGAGGAATCTCTGTGGGACGCTGCAGGAGAAAGGACTAGCTATAAAGAAGTATATTCACTAGGCAACAGTTATTCTGAGGTTACTATGACAATCACTGTTTTAAGGCTTGTTGGATTTTGCTATACTTTACGCACGTGTGTGTTGGAGGCAGTGTTTCATACCCTCAAGAGAGCTCTTATTCTCAGCCTTGCAAATATAAGACATCATTAGAAGGAACGAGAACATCAACCCATGGACTACAGCATACTGCTCTGCAGTATAAAGTATATCCCCTTTCTGGGACTTCCTGTGGATGAGCTGGAAGAAGAAAATGTATTAGGAGCCTGACAGTTATAGTGTTGTTCTCTCTATGAGGGGGAGAATGAACTCTGGTTTGATGAGGGAACCGAGGGATCTTTTTGCCTCTCCCAGTCAATTAGTGATAGCCTCTGAACTGTAACGCACTGTGTGCTCTCCGCGCACACTGTGTACCTTCTAGCAAACTTCTGACATCCTTCTGTAGCCTTCAGGTCATGGCAGTGTGGAAACCAGTTGTACCAACTTTATGGCTGCCCGTAGACTCCACTGTGAACGGCTGCTTCTTTCCTTCTGCCTGCTCCCAAAGAAGAAATGAAGTCTTGAATGTGAAGTGTTAAAAAATGTGCTGCGGATGAGTAACACAGCCAAGGACATGTGAAACGCTCACAGATATGATAAAGTTGGCGGAATTGAGAATTCTGAATTGGTTTGTCATCTGTCAGATTCCTATTGTGGCTTTGAAATATTTGCTTTATCACAGCAAATATTGTTGTATTTTGTAGCCACTGTGTCTAGTCAGACACAAAGTAATTGGATTTTTTCACTCTTTATGCCCATGCCATTATGTTGCAAACAAGGAGTCAGCCAAGTCATGGCAACATGTGGTGGCTGACCATTGAGAGTGTGACACCATGTTTTGTAAATGGTTCAGGTGATACGGTATATTGTTATTTTAAAGCAGAAGTCTTACCTTGTTTGCCAAGGACCCATCATTAATTGTTAATGCTGGGCTTATTGCAGTTCGATTGCTTGTCAGAGCAAAATAGACTCTAATGTAGAAAGTGGCCAAGCATCTAGCATGAAAAATCAAAGACTGAACCTGAGATGCAAAGAGTTAAGCTAAAGAAACCAGTAAAACCTAAGAAAACACACCTATATTGCTTATTCTTCCAAAATATCTTCATTATTCACTATATTTTGTTTTGAAAATAGGTGAAGGTTTGCTGGGTCTTTCCTTCTTGTGGATGTAGAACATCCAGTAGAACTGTGCCTCTCACAGTCTCACTTCCATAGTTCCCCTTCGTTGCACCTCTGCTTTCTGCATCCCTGTTGCTGGCAGTCGTGTGCTGGATGCTTTGAACAAACTCAGCATTCCTGACCTTTTTTCCCAGGAAAACAAGACTATGTGATTTTGCTGTCAAAATGGCACCCTCTGAGCCTCTGGTTTGCCTCTAAGAGAGAAGTCATATTATCGACTTATTTGCCCAGGAACTGTAAATGTTACTTAAAAAAAAAAATTGCCTGCCAAGTCCTGTGGGGCACTCATGTAATGGGGAATTCTGCAGTCTTTTATTGTCGTCTGATGCATGTTTGAAAAGCACTCACAGTGGATTTAATGAAATTAACTGTCTATCTGAGAACAAATGAATGTACAATGTATTCTAGGATCCTGATTTGCTGTTATTTTTAAGAATGTGTCAGTGTTTTTACTGCAGAGATTTTTCATATTTGATGCAAAATCATTTCCATTGGGCTGAAATTTGGTATGCTAGCTCAGTCTGTGTTTAGACATCTAAATAAATCACCTTGTTTATCAAAATATTCATCACACTAAAGTCAACATGCAATAGAAGTAGAAAGCATTGCAGTAGGACTTGCTGGCATTCAGCACTTTTGAAAATGAGGCACTTTTGATTTAGGAAATTGACTTTAGGCAATAATGCTTTGAAATTTGAGTTTTAGTGCATAAAAATATGTGCTGCAGAGCTTTTGTATCAAGAGAACACTGTCTTAAAATAATCTACTCCACCACCAGCCGGCATTTCTAAGTCTATGGATGGTTTGTCAGCATGACGGCATGGCTCTTCTTGATGAAACATTTTAAAACTGGCTGCTTCTTTATTTGAAATGTATCTTTTTCTATGTCTTTCTAAGCTGTGTCAAGTCTTCTACATTACAGTCTGCACTGTCAAAACATTCACAGTGTCTTGACACAGTTTTAAAGTGGGAAATCTCAGCAGCTGAATGCAGATTCAAAATGTGAGTAATGCACTTTGGGGACTAAGAAGTTTGGGAAAGGTTGGGAGGTTTAGGTAGTACATAACTCTGAAATAGGTTCAAGAGAAGATAATGAGGAAATTCACTCACTGACTTTTTATTTGCTGATAGGTATGTGCTGTTTGGCTTAGATTTAGCAGTCTCCAAACCATTGTTGGCCTGTGCAAAGGCCAGTGGAGGTGAACGGTTTACAGTCCTTGCTGACAGTTGCTTTAGCTCTAATGTAGCACTGCAGAGTCCTTAAACAGTGCATATAGTTTAACAGAGGTATAGAAGGTATAGGGTAAGTTTCTGATGTGCTAGATGGGGTTTAGCAGTGATATTTAGAGACTTTTCATATAATGCTGTACAAGTTGTTACTTAGAACAGACGAAAAGGGAAAAAGGGTCAAAGGAAACCATCACAGGTGAGAAATGGTAGAAGGAGTAAATGCTTTGTCTGCAAAAATAAAACGTGACGGAATGCCAAGCAATATGGATTGTTGTATTTGGATTGTTGTATATGGATTGTTGTATTGTATACAATATGGATTGTAAAAATCAGGCTTTAATCAGGTTGAGTCTGCCTAGAAAAGGGTTGATTGATCATAGAATCATAGAATGCTTAAGGTTAGAAGGGACCTTTAGAGTTCATCTAGTCCAACCCCCTGCACAGGCAGGGTCACCTAGAACAGGTGGCACAGGGTGGCATCCAAGCAAATTTTGAAGATTACCAGAGAAGGAAGCTCCACAATCTCTCTTGGCAACCTGTTCCAGGGCTCTGTCAACCTCAACGCCAAGTTATTTTTCCTTACTGATGCTTCAGTTTGTGGCTGTTTCCTCTAGTCCTATCACTGGTCACCACTGAAAAGATGCCAGCACTATCTTCCTCACTCTCTCCTTTGAGGTACTTACAGACACTGATCAGGTTCCCTCTTAGCCTTCTCCTCTCCAGGCTGAACAGGCCCAGCTCTCTCAGCATTTCCTCATACGGCGGATGTTCCAGGGTCCTGATCATCCTTGTAGCCCTGCGCTGGACTCTCTCTAGCAGTTCCACATCCCTCCTGCACTGGGGAGCCCAGAACTGCACTCAGCACTCCAGGTGTGGCCTCACCAGAGCTGAGCAGAGGTGCAGGATCCCCTCCCTCGACCTGCTGACAATGCTCCCCCTGATGCAGCCGGAATCCCATTGGCCTTCTTGGCCATGAGGGCACGTTGCTGCCTCATGGCTAACTTGTTGTCAACCAGGACTCCCAAAACCGTCTCCATGGAGGTCCTACTTTCCAGCAGGACAACCCCTAATCTGTTCTAGTGCCTGGGGTTATTCCTACCCAGGTGCAGGATTCTGCACTTGTTCTTGTTGAACCTCATGAGATTCCTCTCTGCCCAACTCTCCATCCTGTCCAGGTCCCTCTGAATGGCAGCACAGCCCTCTGGAGTGTCAGCCACTCGACCCAGTTTGGTATTGTCCACAAACTTGCTGAGGGTACGTTCTGTCCCTTCATCCAGGTCATTGATGAATAAATTGAATAGGACTGGACTGAGAACTGGCTTCTGGAGGATACCACTAACTACAGGCCTCTGCACCACTTATCATAATCCTCTGAGCCATCCAGCCAGTTCTCAATCCACCTCACTGTCCACCCATCTAACCCATGGTACCAGAGCTTGCCCAGGAGGATGCTGTGAGGAACAGTGTCAAAAGCCTTGCTGAAGTCAAGATAGATGATATTCCACTGCTCTCCCATTTTCTACCCAGCCAGTTGTTCCATCATAGCAGGCTGTCAGGTTAGTTAAGCATATGTTCCCCTTGGTGAATCCATGCTGACTACTCCTGAGCACCTTCTTGTCCTCCACATGCTTAGAGACAGCAGCCAGGATGAGCTGTTCCATCGCTTTTCCAGGAATGCAGGTGAGGCTGACTGGCCTGTAGTTATCTGTCATATTTTTTCTTTCCACAGTCACCAGAACTTATCATATTTGTAATCAAGCAGCTCAGTGCTAATGATTAGACAATGAAAGATGTTCTTCTGTCACTCAGAGTTCCCACCAACAGCCAGAATGAGACACCCTTTTCCTCCTAAAGTGATCTTTAGGGAAGCTTAGGGAAGATTTAACATGGTTAGGCTGACCTCCTGCTAATATTTATGTACACCTTTAAACTTAGATTTAAACTTGTAAGATTCTTTTTTACAAATTAATAAAATTACACTTCTAACACATTTTTCTTTTGCTTTACTTTTATTATCACAATTTAATTGCAGTTTTCTATGATTAATAGTTTATGCAATGTTTTAAAGTAATACCTTTGGAATATCCGCTTTGAACCTGGAACTCATTTGATGAACTCAGTTTCTATCTTATTTGGGAAAGTCATCAGTTCTTTTCTGCCTGTAATTCTATGTGTTCCTTCATTCATGGTAGGCACATTGTTTAGTGGCACATTTCTTAGTGGTTCGTAAGAAATGTCATAGTTTGAAGGCGATCTGTTGATCCAGACTGCTTGGGAACCACTGGTTAGTCCAATTTATTTATTCTTTTTTTCAGCCTTCTCAATCTCTTTCTCACCAAGTGTTAGCTATATAGGCTTCTCATGCTGAAGCAGGTCAAAGGGCTGTGTCAAGCATATGTAGGAAGGTGTGGGAACAGTGCTTTTGAAATCCTGAGTCAGGCTGAATGGTGAGAACTGCTGGTGTATACTGAAGGTGAAGGCAAGGTAGCCTGCAATAAAAAAATAATGCCTGTTTAATGTCTGATTGCTGAATGTTGCCTTAGATTCACTGTTGTGGAGGAAATCTGCCTATCCAGCACATTTATGGCTGTCAGTGCCCATAAGAGGAAGACATAATTAATTTGTTGTAGGAATAAGTATTTTCAAAGTGTTTATCTCGTTTTTACTTCAAGAATGTAGAAATTAGAAAGCTTTTTTTTTTGTTTATGGATTTTGAAAAAAAAACTATAGGAAACAAGCAGGAGATACTGATGTAGCATTTGTCTCGTTTAAGTTTGTTGAGAATTTAAAAAGTGGGATGAGTCCATGTATGACATATTTTATGCATTTAGGGCTTCATCTGATGCCATAGGGGATCCTGATTTGCCTGTGGTGTTCTCTGCTAGCGGCTCAAAGATGCAGAGCTGGCTCTCCTGCATACACTTTTTCATCCCATGAGTTATTTCCCAATGACTGGTAGCTTAACTATTGTTGTATTAAAAACTCATCAACCCTGACATGGACTTCTCGTTAATCATTAAGACTACTCCATCAGACATTAAACAGCATGGCAAAACGTGTATATTTATAATAGTTAATATCTCTCCCATGCTTTGGGCTATGGTGCTGCAGGGAACGAAACTGCAAGGGTTGGTGTTTTTCACAAGAGAAGGACTTCTTCACATTAAAAGTGTTTCTAGTATAGTGCTGCCTCAGGTACCATTGTAGTTGTGATCCATTTACTGCACTGGAACTGGGAATAAATTCTTTGGCAACTTCAGTGTAGGGACTTTGAAAGTACTTGCAAATGAGGCCAAATTCACTAAGTGCTTTCTGCTGGGGAGAGGGAAGAAACAAACGTGAAATGCTGGAAACCTTGAGGATGTGCCACTACTTTTTTACTATGTCTCTGAGTGGTTGAGAGAACCCCCCCAGGTCTCAAGGAGGGAATTCTTGGAAAAGAGCTAGATGCTGTGGTTGCTATTAATGCTGTCTTTTGTTTCTTCGTATGGATGAATAAAATGAAGTATCAGTGAAACTGAACAATTATGTCAAATTATGTTGAGCTTTGTTTCACCTTTTGATGAGGAGAAAAAAGAGAAATCCTTGGATTTTTTTCCTTGGTTTCCTTGTTCAGCAGCTGAGATCATTTTCTTACATAGCCAAACTCTACCCAGTCTGTGCATGGCACTGGGATATAGAGAAGCAAGCTATAAATTACATGTTTTCCTCTCTCACTATTGTAATTTAGGATGCTTGGTAAATTACTGCTTCTCTGTCCAACTGCATATTCTCCATTGTAGATTTTAAACCCTAGGAGAAAGAGTTGGACGTTAACTGAAACTGGGTCTATCAGTAGAGCGGGCAGGAGGGTAGTGTAAGTGCTGCTTGACTACATGGCTTGCAGGTGTTTGCATTGGGGGAATTAAGGAATTTTTGCAAGTTGTCCCACCTCTAATGCCAGAGCAGCTGGTGGTTACACATCCCCTGAATGCTCTGGCCGTTTTGATGGTATAGAAAGGCTGGGCATGGTGCGTGAGGCAACAAAATGATGAGTGTCGTGTTTTCAAGGTCAACAGGTAACTGCTACCCATTGACTACTGAGCCAGGGGAGCCCGTGGCTGAGGACAAGGGAAGATGTAGCACAGGCCACTTGGAGCTCACGGTGATTAATGTCACAGCAGGTGGGGTTGATGGAGCTGTGACTGCTGGCACACCGGTGTGTCACAGAATAGTACGCACTAACTGGGAGCCTTCCTTGTGCCGATATTTCCCTTCTCCATGAATCTGGTGTGGCTGTTGAGGGCTGGTGCGTTTTGTGCTTGTGTGCACACTGTGCATTAGCTGATGACAATGACACTGTAGGTTTGTCAGGAATGTTAATGGAAATATTGTTGACAGTCAGCTTGAAAAGGTCACAGTGAAAGTTCCTGTAAGTGGTCTTTAAATCATTCTTCTCTGGAATGAGTGAAAATATAGTAGTAGTGTCACTTGGCCATAATTCATTTAATCTCATCATGGCAAATGTCACTGTCTAATCAGGTCAGTGACGTCACCATGCAGAATGCTAACTCTGAACATTGGGAACGGGGCAGGACACCTGCAAACGAATCATTGTGTCCGCTCTAGATTTAGCGCCATTCTAGATATCTTCTCTGTGCAATATGGCATCATTCTCTGTGTTACCTCGTGATTATTTTCTGTTTATTGTTAAATAGATTTGTGGAAAAAAAATTATAATAGATGGGTATGATGTAGAAGAAAGACCAATCTAATAATTCAAAAAAGCAAAGTGACAAATACAAGAACTTCTGGCAACTGATGGAGGAAACATATCCACCTTTTTGTTATAGTAGGATATCTTATCTTTATTTGAAAAGTTTTTTTTATTCTGTGCACACTGTACTTATTTTCATGGTGATGATGATACCCATGATAGCATACTATAAAGAAAGAAGTCTTGGATTAGGGAACCTATGCTTAGCCTTGATTTTCTTTTTCTTTCCGAGGCTGTAAGTTAAGTTTCTTTCTTTTTTTTTTTCTTTCTGCCTTTTTTGTTCTAGCATTTTTCTTTTATAGTATAGCCATGGCTACACTTATTTTTACACAGTTCCTGTTGATCTAATGGTGTTACTGGAAAGTGAGAAGCTGAAGCGATGAGCAGTGCGTCACTCGCAGGGTTGACCTCATTTCTTTTTTATTCTTCTTTGATGGTGTGAATGACAAATGCCTACAAGTCTGTGAACGTGGCTCACGTGTGTGTGTTCCAAATCTGCTTGCGCATATGAAGCCATCTGAAGAGCTCTTTGGTCTTAGCTTGCTTATTGCCAACTTCCCGCCTCAGCTCTCCAACTCTTCAATTGTATTGGTGCAGCTGGTCTGTGGATTTGTTTTGCATGCCAAGTACGTGGAATAATCTCTGTTTAAAAAAAAAAAAAAACCCTCTTCAGAAAAAGTGCTCAATTCAAAAGAACTGCTGATAGTGCTGGTAGATGTATGAGGACAAGAGCAGAGTGGAGGAGCCCTTGAACTGGCTTTGCCACTGGTAAGCTGTTTCTCAAGCCATGTCTTGACATGGAAATACACAGAGACGCAATAGGGTCCTTATAAGGTCCCACAGGACAGAGATTATACAGCTCTTTCCCACCCTTTTTACTGTGCTCCACAGAGCAGTTATTTAGATGGACCCTCCTTTGGCAGGTGAGACAGTCCCTGTGCTCTGCAGGTCTGAACGGCAGTTGGCTGAGCAGCACACGCTGCCACTGGGGATGGCACTGGGAGGGAGGGGCTGTGACATGGGATAATGCTGGAATCCCTTTGTGGATCAAACCTTCCCCGCAGGGTTGTGGGGCGCCAAGGGAAAGGGGCAGTGTGGCCAGGCTGGCTTCTCAGATGGCATTAGGACAGTGCCTGGGTGGAGCTGCCAGTGGGCCCTGGCCATGGCATGGTGTGGTGTTGGGTTGTGTGGGAGGCAGCTGGCCATGGGTCAGTGCTGCGCGAAGAGGGGGGTGTTGTTGCACCTCCATGCACCCCTTGCCATGGCCACCGGCCTTCTCTCTTCCTTTCCATAAGCCTGGGGTCTATATCCTGAAAGTACTAATATCAAAGCAGGTTGAAATAGTACTTATCATGGCAGTTACTGCGGCAGAGACTTACGCGCTTGTTTTGTAAGAGAGTATGTTCTATGTGGAAAGGTGTTGAGATGAGATGACCTTTTCCATTCAGTCTGGGTTTGTTTTTGTTATTTTTTTCACTTAGCAGGGTTGTCTCATTTCTAGCATTTCTAAAATAATTTCTGTGTGTATAGAAGCAGCTTTTTGCTTTTTTAAAAACAAAAATAACAAAACACCTCCCATAAATTAAGACCAACTTAAGATACATCAGTGGCAGAACTAACGAGGCCAGGAATCCAGTATTTGTATTCCACTGTAATACAGTGCAGAGAGAGTAGAGCAGTTAAGATATTCAGCTTGCAGACAACATATTCTTTCAGCAAGGTTCCCTGTATTCTCAAGTGTCCCTCTGTTCAGACCAGACGTAGATTCATAGAGGATTTTTGTGCAGGTTGATGACAGAGACCAGTAGGTACAAGCAATGCATCACCTTTGTATTTTTGCTCTCATCACCTAAGGCATGTGTGGGTAGGGACCATTGAAAAGTATATTGCCCTTTTTGAGCTTTTTCTTCCTTTCCTTTTTATTTTCATTGGCTTTGATGATGGAAAACGTTTCAAATAGTCACTATTTCTTGAAATGTTATGATAACATAAAAAAAAGAAAAAAATTAACTGTTGATAAAGTAAATTTTTAAGTACTTCTCAATATGCTATCTAAATGAAATACTTGTATGAGAAAAATAGCTAAAATTTCTTGGTGCCCAGAAAGTGAAAATGCTGATTTTGAATACAGTGAAATAGGAGGATTTCATGATCTTGGCAGAGAATCAAAAATGTGATTCACTCCAGAAACAATACACAAAAGGGTTATTTTTGAAAATTTCAATATCCAAAAGTACTGGCTTAAGGTAGTCATGTTTATTGGAACAAGTTTTACTCATCAGTGAGACTCAACTCCCCAGATAATGAAATACTGACTATGAGATTTTCTGTGTTGTAAGGATGAGCAAGGAAGGTGTAGAAAAAGACAGACCAACAACAGCACCACTGCTGCTCAGATTTTAACTACTAGCTGCTTTCCTTACTTTGTAATAATCCTATGTGATTAAAGATTTGAAACCGAAGATCTTGGCCAAACGGTGCAGAATATCACACCTAGCTTTGACGTGAAAGAGGAGCTCCGTTTTTACTGTACAGAGTTGAAGCCTCCAGTTTGTCATGAGATGCAGCTAGTCCATTGGCAGAGTGTGTTCACATGTGGGAAACACTTTGGAGTCTCATGGCTGAAAAGTCCTGGTGGATTTTTGGGATAGGGACTCACTGAGATTACCAGCAGCAGGACTGAGTCCCAGCACTGACCACAATGCAGATTCTTATTCATCTTGATTAGTTTTAAGTCATGCTCAACTTTTCAGAAAGTTTAAACTCTTTTGCAAGTTTGAGGGAATAACAACAAGCTGCTTAGCAATTATCAATAGACAAGTATTATATCCAAGATTTAACACTGCATTTATGTGGTTAGTATTGCAAATTTAAATAATTTCTTTGTAGTGCCTAATTAAGTTTAAATGTTCTTCAGTTTTTGAAGAAATGTTTTCTTTTCTTCTCTATCTAGCAATTTTCAGGCATGTAAATATTTTCAAGATCATGTTCTTGTGCCAGGTAGCCACAAAGGCTTCAATATGGAGGTTCATTAGCAGTCTCTTCAAAGCTTAAGCTTCTTCTCAACCATTTATTATTTACAAAAATAAAGCCACTTTTGAGAGTAGTGACAGCTGATCCTGTATAAAGCACTCTCTCTCACACACACATATTTAAATACATATGCAAGTAGCAGAAGAGAAGAACAGATCTCCTTTTATTTCCGAGCAGACAAACTGCTATGTCTCTGTCTTCAGCAGGAGTTACTCTAATGGTATCAGAGATGAGTAAATCTATTAGGAATGGTTAATTCCAAAGGAGTACTCAAAAGAACTGGGCTAGCAGATTTTTCTCCATATATAAAGTGTACTTTACAGGTTTCCAGAGGAAGACACATCGTGTTAAAAAGAGGGCCATCTATACAGGTATCTTGGAGAATAAAATAGTTTTGGGGATGGGAGTCAAATGCATGTCAGAAAAGGCCCCTGTGAATAGGAAAATATTTTCGAGCAAGAGACATCTTTACTGACCTTGAGGTAGTGCATTAGTGCATTGACTGTTATATAAAAGTTCACTAGGTTCTTTCCAATAAAATTGTATTTTGAATAATTTGTTTGGTAGTTGAACGATGGGAATGTTTTCAAAACAGCTATCAATCTGACCTTGCAGACAACTTCTTAATAAAGAAAGGAATTGATTCAAAGTACTGAGAATTGGCTTCTTGTTTCATATAAACATATTTTATAATTTCAGCATTTCCTAGAAAATTACTTTAGCCTTCCATTCATTTCAGCTAGGGCTTTTTATTTTTACTTTTTTTTCCCAGATTTCCTCATGTTCAAGGGAATGAAGTTTCATGCTACAATACAGTAGAGAATGATCTTATTCATGTAACAATAATATCTCTACTTTCTCATTCATTCTGTGCTTTTACTTCTATTGATATAAATAGGAATACCTGAAAATGGAACTCAGCCATTCATCTGTATAATCATTGGTGAAATGAGTAGTGCATATTCATCTTCAATATCATCTTGCTTCCTCATTATCTTCTGTTCTTCAGAGGTGTAGGCAGTGGAATAAATTAAAGTTGCCGTTTGGGGCATTTTCTAACATTGCATGAAGATACAGAGATTGATAAAACTGTACATGGAATTAATGGTTTCAGTACTTAACAGATATAATTCATAAAATTACTGGAAGTTATTAAAAGTTTGGTTATGGAAACAATAAAAATTTTTGCCCTACAGCTGGTTTGTAATGAAACCTAAATTTAATTCTCAAGAAAAGGTAATTACTTGCCATATTCATGATGAAATTCCAATACACTTATCTGTACAAGAAAGGAGAAAGACTTTTTATTATTATTATTTTTAATCAAGTGTCGGTTATGTGAGGAAATACTGTTCTCACAGAATTATGGTACTAATTTCATAGTAGAATTTCACTGCCTTTAAAGAGAAGTAAATGAATCAAGACATTCAAATCCAGCTTGGTTACTCTAGGAATTTTTCTCAAGGAATGCTGGTGCCCATAATTCTTTTTCTCCATGGATTAACTGTCATGTCCCTTTCATCTAGTTAGAATGAGTAATAAATCTTTTACTTAATGGGAGAAGATTATTGGTTGTCAGCATTATTATCACCTATAAATACCAAGGATCGTTAAAAGCAAACAATGCCAAATTATGGCTCTCTCCCCTAAATAAGTTATAGTTTTGCTTCCCACATTTGAAAGCTCATGCTAAAGATATATAAAGTAGTGATAACACAAGGTAGAAAGTGATGTTGCTACATGTATTTTTGTTAGCACTTTTTCCAAAGGAGGTGGTAATGTATGAAATTTTTTCCTTTTTTTTTTTTTTTTTTAGTGTATCTTAAGTAATGAAAGTGAATTGTGCATGAGCAAAGGAATCTTTTACTTTTTTAGGTTATTTCATTTGTCTTGTGCAGGAAGTATGGCCTTTGCAGGACAAAGTTACTTGTGCCTCACTAATGAAACACATTTAGATACAGTCACCTAAAAGAAGGAATTTGGGAGCTATCTTTACAGAAACCCTAACATGCATTGGAATCTTCCATTCAAATTAAAATGACAATTTTTATTTATCAAAGCTAGCTGTATTTTCTCTCAAGGACATTGCAGTCTAAGCTAAAGTACTTGGGGTCATAACTAAGTGAAACAGTTGACATTTTCAACAAAGTCAATCTAAATAAACTGATGAAATCATTACAAATAAAACATGAGTTTTAATTCCCTGACAAAATTTTGGCCACTTTCTCCTCATGCAGGGTGGTGAAAGATGCATTGCTTGGTAAGCTGTGCCTGCTACAGCGACTTCTTCCTCTTTTTTTTTTCTACTTTTGGTAGTGGTTTGAAGGACACAGGCTTTGTTTTCTTTTTTTCTGCAATGCAATTAATGCAACTTGAGGAGAACTGAAGTTGAGAGATGGAAGCAGAGCATGTACGGCCAGCCCGGTTCAGGGAGATGTGCACCCTCCCCTTTTCAAAGTATCTATCTATCTATCTCCTTTTTCAAGAGGTGAAAGGCATGATTATCTATCTATAAATATGTAGAGATACAAATACACACACATATATATGCATACACAGTTTATGTATGTAATACATATACAATATAGCTAATATGTAACAGGGATTTATTTTTTTCTAGTCAAAGGAGCTCTTGGAACATCTCTGAAATGTAACTGCCTTCAACTTCTGTTGCAAGTAATTTCAATGTACCTTTTTCATGTATAAAGGCTTTTGTTCTCAATAGAATCTATGTAATACTGTATCATTCTTGAGTATCTGCATAGTTCGCAAAGGTGGTATTTTACCTTTCTCCAAATAATTTTACAAGCTAGTCTTGTTGCTTTAAGCTTGGTCAGGTAATTGGAAAATTATAAAGAGTATTATATTCAAATATTTTTATATAGTAGTAATTGCACTAAGTGACATTGTTGTGTGTACACATAAAAATCAATTTATACAACTGTTGATACATTATATATGTAAATTATGTTCAGATCCCAAAAGTGTATAGTGAAGCACCCTCTCAAAGAAACATGTAGTTTAGATATTTTTTCTGAAAATCTCTTACTAATTATACCTAATTTCTGTCTAATTATATGAAATTTATATTGCTATTTCTAACAATTTTTAAACAAAGAAATATCTATAATTTCTTAAAATAGGATTTCTATGTGAAGAAGGAAAGGGGAGGTGTGAATTAAATCATGTGGACTTGATAAATCAGGTGTTTCTCTTTTGAGACCTTAGAAAAAAATTCTGTTCTGTTTGTTAGTGAGAAATTAGAAGAGTGAGGTGAAAGGTGATGTTTCCTTGTGTTCTCTGAGAGAAAATTTCCCAGGAGTTTCTATAAGTAGAAACCCCATTTTGTTCAGTAAAGCAGGGAACCTTTTTTTTTTCCTCCCCAGAAACCAAATGCACAAATATACAACAAACACACAATTATAAATTCGAATTCAGTAGAAGTGCAGGAGAGTCTGTTTACAATGCTAAACATTATATTAAAAATGAACCTAATGTTAAAAGCTAATCACCAATTTTTTTTCTAGAGATTTTTCTGACTTGCATGCCTATAAATAAAGTGAACCATAAGCTACTATTCATCAGCAGAGACTCTAGGTGTTTGCAGAGAGGAAAAAAAAAAATGAGGTTTGCTGAAGAAAAAAATGAGGTGAAAATAGCTGTCAAGAGGAGAAAATGAAGGACCATTAGAAACAGGGCAGACCAAGCAAATCCTCTGGAGTGAGGTCGGAGTTGGAGCCGTTCAGTCTGTGTGCTGTCGCATGCTGCAGCAGGTTTTCAAATGCAGCTTTTCAGCCTCCATCTTCTTACCCACAGCAGTGGACTGGCAATAGGTAGTGTCAAGGACTGGAGAAAGATAGGGAAAAAATTGCCCATTTCTGTGGCCTGGCTGTGTAGAGGTGTGATGCTGGGGCAGGAGAACAGAAGAGTGACCGTAAGTGTCTGGCCCTGGTCGGCAAAACCTGTATTAGCTGCTGGGGGCCATGGGGATACTTTTCACTAAAGGACTGCAAACGATTCAAAAGTTCTCTCCGAATTTTCTTCCCTTGTGTTTGTATTCAGTGGAATTATATTGTTCCTGGACACTGACCACAAACATGGGGAAGAGAAAAGGAGTTTTCTTTTAGGAGGTTGAATTTCCTGCTTAGATCTGTAAAATATGGATGGATACGGGAACTGTTGGTCTTCTGAGAACAGAGTTTAACTGTCATCACAACCCTATAGATCGAATTTGCAATGACTCTGCTCCTTTTGCCTCCACTACATTTTTTTTTTTTTTTGGTAATTCCTCACCATTCACTTTCACCTTCCACAGAGAAGGGGCAAAGATGGGTTATATCTGCTCTGACTTGGTGTGTGGTAGTAAGATCATTCTGCAGATGTTCTAAAAATAATCCAAGCAAACGCGTTAGAAGTGGAAGCGTAATTCATGCCAGTGAAGCAGAGTGATGTTCTGCTAACTGAACTTTCCTGGGAGATGGGGCGATAGACCAATGGCACAGGTTGTTCTGAGGTGGAAGAGCAGTTCTGGGTTGTATTTTCTTACCGCCATTTGTCATGTTTTCATTTGGCTGCTGGTGAGTCATCTCGTCAAAACGCGAAGTTGGCTCTTACCTCCCAAAAGTGGTGCTGAGCTCAGGCCTTGATTCTAAAGCCCCGGCACGTTGGGCTCTGTGGGGCTGACTCATCCTAGGACCTATCCTGCCTGCATGCAAAGTGAAGCAATGCAAATGAATTGTCTCTCAGAAAGCGGTGGAACATTTAAAAGAGCATTTTGTAGAAGCTGACCTAAAAGTGACTGAAGTGAAACATCTGTGCCTATCACTGGATCCCAGAGAAAAGAATAAACAAATGCAACATGCATTTATGTAGGAAAAAAAAATGTGAATTAGAGTGCAGTCCTCAGAAATTGAGAAGAAGAATATAAATGAGATAAATGAGAAGAATATAAGCTTATTCTCTAGTAGTCTGGATAGACATACAGAGAAGCAGGCTTTGCAACCTATTTTGCTGTACTTTCCTGAGAATTAAATGTCTGGTCTGGTTACCCTAAACTCACTTTATAATTAACAGAGGGAAACAGACAGTTCCATCAAGGTGTTTCATCTGACCTTTTCTGGGTCGAGCTGGGTAGCTCTTTGGAAATGCTGGTTTCTTTTCAGTGAATACAGAAAGCAGTGATTAGTTCAGATAGGGATATTTAGCATTAACTTCCTATGTTAGATCAGATGAACTTCATCTGGATTGTTGAAGACAGGAAATTTTCATCCCGATTTGACTCAGAAGTGTGTTTTACCTTGATGTTTTGGTTCTAGTCCAGCTGCAGTATGATTCAATATGAGGAATGGTCAATATTTGCGTGCCTCATTCTCTAAGTCAGATCCTTTCCTCACAAAAAGTACAAGTTTGGGAGATGGAGAAAGTGTCACTAGTGAAGAAACATGCTGTTTCCAAACAATCCACCAGAAAGCATTTAAAGCAAAATATTCTATAATTATTAAGCAGGCCATTCTATGAGACCTTGTTATCTAAAGCAACTCTTTCTCGAGAGATCCTCTGTAAAGAATGAAGGTCTAATAGTACTAACTTACTGAGCTATTTCAGTCCAATGTTCAGCACTACGAAAGGCTGCCACATAGAGCTATGCTATGAAAAGAGAGAGCTTTCAAGTACCACACTCTCCCATTTTCCTATTTCCTAGCGACTTCATGAGTACATTGTGTGGCACCATGGCTTGTTTTTTTCTGAATAGTAATTAAATTTTTAGCTGATGTCTTAACTTTTGAGAGGCCTTTTCTTTTTATGAGATATTAAAATAACTAACCCCGAGGGTTCTCCAAGGAATGTTGCTTAGTGTTTAATAATATATCTACACAAAAACTTTAATCATAACATTATTTTGTCTGTATATGTAGATGCTGCAGAGAACTCTCATGTTGTAAACACAGTGAGGTTCTCAAAATTTTAGCCTTTATCTGAAATGTTAGCTTTGATTTCATTCTTCTTGGAATTGCGTGTTGAATAAATTGAATATAGAGTGTGAGCTGATACTGTCTTGCCCTAGATGTTTATGGAAGTTTGCTGATTGCATGATTGAGTACTGCAAATATTGTGGCGAAGTAGATCATCTTGCTTGTCATAGCTCATCTTTTCTGGCCTCCTCCTCCTCATTTATCAACATTTGTGACATCTTTTGGGAAAGAGGAGAGGTTGATTTTACCAAATAAAACCACCACAAAGATACTTTTCTTACTTTGACCACGTTTCTGAACTTTCTTTCTCTTCTTGACATCTCTTCTTCTTACCTTCCCTCTTGAGACCCTTCACAAGCCATTGCTAATACAATTATGTCACTTCACTCTTAGAAGGCAGTTGGCATGCGGTGCTAACCTGTCGCTCCCATTTGTTAATTACCAAACTCGCAATTTTGGCTGTGTCCCTGAAGCTAGGAAGGACTTCAGTATATACCTCTTCAAAACTCTTGTCTAAAATTTTAATCTGTACCCATTATCTGTAAAAAATATTTTCTTTGAACTGTAATCTCTTGGCAGATATAACAGAAGAAAGAACCTTGTGTGTCAATTCTACAGTTCATTCACCTTCTTTTAATTCTGAAGCAATTCAGAATACAGAGGTAATCCTTACCCCTACATATCTGAAAGTGAATGGAAATGAAGACATTATCTTCTAGTGCACCTTCACTCCTTTCTTTCTTTTTTTGGGGTCTACCTTACGGAAGTTTTTCTCATCCTTAGACTTAAATTTCTTGACTCTTTATATCATCTTGTCTTTCTATGGCTTTAGAAGGTTTATGGTGTGTTTTGAAAGATATCAATGTTTTCTTCACTCTCTATTGCTACTCTTTACTTCCAGAAGACCAAATATGATGCTGCACTTGAGACTGTATTGATTCATGTAGCAATACTACAGCGATTCCAATATTATTTTCTATTTAGTGTCTTATGCATCTAAGCTTTGTTTGCTTTATTGATATGGTGTCTGATGAGCAAAGTTTTCACCGAACTATTCTGAAGAATGTCTATGCTCTTTTCCCATGGCACGTTTTACTTGGGCTCATTTCTTTCTATTGACTTATTTAAAAGTAAGTTCCCTTTTTCTCATTCCTTTGCTATTCCTTCTTCTTTCTTTCTTCTATTCTATTTAGAGATATAAGTACTGGTGTTTCACCACATTAAAAGTTTAAAAATCCTGAGTTTTCTTCATTCTATGATTAGCAAATTTAATGCACTTACTCTATACTTTTGTGTCTTTTTGATTAACTTCTTCAAAAGTTTTTAAAATACCTCTCTATAAGGATTAGTGTCATAACGTTATTTTATAGTATGCTTACTCCTTGGAAGAAGTTGAACTTAATTGCATTGTGTCACTGCTAATTAGTAGCTCAGCTGTAGTTACTATTTTCACCAATTCCAGTGTGTTTTAAAGAGGAATGCTGAGAATAGCTACCCATACCATAGAAGAAGCTGTTCTGAGAAACTATAATTTTAGCAATCAATATATGGCACATGTTTTGAATGTGATAGCTAAAGTATCTTAAGGTCACATGGTGTTATTTGGAATTGTTTCTTTGATATCCTTCAAGCTTGTGCAATCAATTTTTTGATCCACTAATTATTAAAATAACTAGGCTGTGGCATATTTATGATTTGAGGTTTGTATTTGTTCAAATTTTCCTATTGGCATATCTTCACTTAAGTTGTTTCTTAGCATGTTTTTGAGATGTAAACCTGGTTCTTCCACTTCAAAACTCTTGTCTTTCTTGTTTGTGTTATAGGGTAAGGATATACATTCATCTGCATTTATAGTCATCTACTATGTTACAGTGATGTCTTACATCATTGCCATGCAGATTAAATCATCTAGTTTTGTTTCTCAGACTCTCTCTTTGCTTGTTGACATTTATCTTTTTTTCTTTCTTTCTTTTTTTTTAATTATTATTACTGATGCTGCAGCCATCTGAATAAAACCCCTGCTGTTGCATATTGTGTTACTTTTCAGAATTTACTTCAAGTCTTCTGCTGTCATGCTTTCTGTACACATTATGATTTCTCTCCTGTCCAGATACAGAACTGAAAAAAATGAAGAAACAGATACTGAATTTGGAAGGCATATGCTCAATTTCACACAGCAAATAATTTTTTAAAAAAAGAAAGTTTTTGAAAAAGATAGGAAGTAATGTCTGATTTATTGAACCAAAGCAAATTACTTCTGTCACTGGTATAATGGATAAAGTTGAATTAGCTATAGCACTTGAAACTGATGACTAGCTAGGGACCAGTGATCATAACCCAATTATATTCATTATATTCAGTATTTATATAATTAATAATATTGTATTCATTATATAATGTATATTAATTACATTTATTGTTAGCATGATTCAAGATAAACAAAACCATTCACCAAATATTTATTTTCTATACTTGGAAAGAAATAGGGTGATGTATGCTTACTTCAAGAAAATAAGTTATTAATTCTGATACTTGCTCCTAAAAGATTAGGATGTCAACAAGATCTGCTAGCAACAGTTTTAAATCAGTGGAACTAAGTAATTCACTTGGAAGTTACCTGCCCCATGGTGCTAATATCTGATAAATATCAGGAAAATCTTGCATTTTCTGAGAGTGGCAATGTTGTCACAACATTAGAGAATGAACAGTCCATATAACGTGCGTAACCATAAATTGAGAGCAGTGCAGAGCAAAACAATGGAAAAGTTAATACTGGATGTAATTATTAAAGACTTAAAGCCTGGGAAGTTAATTAATGTCAGTTGACATGGTTTTATGAAAGTAAGTCTCATGAAACAAGTCTTATTGCATTATGAATGGATTATAAATTAAACAGATAGGGAGAACTACGTAGGTAGGTATGATCCAGTTTCATAATGCTGTTGATTTAGCTGTACATGTCATTCTATTCGGGCTTTTGGCAACCTGGGAATTTGCTTCTTTTTCATAAAGTTTCAGAATGAAATGTAAAAGTCATTGCAGATTTGTTTTTCAAAAAGATGTGATACAAAACCTGAAGGACTGCATCTAGTAGGAAGGGAAATCATAGGGAGCAATTTGTATTATTTGAGAAGGTCTGTATATTAGAGCAATATGTGCAGCTTTCTAATGCTGTAAATGATTGATAGTTGAAACAAATTATCAAGGACTATATTCTCAGTCTCCATGTATCTTCAAATCTATATAGGGCACCTTTCTGGAAGACATGATTCTAGACATGATTCTTTTGGGTCATCAGACTGTGCTTAGGGCAAAAGGAATGGATTATGTTATCTTTGCCCATACCAGGCAAATGTTTCTGTTTTCATAGCTAATCCTGGGAATAACCACTTTCTAGTTAGTGTTTTTGCTAGGATATTTAATAAAGTACCATGCTCTCCATAGTGCTTTGCCACAGTTTTAAAATTATCAATGTGATATTATCAGTAGCATAGATATCTTCTTGTATAAACTGCCTATATTCTGTCTTTTTTGTTAGTCCCCTACTCCTGAACATACCTTATCTTAAGGCTTACCCTACTCTCTGCTTTGGGAGCAAAGAATTCCCTGGAGAGATTCCATGCAAAACTCGTAAAACAAACTCAGAGATTTTGGCCTCAAATTAAGAGGTTTAATTACCTGATGGCTTCTTATGTCTTTTTTTTGGTCTCTTTTTTTTTGCCAAGGATTTATGAACTTCCAAATTTCTGGCTGATGTCTCATCCTGCATTCAATTGAAAAGCAACCTGGAATTCAAAGGAATTTTGTTGGCTCGAATGAAGCATACTTTATTAAATTAAGCACATCTATTGACTGCCTTTCTTGGTGATTTGATATATTTTACATGATACAAGGTTTTTTGGAAGTAATATTATCCAATAATTTCTTTGACAGTGTATCACATTTTCTTTGGCCTCACCTCTGAATGCCTAGAACGTGCCCTTATTTAATAAGTGAACTTTGAGATTTTAACCACAGGAAGTGATCCAATCTCAAGGAGAATATGTGTGTACTGTTTTTGGTGAATTCTCTGCTATATATTTTTTTTTCTAAATCTTTTTTTATCCTATTGCTAGAAGGAAACAAATGCCTTATTAGGAGAATGTAGGCAGATTCTATTTCCCCCTTCTCAAATGCCTTTATTTTGGCAGGGAGGAAGCATCTGCACAGTGCTGTAATTTCTTCCCACTGATGTTCACACTGGCTGAAAATAGAGAAAAGAAACACAGTCCTTGTTATGGACAGATTTAGAGAGTGACATTTGCTTCACTAAAAGCCTCCTTGCTTCAATTTTTTAAAACTCGAGAGTGACACTGTTTTCCATAGATGTCTTCACATGACCTTGCCGCTTGCTTGAAAAGTGATTACCAATAACGCATGCTCTCCACATTTTGTTATGCATGTGGGCTCATGTTGCAACAGCTTTTGTAAATATTGTCTAACGGACACTGATGAATATTTAGATAGGCCCGGCTGCATTTAAATCTAGTCACTTTATTAAATGCTGTCATTCCTTGAATTTTGAATCTCCACATAGTACTTTAGATTTGTCATTGAAAATTATGTTCACAGTTCAGAATTAGCCTTGCATTTAGTCTCACATTTTAAAAATACTTATCAGTTTCTTCTGCTTGTTCGTTTATAAATGAATAGTAGATTTTTTTCTTCTTTCAGGTAATATTTCTTTTTGCTTCTTAAGAAATTCTATGGTACTCTTTTTTTTTTATCAATATGTGAACATGTTCCAATTTAACAAAGACTCTTTTTAGCTCTTAAGTAAAGATGAAAGATGGCCAGATAGTTATACACTTTCAATGGGAAATATAAAGGAAGATGGTCCCTTATAGGTAATGAGAAGATATTTTCAGAATTTCAAAAGCTTAGGATTGTAAAAGGTAGTTTTTTCAGGCATAAAATATCTTTATGACTTATAGTACATTAAAGTTATTTTATTTTTTTTCCCTTGAGCAAGAGGTAGCTTTGAGGAACAAAAATGTGCATTTGAATATTTTATTCTTATGCTAGTATTGAGTTGTATATAGGTTGTGTGCCTTTGATCCAAGGCCCTCTCTTCTATAAGCACTCTCTGTAATCCTTGTAGTAACAGTAGGAAAGCTTGAGAGGAACTTGATCAAAAATCCACCTTGCCTTTCCATCCAGTATATTCAAAATGAAGCATTTGTGATATGTATCATAGACTTATACAGCAGTTTCTCTTGGAATAGCTTGGATTATCCTGGAATATCCAAAGGCACCCACGACATCTCTGGGCAATCTGGTTGATCATTTGACCTCCTTCTATGCATTAATAGAGAAATGCAAGACTTTGATGAAGAAGAGCCTTTCCATTTGGCTTTACAGAGCCTCATTTTCTAAAGAACTCCATCTTCAACCTTGATGAATGGCAGGAAATCAACAGAGTGTCTCATCTTGCTTTTTCTCTTTCATAGCAATGTATTCTTGTTTGTTCATGGGGAAGCTATACTGTATGGTCCAGACTGTGCTTCTCTTTTCCTCCCCTTTACTAAACTCTGAGACATCGGCACACAAGAAAACCAGACTCAGTTATGCCTATTATTTTTTAGAGAGTGATTTTGGCTTTGTCTTTGTAGGATGATGTTCTTGGTCATCTAGCAGCATTCCCAAGCTTCTGATTTTTAGTTTCGATAATGTCTGATGAAAGAGGACAAGGTTAAGGTAGATGTGGAAAACACACTCTTCAGGTTAATTCCATGACTACTTGGGAAACTGGGACTTAAGGAAAAAGTTGTAGTAAAATGAAAAATTGAAAGTTTGGCAAGTGGCAAAAAAAGGCAAATCAAAGAGCTTTTTAATAATTTATGATGATTAAAAATGGCCAGATAACATTTTTGATAGTGCCCCAAAATAAACCAAGATGGAGTTATTAGATACAAGTCAACTTCTCAGAAGAAGAGAGGAAAAAGAAGAAAGGAAGCAAGACTGTGGCTTTGGCAGGAGCTATATTTGACAAAAAAGGATCTTTTTTGAGTATGCTACACTAAGGAAACTGCACTATATTGTTTGTTTGTTAATAACAGGAAAAAAAAAGTCTAATACTGTGCCTTCTGCTATCAGATCTATATTATGTCTGCTTGCTCTATTACAAAATCCCTAGGGCCTACCTAAAGGATTTGGAAATCACATTATGGGTTGACATCAGAAAGATAATGCTGTCTGCTTTGAGACATTGTTCTAGAAATTCTAGACAGAATGAACATATCCTATAATTTGCTTACTAGTGATATGTGTCACAGATCTCAAGGTCAAAGGCACTAGAGTGGATTTGTTCTAACTTTAATATTTCTAACTTTATTTTAACTTTTATATTTCTAACTTTATTTTAATATTCACTTTTAGTAGTAAAATTAGAAGCCTGCCTTTCACATATAAGGAGTGCGCTGAGGCAGGATCTTGCTTTTCATTCACCTGGTCTTACCCAAAGCACTTCCTCCCCTACACCCCTCTCCTTGCAGAGCTGACTTACATGTCTAGAGCCCAAGGGACTGTGAAACCTCACATCGAGCAGCAGGGTAGATGGTAAATCAGGCTTGGGTAAGATCCCTCTAGAGGCTTCTGGGTTAGACTCTGTTCTGAGTTAATTAATACTGCTTGATTGAAGTGTTTTTTCCCACTATCTGAAGCCTGTCGGGAGATCAGGACATAATGATAAGGACTTTTTTTTGAACAGACTGGAGTAGTAGAAGGATGGAAACCCTGAAATGAGAAAGAGATTCTGTAAGATTGAGACCACTCATCATGTGAGGTAGATGGACAGTAGGACACACAAAAGCATGTTAATTAAAAGCTCTGACTACTCTTTGAGACACAAGGGCAACAAACCTGTGATGAAACTGAAGCATAATTACAAGAAAATTGATTAAATATTGCAAAATAATAACAATAATTAATAACAGATCAACATTGCCACTGGGTGTCAGAGAAGAATAAAGCATCACTGGAGATTATATGGGCCATGAAGCATTTAGACAAAAAGAAAAAATAATATCTAAGGTCTTATCTCAGTCACTGCTATGCCATTGCCTTCAGTGCCATCAATTCAACAGGCAAAGCACTGCCAGCAGGGAGTTTGATGCTCCCCCTCTACACAGCCCAGGTGAGGCTACCGCTGGAGTACTGTGTCCTGTCCTGGGCTTCCCTATACAAGAGAGACATAGAGCTACTGGAGCAAGTCCACTGAGGGGCCACTAAGCTGACTGACAGACTGGAGCATCTTTCATAGGAGGAAAAGCTGAGAGCTCAGCCTCTTCACTCTGGAGAATACTGAGGGAGGATCTCAGCAATGTGTACAAGCACCTGGAGAAGGGAGGTTGTCAAGAGAATGGGACCAGACTCTTCTTAGTGATGCCCAGTGATAGGATGGGAGGCAGCGGGCACAAACTGAAACAACCAACTATCCCTCTGACCATGAGGAAGTGCTCCTTTACTGTGAATGTGACTGAGCACTGAAGCAGGTTGCCCAGAGAGACTGTAGAGTCTCGTTAGATATCAACAGTCATCTGGACAGGGCTCTAGGCAAAATGCTCTTGGTGACCCTCTTTGAGCAGAGAAGTTGAACTAGGTGATCTCCAGAGGTCACTTCAAACCTGAACCATTCTGTGATTCTGTGATCACGTCCGTCTACAAGCTGAGGATTCACCTCTGAAATTTTGGAAATTTCAGTCTCTCAATGCTTTAAGGCATAACCCAAATTTTAATTACTTAAGTGTTAGGGAGAATTTTTCACTCCAAAGTGCAGATATTGCAAAGTGCAGTTTAATAACTGCCTGTTTCAGGTGTTCCTCTCAACTGATTTGGGGAGGGTGCTGTAGGAGACATCATTGCACTACTCAGGCCAGGAACCAGGCCCAGCTTGCCATTTTGGTGCTGTTCAGAAACAAAAGCTCTGTGTGTTTGAAATGGAGCTTGAACCTGTTTAGTGTTGCAGTGTGATAATTACAGTGTCACCAGGATGCTCCTGAAATAGGATCTAAAATTCTCTAAATTCACACAGCAGCTTTCATAGGGCCAGATGCTTTTGCTCAGTCTGTGTTGACTCAGCTCCAGTGAAAACTGCTTGATGTCTTTGTATTTGAGCGTGAAGTTGCTGTGTCTAGAAATAAAAGAAAAACTTTATTATTTATCTTCTTTTACTGATTTATAAGTCTACAGTTTTGTTTTATAAATAATCCTTTTGAAAAGATTTATGCTATTGTGTGATAATCTAAGTATTGAACTAGATCTAAAATCACTGCAATGGACAACTCCTCTGTTTAAAGGTTCATCGATTTATGTATATATATATATGAAAATTTAAAAAGTCTTTAAGGCTATGCAAATATTTATCAAATATATTTTGGCTAGATTCCAACTGCAGAGTTACCAAAAAAAAAAAAAAAAAAGTTAAGGATATTAAAGATAAAGAGTTCTTCTCTTTCTATAAGCTCTGTATGCATCTGTGTACAACTGTGCAACTCCCACCTCCTGGAATCCAGTTTGCAAGAATTAAGCACAAGATATATGTAAAAATCAGAAAAACTTTAATCATTCAGGCTTTGCACCATTTCATAGACATAATTGGAGTGGCAAGCATGCAAAGATACTAATTGCTGTGAATTCAGTTTTATTAAGAGAAGGTTACTGATACTTTTGAAATTGAATATCGTTCTTTCTTGGGGGATTTGTTTGAAAGGAGGGATCATAGCTGTTCTTTCAAGTATCATTAGAATGTACATCATTGATACCTTAGAGAGAACAAGCATGGTTTCTTCAATGATGATTCACTCTTAACTATATCTGACCAATATTCTGGAAAGGCTTCTCTTTTTTTCTCCTTTGCCACTGTTTTGAGTTGCTAAAAATTGGAATAATTTTTATACAATAAATCATTGCAGCTTCCTGACACTTCAGATAATTTTTGTGGCATGCTGTCATCCAAATGACTTGATACGTTTGGTGTGAATAGAGATGGGAACATTTTGTAAGTTATAACTGTAAGATAATTTATTCATACAGAGAAGGCATTGTATTCGATAACTGATAAATTTCATTCTGTTTTCATGATAAAAGCAAAGAGAGTGTGTGGATTGCAGCTGCTAGCTTAATAATGTTACTGATGACTAAGAATGGAATGGATCTTTCAGGGAGTTACATAATTAGTTTAAAAGCTCTTCATGTTCTGTCTATGACAGTTTATTTAAAAAAAAAAAAAAAAACACAAAAAACCCTAAACCAAAAATCTAGGAGATAGAGAATTGTTTAAAACTTAACTGCCCTAGAGGAATGGAACAGTCAAATATTCACATGTGAATTACTTGAAGAGGAACTCTAGGAATGTTTTTTAAAGCAAGGACTGAGTCTGTTCTGTATTTAAACTGAACAAAATATTAGGCTTACTATTTCTACTAAGGACACTGTGACTGGGAGGGATAAGTGAGCATTTACCTCAGATGAATTAGGAACTTGATCAGAATTATAATAATTAAACGGAACTGAGGGAAGTAGCAAATAAGAGCTCTTATCTCAGTATACAAATTGTTAATGCTTCCTAAAATGGAGCTGTGACTTGGAAAATGGTGGCCTAATTAAACATATAGCCCACAGAGCGGCTTTGTAGCCTAACACTGCTTACAGTGTCAGCAAAATACCCATAAGTATATGCTAACCCTTACTTATGCTTGTGTGTCACAAACATCTTTTTTGAATACATAATGTTCAGGTCACTTTAGATTGCTTGTCTTTTAGAAGGCATCGTAGAAAACGCCAAGAAAGAAGCAAAAGCCTCTCCAGAAAGTCAAAAGGACAAGAGAAGAAAAGAGAGATTTAAGAAGACATAATTTCAAAGTTGAATAAAAACCTTTTTTCAATCTAGTCCAAGGATTTCTTGTCATACCCAGGGAGACCAGGTTTGTGTTAGCATCTCTTGTTTTCTCCTGTGGACTCAGAGGAGGGTAAATGCAAGTGGCAGGGATTGACATCAAGAGGGCAATTGGAGATTTCTGCTTATTGCTCACATGGGAACAGGCTGTTACAAGTTGACCCAAAGCCAGAAAAGAGGAACAGGCAGAAAAGAGAATAGCTAGTTGATTTGGATAGGAAGTAATCTAAAAAGATGTTTGTGCAAGACTCCTACCATAAGTAAAATAGTTTCTGATCATCCTCTAACCATGAACTTCATTCAGTGGTGAGGCACGCAAATGACTAACAGGCTATATTTCTTCTACTGTCTACATTTTTCTTCACTTTTCCTTTGTTTCACCTTAATCAAGTCATGTGGCATTTTGAGACCTTGATTATCTCACATGTAGAATGGAAATATTCCTAATATCTTGTAAAGCACCAATGAATCCTCCAGCAAAAGTCACTGTTTAAGTACAAAGTATTGCTGTTGTACTGTGAAACGCTTCTGGCAGATTACGTTCTACCAAGCTTTCTCAAATTCTCATTTTGATGTATTAGGCACTAGCACACCCATTTGTTCATGTTTCCAAAAGAACCATGAGAAAAAGCATTATCTTTCTAAACTGTCAACTTTTTAAATTAATAAATGTAGTAAGCAAACATGTTTGGTACAAAATCCGTAAATGCAGGTTTTTCTTTTTTTTAATTTTGCAATTATAGAATAAGTAATTTGAACGCTCTCTTCTTTATACAGAAAATCACTTTGGGCTTACAAGATAAAAAGAAACTGAATAAATACCATTTTACTGGCTTATGCTGCTTATGTGATCTTAGATAGCACTAAGATGCAGAAGAGCTGCTTGGAAATACTAAGATTTGTCACATTAACCTCAACTGCTGAAAAAGAATAGTTTTTATCAGCTAGATTGTCAAATAGCTAGCACATTATTTATTATCTTCTGAGATAGCTGGGACATACATACCAAGTGGAGAGTAGTTATTGATTCATTTATTGCTACTCTGTGTTGTCTGACAGGAGATTAAAAGACAAGCAATAGTCTTGATCATTCATCCGACTGCCTTGCGTATCATACAGTTATGGCAGACTGTATCTAGGCCATCTGTGCAGTGCCAGATAATTGAATTGTTCAGTAAAATGATTACAAAATGGCATGTTTAGCTTCTGATGTGAAAGTAAGGCAGGCCACTACCTACAGGGATGGGTGCGTTCAGCTCTGCCCTGTGATGTTGACGTGCAAGAAAGGCTGCAAAGATCCTTTTTCTTGCGCTCCTTACAAAAAGAGTATGGCAAGACATCCCCAAATGGGTCTGGTGTGGAAGAAGGTAGCAAACACCATCGTGTTGGGCATCAGTGTCGCTAATGAAGTGTGTAATGGTAAGAAAAGTGGGACTGCAGTGGCTCCCTAGCATTTCTCTCTGCTCTAATGGAATTGGTGGAGGAGGAGGATGCCATCGCACACAATACTGTTATTGTGGCTGCAAGGATAGGGGGATTTATCATCCCTGTCTCTTGGACACACAAGATTATTTCCTACATTTCTGTAGGGAAATTCTGTATTATTACTGTATTACTGAAATAACATTGACTATGGATTTAAAAGTCCTAGAAAAGGAGATTTGTATTTTTTCTCTAGCCAGACTAATATATGGCTGAATGAAGGGTGCATTTTTTTTTCTGGAAATCTGAATAAACATCATTCTTTCTAATTTAATCGCAATTTTTAAAAACCTCTTTTTTTTTGTGCATTGCATATTAAAGTACTTTTTCCTAAAAATAGCTTTAGTATTCTTCAGATACCTGTAAGACATTATCCTACTCCCTTAAAGAAGTGGCTATTTTATAATGAGTGCATTTAATCATTTTTTTCATGCTAAACCATTTTGTATCCCCTCTTATCTAATTATCATTACTCTTTAAGTAAGATGCTGCTGCTAATTGAATCTGATGATTCAAAGGAGTCACATCCAAGCGCTATGGCAGGCATACAGGGGTTGCTAAAGAAGGTATTTCAAAAAGGTAGGAAATGATTGTCATCTCAAAACACTGAAAGACATTACCACCGAGTATGCTAAATTTAAGTTCAATATCAACAAACAACCTTCTGGCATAAAAGAGTGTAAATCTATTGAATCAAGTACTGATGCTCTGCCTACATTTGGAATACTGGCTTTCATTAATAGTACTTTTCAGTTTTATTTTGGTATTTTTCCACTGTAAAGTACACTTTAAGTACTTACAGTTTTTCAGCACTTAACTTAGTACTGTGAAATTTGTATTCATATTAACTAATTTAATAAAATACCACAGATATAGGAGATGTCAGTATAAATGGTCGTCATTTTACACCAGTTATATTTTTTGCTTTTGTTTTTCTAAATGCAAAAATAATAGCTGCATTGAAAATCATTGGTGACATCTTCCTGCTCTTAATTGCCTTGCTAAAAAATCAAGCATAATCTTGATAAAATGTCATTTACTTACAGTGATTCTTTAACATAGTGTCATTTTTTGATGAAGGAAAATAATACTGGAATATTACTAGTTGTCCATTATTTTTATTCTCTCAGCCATGGCTTTCCCTTTTGGAATAAATATTTCCTGTTAATTCAGAATCTCCCCTGCACTGCCTACCAGTCTTCTGCACGCTCATGATGTTTCCAGTTGTTTTCATTATCTGATATTTTGTGTGGATGAATGTAATTAAAACCACCAAGTGCATATTTTGGCATTGAATTTTGAAGAAGAGATTGTGTCTTGCACCCCAACCAATTCAGCAGATAAAAATCTGGAAACAGCCTGCAAAGGAGCATGGTACCCTTGGACTTTCATTTCTTTCCCCTCCTCAATGGAAAAGATGAGATCCTGAGAAGAGTTATAGTCAGCATAAAAAGTTTTTCTGTAATTTCAAACACCTCTGAATTATCCCGAGGACCAGTTTAGCACTTCAGAGAACCAAAAATATTCAGATGTCAAAAATACATGAGCGTATGCTAGTCCTTTGCAGAATGTGTCTGGTTTGTTTGGGATAGTGGTAACTGTATGTGCCACGGAGCTGATCTGGGCAGGTGCAGGAAGTCTGTCACCCTGAAAATGGATCAGATTTACTGCATCCACACACACATATTCTGCCTAGCGCATCGGGAGGGACATGCTTTATGCATGTGCACTCTGGAATTGCTTGGTATTTAAGCAGGGAATGTTTGCTGATAATTCCTAAGTATGTGGCAATGTGAAGAGATCTCCTGTTATTCTACTACCAAGCTGGCAAACACGGAGACTCCTCCTTAAAACCCTGTGGGTCCTGAATTAATATAATTTCTAGGTAGAAATAAGGATGTGTGCAAACTCGCAATACTCCTTTTTTGTGTATGTGTTTCATAGCATAAGACTTGCACATTGAATCTGACCGAAAATACTGCATTTTGAATAGGATATGGATAGGCTGGATGGGCAACAAGATGGAAATATTCATACAATGGCTCAAGAACTGTACAGTTTACCGCATATTACTAGGGGAATTTAGACCTGGTTGCAGTGCTGTTTTGCTGATTTAATGTCTCTAGAAATATCTTACTCACCTTGAAAAGCTAACTGGTAAAAGAACTGAGTTACAGCAGTCGTTCAATCTCATTTCCCTCAGTTCATTCCTCAGTTAGTCATTTCAGAAATGTTAAACTTAGGCCATAACTGGTAGCCTTTGGTTATATATGTATTTATAACGTTGCTTTTACTCTGACTTGCTTGGGCAAAGGGTAAAATTAATCTGGGGAAAGTATTAACCTGTGTTCTCAGAATATTTCCTTCAAGGCAAGACTCAAATTACCAGGGAAGGTTTTGGTGTGCTTAACTTCAGTGTGCCAACTGCACTGGTTGTCCTTGCTGTGGCTGGCAGTACCACTCACACTTTCCACAAACAAGAGTTTGATTTTACTTCAGGCATTTTTTTTAAAAAAAGCAAATAATCAACACTCTGGCCGAACTAAAAGATTTTCAGCTGTAGATCCATTGGTTATTTAAAGCCCATCAATGCCCTGCTCAATGCTGGGATCAATGTCTTAGGGCCTACTTCAGACAGGCACTTGAGATTCACA
Source organism: Eudromia elegans (assembly GCA_003342815.1). Classification (NCBI taxonomy): domain Eukaryota; kingdom Metazoa; phylum Chordata; class Aves; order Tinamiformes; family Tinamidae; genus Eudromia; species Eudromia elegans. The sequence continues at coordinate 3,180,806 of PTEX01000073.1, read as the reverse complement.
TGTAAATTTGAATGTTAAGTAAGAGTTTATAATTAAATACGCATATAACCTTTGCTTATAGAGAATTTTGGAGTATTTCTTGTGTGATTTCAAAGTCTAAAAGTTTAAGGATATCAGAATGTTTTCAAGTAGTGTCTTAAAACAAGTCTAATTGTATTGTGAAACATAAATATCGAGTATTGCAGAAGAAAGCTTGAGAACCAAGTTCTATAAAAGTTGTTGTTTTCCCTTCTAATTTACCAGAATTTTGAGAAGAAAAAAAAAAAAAGTATTAATTTCCTGAAGCAGCCTATCCTTAGAAGAAAGACATTGTTCAAACCAGGTAAAACTTACATGCAAGCTGAGTGCTCCCAATTTTTCCAAGGAATAAATCCCTTCTGTTGGGAATAGCAATGGTGCAGGAGCCCCATCATATGAACACCAGGAGATGTCTCACCCAGAAACTCGAGCATCTTAATTTTAAATGCCTAAGATTAATTAGCCGATCCTTAGTCAGGAAAGTATTTTTCCATTTCAGTGCCACCCATGTGAGGACAATATTTTTTCTCAGTGAGCAAAGTTCAAAAATGGCCAGCCTGCAGGTAAAACTTGTTTAGCTTTTTAAGGTTTATTACAGAGGTGTAGGTTGGGAAGGGATTTACAAAATAAAGAGACACTCCAGCTTGTTAAAAAGGCTCACTTTTCTTTAAAATATTGTATTTGGTCTTTGTTGGAAATACAGCACTGATTTAAGGAAAAGAAAATCAGAATACTATAGCTAACAAAGAATTATTCCCTAGTGGGATTCCCTATGCTGGACAAATTTAAACTCGGGCCTAAGAGTAGTTAGCAGGTAGCAAGGGTAGGTTTCAGATCTTTACTTACAGTCTCTCATATACAAGTTTGATTTGAGTTTAGGCTTTTGATTGTCACCTATTTTTTAATAAAGTTAATATAAAGGAAATGACAGAATAATTTGACTCATTCCAGAGATTCTTCATAATCTTATTTAGGAAGGAAAAAGAAAGCAGAGCTTATAAATAGAGCTAGGACCAGCTAGAGATAATTCTGGCTTTGCAGGTGTGCAGCCCCCAGCAAGTTCAAGATGCACAAGGCAGCTCCTCACTGGTGCAGGTCTCACTTATTTTGCAAAGAGAGAGAAAGCGACAGCAACCCATGAGTTCAAGAGGAAATTGTGGTTTAATGAAGGGATACGACAGGTCATTTAAATTAGCCCTTTCATTACCATTGCAGAGTAACTCAGTATTTAATCTGAGATGTTTTGTTTCTCATTAGCATTTGTGTGCACAGGAAACCTAGCACAGACATTCCCATAATTCTCTCGCTCCCGTCCCACCTCAGTTGGGCTGCCCCTGCACCATAGAGGAAGATGATGGAGCTAATGAAAAAGAGCCTGGAGACTTGGGGTGGCCTGAGCTTAGACCCACCTGGTCCTATGTAGGATATGATGTAGTGCCAAAGCAGGAGAAGAAAAGAGGCAGACAACATTTGGATCCCTTGAGTGAGAAAGGAGGATAAAGTAGCAGCAACACCCTCTCCACGACAGCGTGTTACATTTAGCCATTTGTGCCATTTGCTGCCTGTTTTCAGTGCCTCTGGCCCAGCACAGAACTGGGGCTTCTCGGAGCACTGTGTCCACAGCAGACCCTGAAGCTGCCTGCCTGCCTGCCGGTGCCCTGGCGCCTATGGTCCTGCGCCTTGCAGCACATTTGCCAATCAGATAAGGCAGAAAACACGAGCAGCTGGGAAGCAACTCTGCGGCTTAAGAACTCCAATGTGCAATTCATAATGCAATTACAGTGAATGATCTGGCCAATAAAATTAAATCACTGAATCGTTACATCGGGTTACTTGATTTTGCTGTATTAATATATTTGTTTACTCAGGGCTTGTGAAGGAACACTGCTTTTATGAAGAGTGTCTGCCTGCTGAGAAAAAAGCATATGCCTTCTTGATCTGTTTTTAAAATAAATTTTGTGAAAGCAGCTTTTTTAAAAGTAAATAATCCTGTAAGAAGTCTGCTAGACTGTCAGGTTTCTGGAGGGAGTGTGTCTGTAGATACTGATCTTTACTCATACTAAGAGAGGTGATCATTGCTGGCAGCCAGACATCTACTGAATAAAACTGCTCAAAGGGAGACCGGGAGTGATCACATATTCCTTCAGCCACTCTCTGTGGTAGGTCAACTTATACTTGCCTTACAGTCAGAATAATTCACTTGTCTGCTCATTGCAGCCACTGCTTTGTCGTTCTAAGTTTTCCTAAGGCCTGATGTGTTTAAGTTTACTCTCCATGACATTAGACATCTGATGTGACTCCTCAGGCTATAAGATGGAATAGCACTGTGGGCTTCCACCCCACAGGCAGGATTTAAGAGAAGACTGCAAGAGAATTGTGTGCAGCGTTTTTTCAGGACAAAAGAACTCAGTATTTTTCTGCCTTTTAATGGACAAACTGTTTTGAGGAACATGCAGTTAATTGCCGAAAAATGTTTCTGTACTAGCCAAAATGTTTATCTAAGTTTTCTGCCCAGCTTACCTCAAAAAGGCTAATAATATTTTATGAGACGCATTCTGAGTTTTGAGGTGGGCTGGAATGGACTGCTATCAAGGTTAAAATTGCATTGTATGCCCTCAGCTTTCACAGGAGCCTGACTCCTATGTTCCGTACTGTCACAGAGGTCTTATAAGTTATTGCAACACTACTCCTTAAAAGGCTGAGGCTGTATTTTGAAAGATTTCCTGGATTCAAATTTATTATTTTTATTGCATAGTTTTTTTGGGGGGTATTATTGCTTGGTATTATAACTATATTGCTTTTTCCTGTGATCTTGAAATAAGTTTTACACTGAGGTAAGGGCTTAGGATTCAGAACTTCAGGTAAGCCTTCGGCTAAGGTGCTGAAGAGATTAAGACTGCTGATCTATGCTGCTAGGATATACATACATTGTCTTATATATATTTTTATATATATATTTATATATATATGTATAAATTCAAATAAGTAATATGGTAGATGAGCTCGCAGTAGGTAGCATGTAGTGTATTAGAATGATAAACATTTAAAGATAAGGCAAGTTAACAATACTTAGAAGAGTTAAAAGAATCATGCTCAATCTTTGCATAGTTACTAAATCTATTTTACTATTAAACATGTCTGCTTAATTAGAAAATTTAACAGAGACAAATGAAGCCAAAAGACTATTGAAGTGGACAGGGCAAACAAAGATTAAAAAAATGGCAAATGGTTATATAGGCAGGTGATGCATCTGTGATTTAGGTGGTGAAATTTTTGACTTGAACTCTTTGAGATAAATCATAAGCCTCCTCTTACCTTGGTGATAATATAGTAATACTTATCTAGACTGACTTTTATCATGATGGTGACGTTACCTATGGAAAGGACAACGACAAACTCATCCCCTTTTTAAAAATATGACACAGAATCACACAAATACTGAGTTTGGAAGGGACCTCTGGAGATCACCTTGTCCAACACCCCACCTGAAGCAGGGTCAGCTAGAAGAGGTTGCCAAGGACAAAGTCCAGTTGGGTTTTGAGTATCCCCAAGAATAGAGCCTCCACAATCTCCTTGGGCAACCTGCTGCTCCAGTGTTCAACCGTCCTCACAGTGAAAACATGATGTTTTCCAATGGGTCTCTAACTCATGTAACAAATAGTGAGAAAGAATGTGTCATGCATAGATCTTCTGCCTTTGTAGCTCTGATCATTTACTGATGAAAGAAACATTCAGTTTGCAGGGAGAGACAGTATCTTCTGTTATGTCAATTGATATTTTTAGAAATATAACCTCAGTGGTGGATGAAAACTCACCTGCTAGCTCTGATTCTCTCTCAGGTGATCAAATTAAATACACTGTCTCTCCTAAAACATGTGCTGTTCACACCTAATGTAGAGGTGTAGCTGTTACTGCCTTTGGGTTAGGGAGCGGGCTATGTGACTTCCCCTGTTCCCTGCTGGCTGAGCTCTTTCAAACATAAGCTTTTACCTCATTTATGCTCACTTTCTACACAAGGTCTCCATGGCATCTTTGGGATAGCTATTTCTGAAAGAAGCTCAATACCGTGATACTGTTGACAGGCATTATTCTATTTTCTGTGGAACGAGCTATGCATGAATTTCTATGCATTGCTTTTGTCTCCTTCAGATCCATTATAGTCTGGACACTGTAGGAAAACTCAGTTTGCGTTTTTGCTTTTTTTTTTTTTTAATATATATTCTCTGCTTTCAAAGAAGATGAAGGTTATACATATTGTTGGAAGGAGTTAAACTTTTGCTGAATCAGAATTTGACTGGTGTGTAAGCGTTATAGTGTTATAAACAGAGTGTTCTGTGAGTCCATCTGCTTCCAGTGCCTACCGTGAAAAAAAGAACAGATCAAGTACTTTAAGAAACAGACCTTCTGTAATCTAATCCAGCCAGTATATAATTCGATTTTATTCTGACTCAGAAGAAAGCTATTTTTTTTTTAAATCCTTACAGAAGCCATATCAAGAGCCATTCCATCTTCAAGACTACATATTTTAATTAGTTTAATAGCCTGAAGGCTGCTAATATAGGCAATTTAAGGTGAAAAATGAGGAAGTGGGCAAAGAAAATGTCAGGATCAATGTCCATGGGAGATACATAGCCCAAAGGGCAGCATTCACCAGCTTCTGAAGATCTTTGGCCTTTCGGGATGAAAAGGGAGAGTAGTATATACCCTTCTGAGAGTTTTAGAGACACTTTTAGTCAGGCTCATCAAGATCTTTGTAGCATATTTAGGCCCTCAAGCAGCTCTTTGAGCAGGATCCCTAGATAACTCCTATCCAGGCCCACCCAGCTTGGTTACACCACCTGTCAAAGCAGCATAGCCAGAACCAAATGAAGAAAAGCCTTTTAAAGAAAATAGCATTTTCCTCACACACACATCTGTTTGCCTACAAGTTGCTCAATCCTCCTGCATAGTTTGGCAGTGGAATTGAAATTGTTTGGTCTCATTCTTGTGCTGTAGGGATAATCTTAATCTTGATATGGTGTCCCCTTTGTTATAAGGCAAGACCTTGTCCTACTTCCCTCTCTTTACTTTCTCTTTCCTCAAAAAGATTGGCTTTGTGTCTTTAAATTTTAGATAGTAAAGGTAGACCTAAATAATCTACCTAATCTGAAGATCTAAACAAAGGGAAAGGATCTGATATAGGTAATATCCTTTTTTGTTGTTTGTTTTGTTTTGTTTTGTTTTTCAGGACTAGCTTCTCCTGAGCAGGCTAGCTGTATGCAAACAACATTGTACTGGCCTTGGTTCTCCCTGGGCTCTGTGCAAGGGATGGGTGCTGCCCCTCAGACCAGCATTTCTGTAGCATGAAACCCATCTTGGTTTCCTACCGCTAGGACCCTTTGAGAAGGAACAAAGAGATCTAATATGGGAGGTTAAATAACCTTGCAAGACTACAGTCAAAGGTGGGGCACACCACATGGGGTGGGTGGAAACCTCTTTCAGTTTTGAAGCAGTCTATCCTTCATGGAGTGAACTGACCCTACAAAAGCAACTGGATTTTGCCTTAGAGAGAGAGAGTTAATTCAGGCTTAACCTGAGTGAGAGAAATAATAAATAAGCAGTGAGGATGCCCAAGTCTTTTTCTAGTTAGCTGCACAGATGCATAGTAGGAATCTGACAAACTGCAGTGGTAAGCTCAAAGATGCCTGAACTGCCTTGAGCTGTGTGATTGAGATGACACTGCGAGCTGTCTGGGATATTTAATTTTGTAGAAAGCAAGACGTCTTCCGGATGTGGAGGAGATCCACAGTCAAATGACTGTGCTGCTTTTGACATCAGAAGGCATCGTATAGGCATGGCTGTTTGCTGCGTGCTGTTTGCTTGCTAGGTAGTCTGCCATGTAATCCTTGGGATGGAATAACCAAAGCACCAGGACTTCTTGTGTGAAACACCATCAGGTCATTTTGCAACTTACAATCTTATAGCTGAATCTCCCTTTGCCAATCTAAGACAGATTTTCTCCTCCAGGACTTTCATCTGGCTAACCTCTTGCTATATTTCTGCTGCATATGTTGCATCTATATTTGGAAAGAGCCAATAAATGTGCAGCATATTTTTTTTTACTGTCTATCTCCAAACCATATGTTTTTGCTTGGTGATAAAACACTTCATATTTTGTTCTGACAAAGAAAATAGGTGAATCAGCAAGGCTGAACAACTTGAAGCAGGTTCGTTTTTGCTTTTGTCATCTTTATAAACTTAGACAGAAAAAATGTAATTGTTGCAACCATGTTTTTTCCAGCATGTAAACTGATTTTAGATTTCTAAAATGACTAATATGAACTTGAGCCTTACTGCACTTTCAGTCTTTGGCACACATGACCTTTAAAAGAGACTTACAAAGCAGTCAGATTTGTTTTCTACAATAATGTCTGGAAAGTGAAATTGAAATTGTGTTGTTTATAATAGTTACAGTGCAGGCTAAAAATGGTCAGTATGAATCCCTTTGATGTAAGCATTTGATGTATACATTTTGTCAACTGATAGGGTGATCTATTTATTTATGGTGATTTATGTACAGAAAATCAATAGACAGTCTTCTTTCCTTTCAAGGTAAAACTCCCTGTTTCTTAATTCTTTCTCTTTCTCAGCTAGTATAATTGACGGTGAGTGCAATGTAGGCGATACTTTACCTGTACATTATAAAATATGAGGCTTTGGCTCTTTCACAGAAATCTATACCAAACTTTCAATATGTTAAAGAATGGTAGTCGTGGTTGAGTGACTTAAGTGTCTCAGAGGCATCTTATTAAAAAGATTGCAGCTGACATGTGACAACTTTTCCTTTTTCTTTTTTTTATGTCCCCTGACATATCTTAAATGATGTAGCATCATCAATAGTTTATAAAATGGCACTTGAGCTACTTCCTATTTTTAGCTTTCTATTAGTATGCCAATTTAAGAAATACTGATAAACATTTTAATTAAAGGACAAAAGACAAAAGAGGTGTGCCATGAAGTCGATGCAAAGGTTATCACTCACTGCTGTCATCTTAAACTGTACTTCATTCATAGTGTATTTTGCGAAGACTTCACCTTTAGATAAATGAGGAGAAAAAAATAAAGCTTGGAGACATTGTACAGGTTAACTGAAGAGAATATTACTGAAGATATTTTAGATTTAATGTACTAATACATGATGCTTCCCTTCAACAGATTTGTTTTTTCATCCATATTGGAAGTATGGAGGAAATAATTTACTTGTTTTATATGTGATTGTGGGTTTTTGTTTGCCTTTTTTAACATTCTCCAGAACCCCTCTTTCCTCACACCAGGAGAATTCCTTGCCCTCTGATAACCACAACACTGTCTGATGGCTTATGAGTGAACTTACTCCCTAATCTGCTCTGAGAAGATAAGATTTCCTAAGGAGCTGTTTCTCTGAAGTAAAGTCATTTTAGCCATCTCTTTTTTTTAATCTAATCTCCAAAAAAAGTGAGTAGATTTCACTACCCATCATCTCTACAGCCAGTGCTGCCACTGCCTTTCCCAGCTCTTACTTTTCATCTCCATCAACTTTTGATATTACCCAGGAGTTCCTACAGATGCTCCCACTCTATAATGTGAGCATGCCACCTTATAGGTTATGAGTGTGTCCACTAGTTGGGTGGCTTTGCTCAGAGATTTAAGGGGTTAAACATTTTACAGAGATGGTGTCCTTTCCTTTCAAAGTGAATTTTCCAACTGGTATCAAAGGGTGCACTTTATAGTCTCCAGAAAAGTATCTCTGCAATCACGAGGTTAAAACAGTGCTTTAAATATGCACTTAGATCCTTCAGAGAAATCCTGTTAGATTATGAGGAAAAAAAAGATTCTGACAGTAAATTCACTTGGTAGTATAGCTGGGTTTTCTGTGCTCCTAGCAGAAGACTCCATATTGCAGGACAAGCTGTAATTGATCCTTAGATCATCCAATGCGGCCTTTTGTCTCTGATGTGAATTACTTCCAGTTGCATTGGACTTGACAAGCCAAGCTACGTCCAAGATGAGGAGACCTACAAAGTACAGGTATGAATTTATTTAGGCTTGGTAATTCATTTTTTTATGGCCTGAGCCTTTCCAGTGTGTCAGTTTTCACTTTCATCCTTAATAACGTTGTGCTTGCCAGCTGCCTGTCCAAGTGAAAATTACGCATTCAATCAACAAGAGAATTACGGGCATGCTCTGTCAAAATGTAGATTAGAACAAAGAGGCAAAGAGATATTGCTGAGAACCTGGAACCGGATGCCATATCTTGATGGCCTGTACTGTTGTGTGTGATTCTCCTAATCTTGTGCACCTTTTTTTCCTAATATTCTGTGAACACAGCATAAAATAACTACCTTAAATGCAAAGGGGAGGATATGGAGAAAATACTGCACAAACTAGAATTTCCTACTGTCTCTGAGAAAGTAGTGAACTGAGTTTTTGCAGGCAAAAACTTATTCTTTTCTTTTTACTGCAATTGCTGTAGATCCTTTTACTATGGATATCTATATATTTTTAGGAACTTGATTCAATAAAAAGTCAAATTGGTTCTCTGCATTTCCATGCTCAAAACAATGTAAGAACATGGAGATGTATGGAAAATATATATTCTGAGATGCCGTGAGTATAGGTTTATACACATGAGCTTATATAAACGATTTACAATATGTACTTATAGCTGGAACTTCTAGAGCTGAGAGAGAAGATGAGAATGGCAGATATAGTGAATAATAAAATATATTTCATTTTAAAAGAATGTACAAGTGACAATTACTTATTCAGTGTGATTAGCGGCAATTTTTGAATGAAGAGCTGGCTAAAAATAAATAAATAAATAAATGGAAAATAATCTGAGACAACTTTTTCTGCTCTGTCTTCCAAACGAATGGCCATAAATAACAAATGGAGGTAAATGTCAAATTACATCCCATCACTGCACAGCCCTAGTTAATTTAGCTATCAGAAAGGAAGTCCTGAATGGACGTTTTACTGCCATATGGCATATTGCAAATGAAACCATATTTTCCCTTAAGCTTCCTTTAGTCTGCGTAGGCTCCAGCTCTGGTCTCTTTCTCGTCTTCCCCTCCATCAAAAGAAAGGCTCTTGGTCTGTTAATTCTTCAAAATGAGGTTAAAATTTCAGCTGCAGTGTGAACCTGCTGCACATGAATCCTGTGAGCGTGCTGTCTGCCTGAGCAGGTACTAGGGTCAAGCTTGCCTTTCACTGCCTGCAGTACTTGAAACTCAGCGCCTATTTTGCAAAGATTCCAAATTTGTACTTAATGCAAGAAAAATATAGACGCAGGATCAACTAATTACTAATTTATATGGCCACAGGGCTTAAATCCTCTCTCTTCTTAACCTAACTTTTTGCTTCTAGTCTCTTTTCCATTAGAGAAAGAGAGATTTAAAATTCAGCCTCATTTTTTTTTCTGTTTTGTTCCTCTGAGGAATTTTGGTTTGGGGATTTTGACTTGTGTCCCTGGTTATCAGTGATCTCTTCTAACTACTTCTGATCTCTCTGATTTTACATTTGTGATTTTACCATCTACTTTGATGGTATTTTCATTTAAAAAGAAGATTTTCAGGATTCAGGAAATGTGCATTCATTAGTCTTGTCACATCAAAATGGAAGTATAGCAGATACGTCAGATTATTTTCACAGTAAAAAAATAGACTACTTTAGAAAAGCTATATATACCAAGTTCATAAACTCAGATTAGGATTCATATCTTCCTAATAGAGTGTTCCTGTGACCTCATGGTAATTACGTTTTATGAACTCCAGCACATCAAACTGTGAATGTTTTAAGTTTCTGAAGATTCTATTACCACCTGTAGTCTCTCAAACAGAGAAATCTAATAAATTTTCAGCAGAGGGATTCAGGCAGTAATAGAAAGAGAATGTCTGTGGAATCCAGGTGTTTCATTGCAGCCGTACCAAAAAAATAGTAAAATAGCTTCACCACTAATGCAGACCAGAGCTGGAAATTTCCTTGGGTCAACCGTCGCGCAGTACATGGTCATGAGGACATTGATCCCTCCAATGGTAGGTCCCCTCAGATGCCTTAATGTATATTAGTCAGATTCTGTCTTTGTAAGTGCTATAAGAAAATGAGATGCAGACTCCAAGATTTTCACAACCATCATTGAAAGTATTTAACATATATAGTATTTAGTATAGCACTGGTTTTTTTTTTCAGTGCCTTTCTTCAGCTGAAAGTCATAATGATTTTTAGGTCTTATCTTTGTGGTTGTTTATGCCAATAAACAAGAGTTACCCTTAGGATGGACTAACAAATCAACTACATGCTTTCGGTAGAGCTTCCGGTTGAAATCAGTCCCACTAATGCAAATAGTGTTTTCTCTTGCCTATACCAGATGTTTTGATGAAGCCAAGATAATGGCAAATTATGGTTAGCTCTACTGGGGCAAAATCTAGTGCAAGAAAAAGTGTCAAAATAGTCCCTGAGTCTTTTTTTAAGCATCTTTTGGTCTACATATGTGTATGTGTACAAATGCACAGTATATTCATCAAATTCACACAAAGTAAAGAACAAGAAGCAATAGCATTTTGGATTAATTTTTAATTATGTCTCAGAGATTTTGTTGTTTTGGGCTGAAGTACTTCTTTAAAGAACATGAGACTATAGCTTCATAAATAAAGGTAAAAGATAAAGTAACAAAACTAAGCCAATTTAGGAAATGTGTTAATTGCTTGTCCTCAAATTGAGGACTGCTTGTCCTAAGATAGAAGGGAATAGTCGACAAAAAGAAACACTCAAAAATATGGAGGAAATTACAAATGCATTTTTCCTTCTATGGAATTCTCCTGTTTGCATATATTTCTTATAGATGGCTAGACTAATTTTAACCCTTTTCGGGTATAATTTGTTTTTGATGTAAATAAACGTTATAGTCTGCCAAAAGGAAATGCTACTTTCAGGAGCTACTTTCAGTTCAGGAGTGACTGTATAATGTATATATTTATATATTATACATTATACATTTATACATATTACTGTATTTAACAATGTATAAAAGTACATCTAGCTGTATCATGTAATCATGCATACTGATTTTGCATACTGATTTTGCGTACTGATTTAGAGCATGTAATTCAGGATCTCAGGATTCTGATGCTATGGAGGGTGTTGGATTAATCACAAGTAGTATGGAAAACAAATACAATCTTATATGTTCCTTTAAGAATACCTTGACTTCTTTGAATATATGCTCTGTACTTCAGATATTTGCCAAATGATTATAGATATAAATTAAAACACAGCAAGTTCCATCTCCATGCGGGAAAGAACTTCTTTCCTGTGAGGGTGACAGAGCCCTGGCACAGGCTGCCCAGAGAGGCTGTGGAGTCTCCTTCTCTGGAGATCTTCCAAACCCGCCTGGATGCCACCCTGTGCYMYRTGCTYTRGGKGTCCCTGCTGGAGCAGGGGGTTGGACTAGATGATCTCTAGAGGTCTCTTCCAACCTCAATCATTCTGTGAAATAAACCTTATCCAGGCAATAGTTTGTCAGCCTGAAGTTTCCAACTTGCTTATGTAACACAGTATCAAATATGGTCTGTTTGAAAGGCTTTTAAAAGCATGTACTCCACTGATCATATGAGCACCATTGGGATTTACTCTAATGGTAATGCTTAAATGATTCTTTAACACACCTATGCAAGTTGAGTAGGCTAGATTCTTTCTATATGCTTGCTTTCTTGCACCATTTGCCCTGCTTTAATTATTTTTTTGTCACAGGTGGAAGATTCAATTACAGCATTATTAGCCTTGACCACTGTCTACCAACAAGGTGGAGCCACACTGACTGCGGTACAGGATGCACAAGTCCAGCTGGGATTGTACTGCTGTACTGCAGGGACCTTGAATAGGTCCATATACACCTCAGCTGCGCTTCTGCATGCATCGTCTGCATGCGTCCAGCAACAGGGCAGTATGCAAAAACTTAAACTCTCCTTGATGACAAACTCTCCTTGATGACAACTGTTGTTAGCTGAATGAATTATAAGGGTTGATGTGGCTGGTTCACATTCAGGGTAATGTGCAGCCCTCTCTGCTCTGGCTCTGTAATCCCTATGGCACCCGTGCTGGGAATTTTCATGCTGTTTGTAGCAAAGCCAGTGCATTAACTTCTCACTCTCTTCAGATGAAACAAGGAAACTTCAAAATGTACATGAGAGGAGACAAGCTAATGGAATTGTGAAACTCTTGGGGTTTTTTTGTTCTTTTTTCTTTTAACTCATTCTCTTCCTTCCTTCCTGCTTGTCCTCTTCTTACACAGACTTTATGAACACATACTTTTCATAATCATATACACCTTGGTGTCTATATTGGTTGCAAAAAGAGAATCATGGATTATGTATAGTCTCTCCACCTTGTATGGACTCCTACCTACCCTGCTTTGAGGAGATTTCAAATGTCATAAAACAATTATTATCAACCCACACATCCTCTTCACAGATACACAGATATTCTGTCAGGAATGGATAAATATTTTTCTGTCGTTTTACCTGACCTTTAAGCAGAGCAGATGTCCTTTGAAATTACTTATAGGAGGCAAAATGTTTTGCTCAGATTTGTATTACACAGTTTCAGCCTAGAGACTGCACAAATATTGTATAGTCGTTATGGGTTGAACATTTCTATTTTGCCTACTGCATGTCAATTTATAATAAAAGACAGCTTTTATGCTGTTATCTTTTGCAACTTTTTGGCAAAGACGGAAGCAAGATTATTCTTCTGGAAGAGGATCTTGCTTTACTACAAGTCTGTCCTTCGTTATCCATCTGGATAGTATGCAACTGCAGCGTCAGTGTCAGATCTGATGCAGTTACTGTGTTCTGTATCTTACAAGATTTAGTATAGTCAGATGGCTATTCCCTAGAGCATAGGGTTGCATTATAATGTAATATTTACCACATTTTACCATATTTCACATTGTACCAAATGCGGTATTATATAATGCCACATTTAGCCTGTGGCAGTGCCTGTGAGGTCTTGAGAGCTTTAGATTCTTCACAGTAGGATTTTTTGATCTGACTGCAGCATTGTTAGAGATCTCAGGGTACTTCCGTGCACGGGCAGGCCAGGTGTCAGCAATCAGAACTTGCCTGTATCGACATGCAGCGTTCACCTGCAGTGGGCAGCTACCTTGGCCTTTTTCTTTGCTGGGATACAAGAATCTGCTTCCTGCTGAGGGCTTGGCTAATTTATAGCACATATTATTCCAAGTCTTTCTCTTAGCCTCCATCTCAGATAAGAGATGAAATACAGAACTATGGGTAGTTATCATAATCATTCTTGGTTCCAGAATGGATTTGTTCTGCAGCCTCTTTGCATGATATTTGCTGAGGTGGAGTATACAAACTGTGAGTGGGTAAGGATAGCTACATGTATTGCATTTTCCTTTTAATATTTAGGGCAATCTGTCATTCAAAAAGCATTTGACTCAGAGGTTTCTGATTTTTCTCCCTCTTTCCTTTAAAATATGAATAATGGATGCAAAAGTTCAGTGTAATATGAGCTTACTTCCTTCTCCTGTGCTCTCAAGAAATTGATATTTTAGCCCAGAATAATGCAATGTCTTAAACATTTGTGATCAAGTAGCATTAGGTGTCTGGGTTATATATAGGAGTTATGTACTGAGGCTTTGGAATATACATATGGACATTATTTCTTATTGCTTTACATGTCTGACTCAAAACTGGATGATTATGGTGGAATCTGGGGGCTGTGTTGAGCTCTGTCATTTCAAGTGACAAAAATTCTAGTCCTTCATCCTGAATGCAAAAGGAAGTTTAACTCTTGGGTTTGATTGCCTTGGCATCTTGGAAAATTAAGTCATTAACCTTGATGGAACATTTCATGGTGCCAGTTCACATTCAAAAATAGGCTGGCATATTTTTTGACTCCTTGACAGAGCATCTGGGCTGGCTGATGAACAGCCTTTTGAGGTAGGACACACGCGAGCAGACTTGAAGCTGCACAATCAACTGTAAGTATCCAATTAGTGTTCATTGTTCTTCCAGAAGATGGATAGAGCTCACTGACCTGAATGCCTATTTTATAATTAAGAAGATGTTAAAATGACTGATCTCCAGAAGATCTAGCAGGCTTTTTGGTAGTCTATCAGGGTTGCCTGGCTGTGAAAGAGAATTTAGTATTAAATGTTATCTTTCCAAGACTACTGCAATGTGTTTCTGGGAAGGAGGGCAGGGGATACTGCTATATTGTTTTAGCATTTAAGAACCTTTTAAATGCAGAATATGTAAGAGAGTTTACAAGAATTCCTTTTGAACCTTTGTTTCCAAACCTAATCACCATTATTTCACAGCCTTTTGAATCAGGAGTGCGTCTTTTTCTTTACTCCCCAATGGCACGTTCCAGCTTTGTATCTTAATAGGCACCAAACTCCATGGCCTTTGCAAACTGCCTGCTGCATGTCTCTCCCATATTATCATAAATGAAAAAGCCAGTCTTGTTTTGGCAACTGTGTTAAAGTGAGGAGTGTATAACAGTATTATATCTGGCAAGTCATTTAGATGCCATGTTTGATCACATCAATCACTGGCCTTGTGGCTGAGACTTTCTAATGATAAATCCAAGGACATTAGATGAATCAGACTAAAACAAAAAGCACCAAAATCAAAAGCAGGATATCAAAATCTAAATGTGTCTCGAGCAGAATTCAGAAGTCTGGATACAAAATTGTGATGTGGAAACTGCTGTTCACCTGCTTTCCAAGCCTTGAGGAGCATCATGAACACTGATGTGTTTGATTTTAAAATTTTTCAGGCAGTGGGAGCCTTCTATGGGAGCCTTCCCCACTTCTATGAATACATAGGCTTGTTCATTCTTCTTGATCTAGTCAAATAGCTTGTGTTTAGAACCATACAGGATCCAAAGATCCGAACTTCCTCTCCGTAAGTCCCTAGAGAACAGCTACCGTAAATTGGACACATTGAGGACATGGTGTTCGTGCCTGCTGCTGTCTTTCAAAACAAAGCTGGTGAAGACTGTGATAAAGCTTCATTTCCTGATGTCTTTTCCTGATGGATGGAGGGTACCAATATTAGATATGGGGAGAGTGAGAAAATGATGGAAAAATGGAGCCTGAACTGTCAAGCTCTGCTTATAACACTAGTCTGGACTGTGAAACTACCTGTGAGGAAGAGGAGGAGGAGGCTAGCTCGCTAACATGGGAGAAGGAACCGCAGTGGTCCACAACTCAGCTGAGAAAGGTTGATCTAATGATATTGAATGAATTTGGAGCAGGAACTGACACTTGTGTATCTCTTTCAAATGTACTAAATACACAATCCTTCTTGTCTGTTCCTTAGGTACCTTTTTACCTGCTATGGATCTCTGGATATGAGACTGTTTGTACCACTGACCTTTGCCGTAGAATCTAGATTTTCCCTGTTTAGTAGTTTGTGCATCTAAAACTATAGGCAGCATGAGGAGTTATTTTCTGATACACGCAGCAGGACATTTTGTTGACTTGATCAATGATCTTCACTCTGATTTGATGGTTAATCGGAAATCATTGTGTCTCCCATCAAGAGCAGGCACAGGAGAAGAGCTGAGTGCCCAGGTCTCCCCTTGATGTGTGACAGAGTATGACCTGAGAGTGCAGCAGCTCCTGGGTTCCTCACCTGGGTGTAGGCACCTTGGTCCCATATTTTAGGTGAGAGTATCTGCTATGAAGTAGGGAAAGCATCATAGATAAAAAAACCCAGCATGAATTGTGCAGACGGGCAGCAGATAATCAGGCGCGTGTCTCTGTGTGGGTGAATGTCCAAAACTGAACTTGGGAGCCCTCAAGCAGAAGCCTGCTTCTTGCCAGCTGCAACTAATACAGAGTGGCTGTAAGTAATATCTGGATTAAACAGAAGTGGCGTGTCCTGAATCCTCTAGTTAACAAAGAGACATGAGGCAAGCCCGATAATTAGGAGGCTGATCACAGGCTGTGCTTCCGCACATAGACTACTTAGTTTGGAAAAACGGAAGGCTTGGGGCTTGGAAAGAAAGACTAGTTTAAAAAAAAAAAAAAAGGAAAAAAAAAAGGAAAAAAAAAAAAAGACATTCTCCAAAAAAAACAGCATTCTCAGAAACATAAAGAAACACTAGAAAGAGGATGAAGTAGAAAAAGTTTCATTCCTTCTTAAGTAAGCCTCAGTATCCAAGTCTCCTAAGGGCTGTCACTTACTATTTCTCTTCCGTGATGCTCTGACTGATGTCTACTAAGAGTATCCTTAAAATTGTGCAGCTGCACCATTCCCTTAGGGAGAGGGAGTTTCTGAAGCTGGAATGACTTTTGACCGCATCCGCTTTTCCTCCATCGTTCCTTAGCTAAGCACACAGCTATTTAATACCTCTCATCATCCACTCTGTTCTTTCTCGCTGTCGTACTGTATGTTCAGGTCTTCGATAAATTTTCTTTTGCCTAATTGCTCAATGGGCTTTTGTCAGTGCAAATTCATTGCGGTTAAAGGATTTTCACAGACTTTTCACTCAATACCTTCAGCGTTCATGTACACTTTATTGCAAGGATTAATAAGCAGAAAAAAATGAGTGTACCATTGGAGGAAAAGGGTTTTTTCTTTAGTTGTGGAAAATTACTAAAAAAGTATTTGGTTTAGATATAATAATCTCATTAGGATTGCATAATTCATGTGTAGTTCATATTTCTTGACTAAAATGTGATTGGTGGAAGTAATGGATCCAGTTATAGTGCTGGACTGGTCTTCTAATGTGGGGTATTGATACTGAGCAGTGTTTTTGTATGAAAAGGAGAATAGAGATGAGCCATATGGGACACAGCTAGTAATATCACTGGAGGTACTTCTGGCACAGGAAGTGTGCATGTGCTAGAATTAGGTCATGCTTCTTGTCCAGTTTCTAGCATAAAATTGTCTGACCCTGGCACTTGCCCCACTGCACCTGAGGGAGAGCGATCTGGCTTGGCATCTGTCATCGGTTTTAAATCTTAAAATGGAGATTTATGGTAGTCTGTGGGGAAAAAAAATCAGTGTTTCAAGCAGATCTGCCACAGTCTGCATTACTTTCCCTAAGGGTCTCTGTAATTCTTGACAGAATCTTGGTTTTTATTAAAGCAAGCAGGAAACTGGAAGATTTCTGCTTAAAGAGAAAAAATATCTTCTTATAGGATTATGCTAAACAGATATGACCCTCTAAGACTTGAGGTATGCAAGCAATGTGCCCCAGCTCTGACAGGCACCACCTTTGTTTGTTTGCTTGTTTCCCACGTTTTCTTCAGCGTGGAGCGTAGATCACCAGTTGAAATTGTGTGTTCTTCTGGCTGCCTGGTTCCTTGCTGGTGCAAGAGCCTTAAACATTACATAGAAGCCAAAGTCTCCCATTCTGTTCATCACATACATAGGCAACAGATTAGTTCCTTTGAAGTCTTAATTTCTTGATTGTGTCTATGCTAATAAATAAAATGAGCCAGGAGGCAGCATTTGGCCCTCAAGCCACTTGGCGCAGTAGGATTTGCATCCATAGGGTGATCCTCTTCTTTCCGAAAATAAGAGTACCTAGATGTTATTTGGGTGAATGCTAGACAGACCTAGTTAAAACCATGTCCAGTAGGTAAAACCATCTTGGGACCAACAGTACCAAATCAATGCGTTATAGGAAGGGTTGCCAATGCTTGGACGTGTGTATTGGTGCCTGATAGGTCAACATTAATCCAACCAAAGTCTCTTGGCTTTTTCTAGAGGCATTAATTAGCCTATTAAAGTGTAATATATGCCTGTTGGGATGAGTATGGATCAAAAGAAGGGTATGGAGGAAATGAAGCCTAAGTTGTAATAATTCAAAGGTGCAATGTGAATTATATACGACACGGAATTAGACCTGCTTGAAGTCCTGCTTCCTCTGCCAGTATGTTGGATGAGAATCTGAAAATTGGATCCTGGGGTTATTGTGACTGAAAATTTACACTGGAGGGACATGCAAACATTATATGCATATCATGTGAAAATATTTCACCCTAAGGTCTGTTACTAACCATTCCCTAAGCTTGGGTTAAGTAGATTTCAATATTTTAACTGCATAAAAGTTGATATATGTATTATAAATATTTCAACACTTTTTCCCCCTTTTATTCCAGCAATATTATAAGACATTTATTCTATTTTCTGTCCCACTGATCCTGGGCCTTACTATAAAACTGCATGATCTCTATGAAGTCCTTGTGGGCCTGTGGTGAATGATAGAGGTGAAGAAATACTTTATTATTATTATTTTTCCTATGAAAGGAAGTGTCTGTAGAGGGGGAAAAAAAATCAATGATTTGAGATTTTATTTTTACCTGCCAGCGTAATGTTGGATACATATCAATGAATGGATAGCATAGGAATATATTACACCTTTTAAGATGATTAAATGAGTGCCTTCTCTGACTGATAGCAATTTAATGCTAGAGACAACTTGGGAGGCTCTTTTATGTCAGGTTGCTTGTAGAGAGAGTGAGGCAATGTTCTAAGTAGTGCAGTATGTTCCGTGAGTTTGGTGCAGTGCAGCAAGCTTGTATAATATTAGCATCATCTTGATGTTACATTTGGATCTTAACTGGAGAAATGGGAAGAAAGAATCCAGTGTTTTGTGTTTCTTTTCAACCTCTCTACCTCTCTTTTTAAAATAAAGAATAATAATAATGAAAAAAGGAACTTGACAAATGTGCCTTAGTATTAGTGTTGCTACTACCAAGCCCACCAATTTGCTCGAGTTTAATGTTTTTTGCTACATTATTAAAGACTCCTGCAACTAAGCCTTAGAAAGCCTCTCTTACTCCCATGTAGCTAGCAAACAGATGGTAAGGTGCTGCTGTGCTTTTTTGGGATTGGTGTTGGTCTTAAAAATCAATGTTAGAGTCAGATCCAGTCAATGTTAGATATTAACAAAAGCCCGGAGCCTGCAGTTGTTGCAGAACTAATGTTTTATAATTCTCTTTCTCTGAAATCTTCAGGAACATATATGCAACACATTTGCATTTTTGTACTTGGTTTGCTGTTTTACCACTCATTTATTTCAGTGTATTAAGATTTCATAACCAATTTCTTTAATTCCAGAACTGTAAGACTCTTTTAAAAGAGCCTGAGTCATTAGCTGCTGTCTTTCAGGTTCTTTCTGCAGTAAAAGTGTAATGTTCAAAGCTTTTTTTCTCTTTTTTTTAAAGTCTGCATAGTCTTATAGTAATCTTTTCTGCTTACTCATAAAGAGGCAATCTAATTTAAGGTTGCTTCTGCCTAAAGATAATGCTTTTATTTGCCAATTTTAGCCTCATTTTTGGAACGAAGTCATCTTTTTTTTCACAGCTGAGGACTAAAAATGATGAATGATTTAATTTATTTATCCAGGCAGAATAATAGACATTATTTATTTTTTTTTTTTAGATGTCAGGCTGATTTCAAAAGTAATGCACCTAAAACACAGTTAACAACTGCCTTGCCTTTTCTCCTCAATTTGTTGTCATGATTGTTATTTAAATTGTACCTTTCCAATGTAAAAATACTGCAACAAACAAAAACTATTTTCTGGCAAAGCTTTCACAGATAGGCTGTTTATGTACACTTCAGTATTCTGCAGCTCTTAGGAGTGATAAACATGATGCAGTAATTAATAATTTCATATAATAATGGTTATTAATTACATGTTTTAGATGCCCTTCTAAAAAAAAAACTAGAGACTTTTTGCAATATATCTTTCCCTTAATATTTCTGAATGAGAAAAACATTATAGGAAAAAATAATTTCTCAGTATGTTGCTGTATAAATTTTTTTCCTTTTTTTTTTTTTTCCTGGAATTTGAAGTACTACTCTTCTTATTTTATTTTCCTAAGCCTAGCTACTGCCTGCAAAAGAAGCAGCTCTGTATTATATGGTTTCTAATAAAAGAAGAAGGGAGATCTTACATGAGGCTTATAAACTACCTTTCCAATAGAAAATGAGTTTTTGTGTTAGATACTGGCCTAGTATCTGCGCTAAGGGAGCAAAAGAATTTATAGATGATTTTCTCATTCTGAACTCATTTTTCTTCCGCACACACATACATGCACAATTTTTTGTCTTAGTCTCCTACATTGCTTGTCCTCCTCTTTCCTTACTTTTTTTTTCTCCATCAATAAATGCCTAAAAATTGCAATTAGAGACCAGTTATCTTCATGTTTGATTTTTTGTGACTCTAGTGGACAGCTCTGATTCCCCTGTCCAGGGAGAGTAGGTTAACATTTCATGTGGCTTATGACATACAGTGGTGCAGAAGAGCAAAATCAATTGATCCTCCACTCAGAACATTCAGACTCTTGAGTCCTGATGTCATCTTAAACTTTATTTGTTTTTGTTTGTTTGTTTGTCTACACATAGTCCTTATTCTGATGTTTTAACACTGAGTGTAAAGGGTAGTGAGTGCCCAGATGATCTGATGTGTTAACGAAGACACTTTTTCTCAACTCTGCCTGCACATGTTCACCATATAACAAATAGTGCAGTCTTCTTATAGCTAAAATTATACCAAAGTCAGGTGACTAGAAGGCTTTTCATACCTCTCAGATGCAATAATAGATCAAAGCATAGATTGGGGAAGGGGCTGGAAGTCCTAAATTCTTTTAAAAACTACCAGGGTCTTTTCTTTGCCGGAATTTTCCCCAAATATAGTTATTACAAAAATAGTGTGTTGTTCTACTGAAGAAATGTCCTGGGAAAGAAGTGGAATCTGCTTGATATTCTGCGTGATATTGAAATATTACCAGCCAGAGATAAAAGACTTTGAAGCCTTAGTGACCCTTCGATTGACTTATTACGCAGAATGACACTTTTGTGTTTATTTTACTTTTATGTTTAGACACTGAGAATATTTTGCTTGTAAATTTAAAGGAGAGGGTTTAGATGATGTAACTGCAAAGACAAAAATGTAAGTTGAGTGTAAGCAGTGTCTACAAACCAGTTCAGGAGTGTGAAATTGGAGGTAACGTACAAATGCCATCAGATTTCTTGCCGATTGATTTTAGTCTCCTGAAATTGCATTGTTTTGTTTTTCAGCCTTTCTATTTCAGTAGTATTATTAAATTATTCTATCTTTTTTCTCCATAGGCCCTCCTCGCTAGGAAGTTGTAATGAACTGTGAAAGGACAGTGTTTTATTTATGTCAATAACTGACCTTTAGGAAGGCATCTGTACTACTAAATATGAGCCATGTTGCCTTTTACCTCTCTGATCTTTTAAGGTTTAAATGTCTGTGCATCTCCTGTCATATTTTGTTTCTGTGTCTCTTTTGTCTCACAGAAGAGACTAAACAGTCTCTTGATAGTCCATGATAGTTAAATGGTAGCAGTCAGAGTAAGGTGGGTTTATATTTTGTTAAGAGTAAAATCTTTCATGTTCTGTAAGCCACCAAGACGTGTAATACAGAAACAAGATGTCTGTATGACCTTATTGTCATTACTCTACTCCACATCCTCCATCAAGTTTGCTAGGTGTGTTTTGTTGCAAATTAGACTATAGGTCTTTGAAACATGGTCTGCCGTTGCTTAGTTGAGTTTTAAACACAGTATGCCTATAGATTTGGAGTTTTTGGTATATCTACTTAGGTGACCATATCTCCTGTTTGTAGTGATAAAACCGTTCATTGATTTCTTTCTTAGAGGAAGAAACTTCTCTTCAGTTTTAAGGGATACAGATTTTCTCATTCA
Organism: Eudromia elegans; assembly: GCA_003342815.1. Lineage (NCBI taxonomy): Eukaryota > Metazoa > Chordata > Aves > Tinamiformes > Tinamidae > Eudromia > Eudromia elegans. Next base: position 3,159,049 of record PTEX01000073.1, on the reverse strand, counting down.
TCTATCAAGTGCTTCAAGAACAAACTAAAGCAGTGTACATGTTGATTAAACCTTCGTTTCAGGGTAAAATGTTTCTGATACAAATTAGCTAAGAGGCTTTAATAAAGAGAGGCTCTCTTGTCTTTTCCCAAGGCTGCATGAGATTGACAAAGCGTCTTTACATGTGAAAGGTCCACTGTTCATGTGGACAGGGTGATGGAGAGCAAGGGAGTGCCTGGAGAGGGTCAGCAGTGACTGTGCCAACAGTTAATCCGTGCCATGTTATTATCATCGTTGTTTTGTTTTATTTAAAAGGTTCAGGCAGTGCTTGGCTTTGAAACCTGTTGTATCTGGGACATAATGCGATAGGACAACTCCTAGCACGACTTGGAAGTTACTTGTTTTGCCAGAGCTCTCGGGACGTGTTCACCAAGCCTCAGGAGGCCATGCACGCAGATGGGCTATAGTCTGTGGGGACCTCATTTATGCTTCAGGGTTAGTTTGTTTTGAGTCAGCTGGCGCGTGCTGGGAAGAAGGTGGCACAATGTTAAGCAAAATGGTGTAAGAGCTGCATGAGCGTTTTAGGGGAGAGCTGAGGCAAAAGGCTGCTTGCAGTAACTTCCAAAACTGGGGCTATGTTTGGAGGCTGAAGAGCCTAATTCAAACTGTAAACTATGTAGAAACTCTGACTGGGTGTACTCTGAAAGGGATTTCTGATTTCTTGTTTTTTGCTTTTTTTGCAATAGATTATTTTCCTCAAACCACCCTGCCATTTGAAGCTGAGTCCTGTGTGACTGAGTCCTGTGGAGTGAATGCAAATAGCTATGTCTATATGACAATTTCATAAAACCTCAAAAGGGCTTTTCTTCAAATTTACAATGCAATGGCTTAAATACAAAAGTTATAGATTATAAAACATTTTTATGTGCCTGCATACCACATTTGTAGGTGATATTATAAATATATTTGTATTCAGTCTACTCATATATGTATTCAATACTACTTTGGTGGTAGCATCCCATTGGTAAATCAAAATACAAAGCGATACGCTTTACCTTTTCAGAAATGAGTAGGAGATCAGTTCTCATGCATCCGCAAAGACAGCAGAAATAGTCACAAGGCTTACTGGAGTTTGTGTGGAAGAAATTTCTCAATCACTTAGAAACGGCTGTCAGATGTAGGGCAGCGTGCAGATGCAGGGCATTGCAAATGCAATCCTTGCATAGCTAAGAATAAAACTCTTGAAAATTTTGCAGTACCAAGATTGTGAAATAAGAAAGCACAGTAAGGACTCTGAAGAAAATATGTTGTTTTACTACATATTATTCTTAGTCATTCATATAGATTGCTTAATTATGACAGGAAATTAAGTATCGCTGTTTTCTTTCAGTAGGGTAGAAACCTTATGCCTAGTCTATTCTATATCAAGTCTTCTTAAAATTTGTAACTTTGAAAGGATGTACTTTTCTCTGTAGTCACTGATGCCTCAAACCATGGAAATATCAAAATGTTGCCAAGTTAATTGCTTATTATCACACAGCCTTAATGACAATAACCCACTAATTGCTCGATTACACAAAATGACATTGTACTAGGTACATGGATATACTATAAATGGATACTGTATTCACTGATTTCAGTTTTGATCTTAATTTGTATTTAATCATGCTACATACAGATTGTAGCCACTATGTGAAGATGCCATCTTATCTAGCAAGAGATGAAATTTAGGGTGAGTATTTGCTTCCAGGTGTTTACCTTCTCTTGTGCTGCAGGATTCAGCCAAGCACGCTATAATTAAGCCATCATATGAAAGCCATGTAATGGAAATGTTTATTTCCATCTTGTCGCGAACCCCAGAAGTTTTAGAACTGTGTGGATACGATGCACTTCCTGTTGGCTGTTGCTTCAACCTGTAGCTGAAAGTGCATTAAAATGTTTTCTAAGTATTTTAAATTGTTTTCTACTGTGAACAAAATTGGCAATTTTAACATCCTCTTAAATATGACAAAGATGGAAAGACGCTGTCAGTGGTATAATAGTGATTTATATCACAGTATGTTAGAAGTTTCTATGAAGCCATTTTAAAGGTAGAGAAATGGTTTTATATGTGATTAAGTTTATGACATAAATCATCTTGAGTAGCGATCCCTGAAAAAAAAATTCAATAAATAAAAATTTTCTGTAGAAACATAATGCATAAAAAACATGAAGAGGACTTCAGTACTTCTGTCCAATAGCACTTAAATATTTGCCTCTATCCTTTAATTTCAACAAACAAATTTACCTTAGCCTCATTCAGCCAGTTGCTCCAGAGAGAAACAAGATGGCAACAAAAAAGTAAAGAAAGACAAATATTGCAGGTGTAACTGAAAGGCTGACATTTCCTAGAAATCTGTACTAGAACTGCTTGTGTGGGAGAGATTTGGTGGAGCATGGTGCAGTCATCATTTTTTTTTTATCAGCAGGTGATCTGGTGTTTGTCACCCCCTCGCAGTTCTCTCAGATTCCTGGTCATGAATTAGAATGTTCAGTCTATGACACAGCAATGGAAAGACGGTGTCCTAAGAGACAGATTGCAGAACCACATACATATTGCTTCTGCAAGGCCAGAGCTCCCAATTAAAATGAGCTATAATTTTTCATACGCGAACTTTGCAAATTAAAAGATGTATTCAAATGTATTAGAACTAATATGTCTTATATTAAATAATACATTGAATTTATTAATAAATAAACAATGCACTTGGAGGCAGTAGAGGTGTGCATTTGAGGAAACGTGCATGCTGTGTAATGTTTCTCGAGAAGGTACCTTTTCATCTATTTGTCTTATTTCCACACAAGAAATATCTTCCCTTGAGTTTTTTACTTCCTTATCAAAATATGAGTTAATAGTAAATTATTATGCTGGGAAAAATGCAATAATGAATAGGTAAATCAAGCTTGGGGTTGACTAGCTGCAGGAAACATCTACTAATAGTGAAAAAAAATCTGATCAAGGGCAAAATACAAGAAGTATTTTTGGCTTCAATGCAAGTTAATCTAAACTCTGAACTAATGGAATCAGATATTTGGCATATTGATGATGCCACGAGGGAAAAATGATCTCTTAAAAAAAAAAAAAGTGTAATGTGATATAATACTTGTTTCCACAAATATAAAACTTTAAAAGCTCATTTCTCTGAGGTGACACTGTGTTGAAATGCATCTGTCTTTGTTAAGCTGATTCATTTGACTTCTGCTACTTTGTAAAAGATTAATTATTTCTTTATGCAATTTTCTTGCTAATTTGCTTCTTCTAATAGTACCACTTAATTAGGCAGTCACCCTGGTGTCTTCGTGGTGGTGGGAGAAAACAAAGAACTGACAGCATTACACAGTGGGGTCATTTAAAACAGTGCAAGCTATAAACTTGAATTAACAAAATAAAATGATGGAGTTAATATATAGCAGAAACATGTAATAGGGAGGTTCTTGATGTTAGCACATTGTTGGTGTAAAATTCATTTTTTTTTTCCTGTACAGCATATAACAGAAGCTTTTCAGAGACAGCATTTTTTAACCTGGTAATCCATCCAAGATTTGTAAACTCTTTGAAAGTCCTGTATTTAAGTATGACCAGATTTTGCTTCTTTTACTCATGCTTCGTAATATCTTTTATCCTCTAAAATTCTTACTATAATCCCTGCGATCGCTTCCTGAATAAAGTATGTTTATTCTTCTGCGAATGTGATAATTCTCAGTAAATTTTAACTTTGAGTATAATAGGTGAATCGTTCTATGGATACACATGCATGTAATGCCATTTGGAAGGTGTTAGGATTATAAAATCAGCAATATCCTTCAAAAAGATAAATATGTCTACAGTTTGCTTCAACAAATTTGAGCTCCTGGACCCGTATGCAAAGTAGAAAAAGATCTTGATAGCACCTCTGTTTTTCCTGTCCTGAGAAATCTCCAGAAACATCAGTAAAAGCAGTAATATTCAGAAATGCAAAATGCACTCTGTAGCAGTGTATTTTGGGCTACACAATACAGAAGCACCTGAAGCTATTTTGTTCCTGGATCTTGATCCGTTTTATGCCTCTGCTTTCCCCTACTTTTGCCTTTCTGCAAAGTAAAGGAAGTCGTGTCTGCACTGTCCTGAAATGCTTTAAGATTTACAAGGAAAAGATACCCAAACACTAGTATTTTTATATTCATTGCTTATAAATATAAAACCAGTCTCAACCGTATGAAATGTTTTGTAACGAAAATAATATACAAAGAGTTCTTGCAATGCTCAGTTCCTGGCTTGCTATGGCACTTCTGGCTTTAGGATTCACCAGTGTCTGTGGCAGTAAAGGGCCTTCAGTGTTCAAACATTTAGATTATTGTTTTGGTTAAGAATGAAGAGACTTTAATGATCATTTAGAAACAAATTACTGATGTGGTTAATAATCTCTCTGAAGTGCAACAAAAAGGTGTTCTTCCATTATTGTTTTGTTTGGCACATCAGTAATTTTTGTCAGCTTTGCAAAGCTTTAATCTGCCTACAATATGTTTCAGTTCCTAGTTCACATGCTGCTCTACATAATTGAGTGATCAGTGCAAATTAGCTGCTGACAAGGACCATTGACCTAATGTGCAGATAATCCCCCGAATTAAACCTCCCCAAGTTTTGCAATGAGTTCAGAGTGAAGAGCTGGCACAGAATACACTGCCTAGCTGAGGCCTTAGGTTAAAACCAATTCCATTGCAATTGGGAAACGCAGAGAGGCCTTGAGCTTGCCCAGAACGCTTCAGGGTATCCCCCTCCTCAAAGGTTGTGGCAACAAGAAGCCGAGAACTGACCTCAGCCAGAGCTGTTGTGTCATTGCGGATTTTAAAATGGCAGATTGAAGACAACCACCCCTTTCTTTGGGCATGTGCAGCCTCTGTAGGATGCTCTTCCTACTGGGAAGGTGCAAGGCAAGGTAAGCTTGAGTTTGCTTATTAGTTGCAAGTGAGGATGGCTGTTGGTATAGCCAAGGAATGAAGGACATGAAAACACTCTCCAAATTACTCAGAAGAGTGCTAGCTCTGGTTTTCCCTATCGCGTCTGCCTGTGATGGTCTATTTTAAGAATGAATGAGCAGTGTGGTACAGAGCTGTGTGCCTTAGTGAAAACGTAGCAATTTAGATAGCTGTTTGATCTGCGTCAGCAGTCGGTGCTAGGACCTTCAGTAGTTTTGCAGAAGTTTTGTCATGTTGACTTCCCAATTTATTCCATTACAACCCATTACAAGATATGAAGACACGAATAGTGAGCTGGTCACTCCTGCAGCAATGCAACACACCCCATTTTGAACCACTGAGCTTTGAGTTGTGCATAAAAGCATGATTTACATCTGCAAGTTTCTCGGACTGGTTTCATATGAATTGTCCAATATTGTGGAACAGGTGGAATCAAATCCTGTTTGTCGGAATGTTTTCTTGGCATCTGAAGCTAAAATATTCCTTGTGACACTTCAGAGTGAACAAATGAGCACTTCAAAGCACGGGCGCAGGGTCGCTAGCCAGGTGTCTTTCATTTCTGCCCCTTGCACAGAGCTTTACAAAGTGGAACAAAGGCAGTGGCACTGGGAGAGATTTTTGGTGGTTTACATTTATTTATTTATTTATTTAATCTTTTTATTGATGGGTTTTGCAAAACTGCTATTCATTTCATTTGTGCATAGCAGATAAAATTAATTACTGCCCTGCAGATAATGGCACATAAAGGTCATCGTTTGAATTGTGTTTCACTTTAGTATCTTTTTCATGCTTTGAAGATAATGGTGTGAAGTTGTTTGCATGCTGTGGTGTGCGCTGCTTTCCCCTGGGAAGCATACTGAGAAAACAAATAATAGTAGCAGGTCGGTGCAGCGGAGCTGTTCTGCAGCCTTCTTCCCTGCTTTAAAAATCTGCTGCTTAAAGAAGCGCCTGATGGCAGTGCAGGGGTCCCTCTGTTCTGTAAATGTGAAGGCTTTGATTTGAGCACATTAAAATAGATATGTTTGAGAAAGGGCTATGCTTGGCTGGAGGTTGGGACACTATTCCAGATGTTTTGCTGCTGGGATGCCAAAAAAACCTTCGTTTCTTCCATATCCTTCCCATGCTTCCCTGGCTCTCCCTCACACTCGATGCTGAGAGAGGATGGTCACTACAGAATGGGCTGGGGCTCATAGAACGGATTTTTATTTACCAAGCACCTTTCCCTGTACACACTGCATGGATGTAATTGAGCCTGTTTGGGGGAATTAGGTTACATGTGTTGGTTAATACAAAGAAGTCACTGGAACAGAATCAGCTGGTCCTGTTGCAGATTATTTTTTGATAGTGAATAGTCTGTAGAGTTAAAGTCATTTCTGGTCTGGCATTAATTCTCACCAATTAATGATTTAAGTCTAAACATATTGTTGAGAATGAATCAAAATGGTAGTAGCAGTCAGTCGTGATTATCACTGATGGGCTACCGGGAGAGTCAGATGGACGTACAGTTATGAATAGTTTTGCAATCCTGGTCCTCAAGCACACAGTTCTATCTCAGAGAAACTGAGTGACTCTCAGTTATGGATGTTGGCATGTCAACCTAACATTCAAATAACTTGGAATGCAAAGAGATTTACTATATAGAAATTCCAGGAAAAGCATATACTATTTACTTCTCTAGCTTTGTCTAATGTTGGAGATAGATAGTATAATTTCTGCCTAGGAACATACACACTATACAAAAGAAAGAAACATCCTATTTTGCATTATGAGCAAACCTGGCACAGGTCAGCGTTGTGAAAATTGAAAGTGTTTAGAGCACATTTGGATCAGATGCATCTGGGAGAGGATGTCATATATCAAAAGGGCTTATAACAAGAGACAAAATAATTTTGATTATCCCTGATGCCTTTGATAACTGCCATGTGATGCACAGCTATTGATAGAAGTGTTTCAAAGGAGATATAGTGCTGAGTCTCAAAGACGTTGTTACTGCTGATGAGATTGCTCATAATCAGTAAGTGGTTTGTCATGTTATTAAAAGCCAGGAGAGGGGAATGGCTCGGGAAAGCCAATAATACAGAAAAAGCTTCAAAGGAATGGTGTCACGGTGTCTCACATTCTAATAGTAGCTTTTCTTCTGGAAGTAATATTTTTATCATTACATGTTTATGCCATTTCATAGGAAATGTTCTGAAGAGCATAAGCAAACTTTTGTGGAGTTGGTGAGGCACTTGAAAATCAGAAAGACCAGCATTTGTACTATTTTCAGTGAAATGCCAATAAATATAAGTATGTAGTAAGAAGAAAATATTGTTTATAGAAAATAATGACCTGTTTTTTACTAGATATTTGAGAAGAACTATTGTATTTTAACAGTTGATTGCACCTTGTACGGATTAGGACTGTTAGGAAAAAGCATTTGTGTCCCTGCAATTTTGGGAAGTCTGTGGCTCTTGTCACTGAAGTCCAATAATAGCTACTGTATCATCCCGAGATCTTGGCAAGGATCTTTAAGTTGTCCAGTAAACCAGTTGTGTGTATTTGAGGCCTCCATTCTGAAACAACAATAATAATAATTTAGGAGACCAGATTCAGTTCTTAGCTTGTCTGCTTTTTGGTTGTGTGTTTTTCTTGTGTGTACAGTTGTGCAGCATTCAGGGCATATGTATTTTGGGGGGTTAGTATAAATGGAATTTCATCAAGGTATGTTCTTCATCATTTGACTTCAGAACATTTGTTAAAGGAAACTCTGCTGATCAAATGAATTGCTAAAACCAGATTATCTGTCAATTCAGAAGAATGTAAAAAATAATCAGTGAACAGCTAACAGTTCTGCTCAGTGCTGAGACGTGTTGTGTACCCAAGTAGGGCGACATCGCAAGTGGAGCCCAGCTGGTCAAGCGCTGACTTCAGTGGCAGCTGGGCACCAGCCTGTCTCAGAGGATATGGGCTGCGGTAAATTCTGTTCTAGTTGGAGGGTAAAATCTTTCATAAGTACCAAATGTCTGCTTTCAGCAGTGACTTTTAGTGTTGGTTTGCATCTTTTGAAAGTGCACGTGAGCCAACTCATTCAGCTGGATTGATTCATTTTTTTTCCTTATAAAACTGATAGTGGACAAAGGTGCACTTCCTTCCAAACAATCCTCAAGTCTAAAGTGACATGATAGGGTGGCAGCAGACATGGACCTACTCAGCAACTGAGGGAGCTGCATTGCTTCCAGAACACTTGCCTTAGCTACTGGCAGACTTTGAGGGACAGGATACCATGGGAGGGTCCCTTTCTCTCTCTTCTCTCTCTCATCAGCTCTTTATGTAGCCTATTCTGTACTCTTCTGTTTTCACAACAAAAGCATCACTGTTCAGAGCCACTGAGACCAGAGGCTTCATTTCTGCTTTCAAGACTTCTAGTCTACTAGATGATCTCTAGAGGTCCCTTCCACCCTTTTGCATTCTATGATGCTATGATTCTTCCCAAAAGGGCATGCAGGAGAGGTGAATATAAACAAACGAACAAACAAAGATGACCTGTTTTACTGCCCCTGAACAGAGGGTAGAGAGACTTTCACAGATGTCCTGTGTCTCCTCATCTGGCAGCAAATGATGTGCCTTTGCAGCATAACGCACTGGGACACAGCTCGCCCTGCTTGCGTGGTCCCCATGTCTGTTTCCATGCGGAAGGCACAATGTCAAATACTGGACATGCATTCTGTGCATTTCCTCCTACATCGGAGAGCGGGCCTTCTCCTCGCCTTTCTTGATCTGCGCTGAGGTAAATAAGCTGGGTGAAGGCCAAGGATGTTCGCTTGGCTTCACCATAAGACAGGCAGCGGTGGTAGTGAGGTGCAGCGTGCTGTGAAACCTACCTGATCTCTCCCAGGCACTCAGATCTGCTGATGCCTTAGGAAGGCATCTGGCGCCTAGGTACCAAAATACTTCATGCAACATCCTGAGCAATACATCTCTGACTGCTATGAGCTCTCTTGTTCCACTAGCGTGCAAGAACTGCTGAGTTCCAGGTGCTGAGGCAGCTAGCCAGTTCCTGAGATGACCACAAATAGAAGCAATTCTCCTTATATTATTTCTAGCTACTTGTAATTCCAGTCAGTACTTTTTTTTTTCCCCTAGAATAGCAGTGACACCATGAATCTTCAAGACTCTTAGTTTTCTGAACATTTTTGGCAGCTACACCTGCCTCCCATGTAGAGGCAGAGAGAACATCTGCACCCAGATGTGCTGTGGTAAGAATTGAAGACTTATAAATTCCTAATCTCCTCTGAAAGATATTACTTTTCTCTGGGACTCATATAGCCTTTCTCTGAACCCACACTATCACTTAATCTAGCACCACACTTTCTGTCAGTCCCATAATATCCACTAACTGTAGCCCTCATCCTTAATTTCAGCCTTAGAAGAAGTGCGTCTCAGCGAAGCCTTGGATGTGCCAGTCTTATATCTAAAAGCTCTGTCACAGCTCAATGAGGCAATACTGAATATTTTAGGCCCTGGGAAGCTTATGTGGCTTCATAGCTAGAGCTGTCAAAGAAGCTGATGAATTTGTGCTGATCACTGGGTGTAAGAATTCATTCTGCTTACTCCTGTGAAATCACTACAGCTGTGCTATTACAGATCAGTTGTTTCAAGTATAGGAGGCTTTGTCCAGAAGATTGCTGTGAAAATGGCTACTATTTCTGAATTTGGGCCACTTCTGATCATTGAGATTTGCAAAGCTAGGGTTTGGAGCAGAGCTCGAGGCAAATTATGAGGCAAATTTGGATTGCCCCCCTGGGATTTCAGTTAGCAGCATCTTCAACTGATCCCGCTGTTGCCAAAACCCTGGGAAGGACAGTAGGATTTTTGGTAACCCTGCTGGAATAGGAACAGAAGGAGAAATGCCTCTGTAACTGCAGACGTTTCCTTGTGTTTCGATTTGCTCTATAAAGGCTCCTGGTTTCACAAGCACCAAGTGGCTGCCAGGGCTGACCTGACTGGCCTTGTCTAGTAAATGTTTTTTCTCCAAGTCCACAGACTTGCTATAATCTCTGCAGTGAAGACGGTAGGGTGACACACTGTGAAACCTTTCAGTATCACTCAATAGCAGCCTTCCTGTGAAAATGATAGCGGGATGAAATACAACTTGTTGACTCCTCATCCGTAACTGTCTCCTTTTCCACTTTCTATTGAAGTCCTGCCTTTTGGAAAGCAGACTAGAAACTGGAAACACTCATTATTTAACGCACTCATATCTTGTCTTTGAGTAACTTCCGTGTCCTGGATTTAGCGGTAGGGATTTGGATTCTTTTGTTTTGTTTTGTTTTGTTTTGTTTTTCTGAAGAAGAAGCTCTTAGGACTTCCAGAAGTATTAAAAAAGTAGAAAGAAAAAGAAAAAACAAAACAAACAAAACAACAAACGAACAAACAAAAAACCAGCTTCCCTAACACTGCTGTACCCTTTGTGTGGCACAGTTTGTTTTGATACCAACCACAAACTTGCCATTCTTTGCCTGATTAATACTTAACTAGTTTACCTACCATTGACCTACCTGCATTTCACACAAAATGTAGTGTACTTCTGTGATTTCTGTTTCATGATTAACTCTTGGCTAGTTTCCACTGCTTTTTGAGACTTTATGTACCATAGCAGATGGTGCTAAGTTTTCTGTGAATAGTTTAATTTCTTCCCACTTTGTTAGCATCACTCTTTGCTTTTAGTTGTTGTGCTTGCAAACTAGCTGACGCAAACTAGCAGAACATGTTGATGACAGTGGATTGCAGTGACAGTGTAAACTTTAGGAGGTCAAAATGTGTGGCAATTAACTTTTTCTTTTTTTTTTTAAGAACATGTTATATATGAAAAAGATCAATTTTCATGTAGTGGGATAGGTATTTCTGAAGTCCATTCTGAGCAAATTGGAGCTTTAGCCACAGTCTCACTGAAAAGGAGAAGCACAAAGAGAAATTGTATAAGGTTCTGATGCTGTGAAAATCGATTTTTGTTGGGGGTATATGCAGAATCAGGGCCTTTGTCGCCAATAATATTAGGAAAGGTGTTTGTGCTCATAATTATGTCATAATCTTATTTGCAGATATCTAAATATGCAATATTGTTTCATTTTCACAGTGTCTGTTAGTAAAGATCAGAAGTTAATTTCGATCTTTCATTTTGAATGCTAGAAAATTCAGGTAGGATTCAGTTGCCAACACATAAGTGAGATGCACCATTTTAGGTGCCATAGTACAAGACTTAGAGAAAACTCAGCCTCATGGGGTGGTAGCTGAGGTTAGACAGCATGCATCATAGGACTCAGAATGATGCTATCTTCTTAGAAAAGACCAATGAATCCCTGTGGACATGAGCATTGACACAGTGGCATCTTTGAATACCCATTATGTTTGAAAGTTGTGCATGTTTCGAAATATATACATTACAACTTGTTCAGGTGTTTAATTTTAGGCAGCCAAAAAAAAAAAACCCAAAAAGGGCTGTTCAAAAAACTAAAGTCCACAAAAAAAAAAAAAAAAAAAAAAAAAAAAAAAAAAAAAAAAAAATCAAACAACAAAAAAAACCCAAAACACAGGAATAGTAAAAATTTTCAACAGGATATATTCCAAACACAGTATTCTTGCAGGCTACCTGTTATTGATTCAATGCTGCAATCTTGCTTTTCTTTCCATCACTTCCTGCAGTACTTTGGAAGTCATGCTACTAACGAGCTGCACCTGGCAATGTGTGTAGCAGTTGTACAAGGTCTTGTTTATATCGGTAATACCCAACATGGAAAAAGAAAAAAAAAAAAAGGGTATTTTTTATTAGACCAAAATTACTTGGAACAACATTTAATTCAGTATTTTTAAGACTTTTTTAAAGTGAAGATTTCTTTTTCAAAAACAAATTAGAAATGTCTAAAAACTTTCATTTTAGATATATACTAATAATATATATAATCTGTAGTAAAGTTTCTCGTATTTAACTTTCCTAATGTTCCAAGGTTTAGCCAAGTGAGTTTTATGGAAGGCAGAAGATAAAATATCAGCTGTGTGTGAAATACATTTGTTCTATTAATTCTCATTAATAAAATCATATTTACATTTTAAATTAGTGAGACCAGACATTTGATACAGAGAGGTGTAAATTAACAAGGTGTCCCTGCTGGAGGGGGCCCTAGGGTCCCTGCTGGAGCAGGGGGGTTGGACTAGATGATCTCTAGAAGTCCCTTCTAACCCTAAAGATTCTGTGATTCTGTGACAACTGAGTATTACCCCGTCATGGACACATCCTTCATGCAGCTGTCATACTAATTTTATTATTGAATTTTGGGATGAATAATGCTGGAAGGTCTCCTGCGCTGCATGGTGAGCATGTAAAAGTGTTCATTATTAAACATGTAATAACATAGCTATACAAAAAAATGTGTTATACATAAAAAACATTGAACAGTCTAAACTCTCAAAGATGGATTTTTTAGACTGAAGCAGTTGAATAAAAGTGGCCTAATTTTTCCCAGACCTTGAGGAGCCTTTTCAGTGTTGCAGTCAAAGCCCAGAACTTTTAAAAGCAGAATGGACCTTTTCGAGTTGTGGATGTTACTTTTGGATGACATGGTTAAAAATACTGATTCAATACAAATTCATGCTTTCTTGATGGTCTGTTAAGGCACATTTATAAGAAAAATACTGATGGATTTCTTTTTCCCCTGTTTCCTAAAACTTCACAAAAAGATATAGTTTCTCTTGTAACTGTAAAATCTTCCAATTTTTACGTATTTTTAGGACTGTCTGAACTTCTCAATAGCTACCACTTACACTCCTGGAACTCACAGCTTTTCAATCTGCTTTTTCACAACCATTATCATATCCCACTCCATATCAGCTGCATTAAAAACATTTTTTTTTTTTTTTGGAGACACACTAACTGCTTTGATAGAGTTGCAAATTGCACAGGTTTCAAGTTTATGTTTATATATATGTATATAAAACTATTTCTGGCTAAAGTTATATTTCCTGAACTGTGGCTTGGAGATGAAATTAGTTTTCATTTTCAAGTTCTGCTTTTCCCTCTTTCTAGTACTGGCTTGTAATGTTGGCCTGGCATGGAAATGGTCAGATTCATTTTGGTAATACAAATGCATGTTTTCTGAAGATTTCAAAATGAAATCCCCCTGCTTGAAATTCTGACTTCGATTTGATGTTCTTGTTCATATTACAGCTCAGATATAGCCCCTTCTTGCTACACCGAATCTTCTTTGAACACCTGTATGATAACTACATTGTAAGAATATAAACTGTATCAAAGGAAAGCTTCAGATGATTCTGTAGTCTGCAGTGTGCGGCTCAGTTTTAATCTTACTAATGAGATTTTTTTTCCCCTCTTATTGCAGAAGCATGAGGACATTAGCCTCTGTGTGTGCATGGAAATCTGTAGGGAAAGATATAAATATGGACACACATTTAAACACCTTCAGTAATGTTCAATGCTTAAACACTGGCAATGACAGGGTCTAGTGTTAATTCTTCTGCTTATTTTGCAAGTAAGGTCATCCATCTCCTTAAAGCATTGCTTTGTCCTTACGGTTGCTATCACAGCCATTTGGCTTTCCTTCTGTATACTTTTATAGAGATAAGGAATTCAAGGACTTTGGGCTGGTATTTTGATTTGCCCCTAGTGTTCATTTCTCTTCCAGACTTTGCTTGGAGAAGACATAGAGCTTTTTGTAAGTCATCAGGGATATAATTTTTTAGCAAAGTCATTTTCTTCTTGCTTAGGCAGCCTCAAGAATCTTTTATGTTGAACAGGGAATAGAAAAAAAACCCCAAAATTTCTCTAAGTAGGAGGAAAAAATGAAAAGAAAAAGATGACTAAGCTTAAGTATATAATATCATCTTTTGTGTTACCTTGCATAAATCTGTGGTGAAAACATTCAGTTGCAAGGCCTCTTGTGTTTTGGCATTTTAAAAATTTTAGTGAAATCTTTATGGGACATTACCTGCATCTTTCTACCCACATGTACATTTTACTAGTACTGCTGTACCTGTTTTGCTGCTTCTATTTAGTCTAATAAAAATATATGAGTAGTTACAGTGAATATTGTACTCGATAAATATTGTCTTTCTTCTTTCTTTCTTTGTGAGCTGTAGCAGGTTCCATTTTTCTAGCATTTACTTGCCCAGGAGTTTTCCAGGACAGCTGCAAAGTGTGACAGACTTCATCCAAAGTAGGATACCTCCTTTCAGCTTCATTTCCTCAATAGTTTATTTCACACAGTCTTTACTGATTTTTATTCATTCATTCTTCTTTTTCTAAAAGAAACCTTTTTAAAGACAGATTTGAAAAGGGATTTCAATATCTCCATCATTACTGCTACATCACTAATTTAATCCTGCTTTCTTTTTCTTGTAGTTCCTTGTAGGCTTCTACGCTTCTTGACCTCTGAGGAATAGAAAAAAAAGCCTTTAAAAATGTACACCATCAAGCTGTCTTCCTGTTTCTTCCTATCTTTCCCTTTACATCTGCTACTTTTTACTCAGCTTTATTGAAACATCAGCATGAGACTTTTGCCACCAGTTTTCTCATGAACACTAGAAAACCTTATATCTTTTTTTCTCAAGTATGCATCAATAACTGAATGCATCAACATCACAGAAGTGAACAAATATTTCAGTAATAGCAATATATGAGGTTTAGGGATCAAGTCTCTTGCAGTTAACTGCCATTGTCAAACAGAGCCATCTGATGAGGACCATTACGTAAGATGTTCTTCTGTTTTAGTCTCTTAGGTTTCTGAAGTCAATTTAGTTTTTTAAAATACTTCAGCACTCCGGAAGCACAAGTGGAAAGTACTAGGTATCTAGTAGGCTTCCAAAGAGATAGAGTTGGATAGAATCTTTATATTAGATGGGCATAGTATTCTTCAGGAGGCATTTCCCTTTCTCTATTTGCAATAGAAGGAACTTGGTTATTCTTTTAGCTAACTGATTCACTGCCCAAAATTTGCCTGCAGATTAGGTGCTTGAATTTGGCAGATTGAATCTTGCTGGCAGTCGGTGCTCAGCATGGGAATAAAAATCTAGATCAAAGGAGCGAAAATTTGCACCTTGAAATGAGCACATTGTTGTGTGGTACCTCTCAAATAGTGATTGCTATGTGATTTGGGAATTACACATGGCTCAGGCACCTGGACATATACAGAAAACAAATGGGGAATCGCAAAGAATTAAGTCTCACAGTCACAAGGTATTTGGGAAAGTTGCTTTCATTTATATCTTAGAGCTTTTTATAGTTTTGGTAAGCCAAATATACATTGGCTAACTTTTTAATTTAGAAAATTCTGAAAACAATTTGAAGAAGTCTTTCAGTTCAGCCTCTGGTTATTTTCTCTAAAACAAAGACACAAGGCACAGCAAAATACCTACATTTTCATATACAATCAATTATTTAGAGAATAACAACAGCTGAATGAGAACAACACTAACTAAAGATGCATGTACATGCATTTTCACATGTGTGCTCACAGAAGCAAGTCCTGTCTCTTAAGACTATGTGGCAGTCTGCCTCCAACTGTCATAATGACATCCTAGTTAGGCACACTTTTGCTTAGATTAGAAATGTGAATTCCCAGTGCAAATAGTTACTATCAGAAATAATCCCTTTGATTCCAAGCTACTGTTTCTTACTCTGCAAAGGCTTAACAGAATTTTAAATTAATTATTTATTTGGGCAAATGATAAGTGCAAAAATTGGCTGAGACACAGTAGATTTAGGATCAACTAGAAAAAATAATCTGCAGATAGACTAGAAGGGGCTGACCGTCACTGATTAGAAAGTTTTTTTAAAGGTCCTAGTTCTTGCAGAGATATAAGTATGACAACCAAAGTTATGATTTTTAATATGTTCTTACCCCTACTGCCCTAAAGAAAAAAGTCAGAACACATGACTCAAAACATTGTTTAAATGTTCAAGAAGTAGAGTGAAAAATAGAAGCATCCAAAATGTACTTTCCTCCCACCCTAACTGTTGCTCTGCAGTGGATGGAATCCTATTTCATGTAATGTGAACACTTGGTACTGGCAGTAATGTGAAGACCCTGGGGAATGCTTTGGCTTTTTTTTTCTGAATATTGTTAGAAATTCCTATTTGGAAATAAGGAAGGAAGGGAGTTGTTGACAATAAATAGGCATCTGAGACTGTAATGCAAAGGAGAGAATGGGAAAACTATCCTGCTTGCTCTAGAGAATAAAATAAATGAAGGAGAAGGAGAATGAATCGGTATTAGGGGAAGTATTTGTATTCCTGAAACTTTCTTCAGATAAGGTGAATGCTGGTACGTGTGTCCAGATCTGCTGTCGGGGAAAGTTTCGATATGATCCCAAGAGCAAGAATAAGACACAAATGGGGTCAAATGCTATGCAACTTTGTAAGCTGTATTTTCATAATCGTGATAGAATAGAGAGAAGAAGGGGAAAAGGAAAGAGACATAAGCGAGCGAGCGGGAGAGAGAGGTGCAGCAAGATTATAGTTACCACCACCACCAGTCCAGCTGCATTCCGTCGGTTCCGCCTCGGTGCAGGTGACAGTGTCTGGAAGAAGAAGAGGCCGCTTTCGATGCTGGTGATGATCTCCTGAGAGTGTTCAGAAGATGACGAAGAAGAAACCGCTGCTCCCTTGGTGTGCAGGAGAAGAAGTCGCTCGGCACAGGTGAAGAGGAAGAAGGCCTCTCTCCATGGAGGAAAACATAATCCTTTTATTGTCCCAGTTCTTGAAGGTTCCACTCACTTGAAGATTTCTGGTACATGCCATCCGTGTTGTCCATGCTGGGTGCTCCATACGTGATGGGTGCTCCGGTGCTCCTCTTCCCCGCAGCTTGAGTGCCCATGCTGCTTGGCAGGCACTGCTGAGCATTGTTAGCCCAAAAAGTCACAGATCTTTGAGATGATATCACAGTCTTCCTGATGCTGCAGTCTAGAAGTGTGAATGGTGTGGCAGCAACGCTGAGATAAGCACATCAACCATTGTTCGAGTTTTGGGCTGATATCACAGTATCAATGATGCAGCAACAAGGCAACAATGTTGAGACAAACATAGCCCAAACCAGTCTCACAACGTGTTGGTCAGAAATCCTGCAACCCTGCTCCTGTTTTCCCAAAGGTTTTTCATGCTCCCGTTAAAGAATTAAAAATAATTACTTTTTGTTGATTGCTTTTAATACGCGCTGGTACGTTGTGATTTTTTGAAGTGGATTTTGAATGGCCTCAGTGCAGCTTCAGAGAGTCAACTGGTTACTTGCTTAACATGCTTGTTTATGTTAGGGCTCAAACATGTGTACAAAAATCTAAGTGAGATGCTAATTCACAGTACTGTCCATATCTATTGTATGTTTTTATTCCTGATATTTAAGAGAAAAGACTGTTAACCAAAAGCATTGACTAGAAATATGTCTTACTTTCTTGGCAAGTGGTAATAGACCAAGATGGTACTTAAAAAGACAATCAAAACAAACTCATTATATTGTTAGTGATATTCCCTTTGGATAGATAGTTTAACAGTATTGACACATGGCCTTTGGAGGGCACTTAACGGTATCATTTTGCCAAGAGACTTGCTAGATGGTGAGTTGATACCAAAACACTATAATGTTTCATTTCTCAAGAATGCATTTGGTCAACCTAAATTGACTGCAAACTGATCTACTTTTTCTGATGGCTGCACAAACCATGCACAAAACATTGCATTGCTGTAAATGTCAATCTCCTTAGCAAATCTCATCTAAACAATCTCTCAAAAAGTCATATCTTTCCAGTTCATACTATCTTGTTCAGTTAACAACTCTGTAAGATGTAATGTTCTCTTTAAAACTCAGAAATCTGGCAAAATAAATTAATTATCTCCTCAAACTTTTGGGGATCTTCTATCATGTCATTCCTCATTTCTTGTCTTGAGATGAGCTGCAAACTGGTTCTGTTCCACTGCATTGCAAAGGAAAGGTCTGGCTCAGAAACTAACCATATTAATACTATTTTGGCATCAATTATATTCTCCTGATGTATAAGCTTATTTCAGAGAAGGTACATACATGATGGAAGGTTGCTTGTGGTGGTGTTTCCTGTGGTTTTATTTTATTCTATTATTTTATTTGCACATGAATTAAGAGACCCTGAGTATCAGGCTTGGAAGATCAGTATCAAATTAACCTGCATCTTACTTGTGTTAAAGCTGGTTGCCATGTTAAAGGCATGACCAGTACTTCCTGTCTATTTTTCAAGAAAAGAAATAGCCTCTTTCTCTGATTTGTACCTAAACATGGGGAAGGAAAGGACTGAGTGGTGAAGAGAAAGAGACTATGCATGAACTATGCCCAAAGTGAAGACATAGCATACAAGAATGATGCATATTCTACAAGAATAAGATAGAAACTCATGAAGGGATTCAGCTGGACAAACTGCATGCAGACATGCACTTTTAAGAAAAAAACTGCAGAAGCAGCAACATAGGAGAATTGCACATTCCTAGCTAGCAATAGAGTCTGGAATTAGCGTGGCAAAATTTCATTTGATTTTTCCTTTCTTCTCAAATGATAAAGTAGAATGTTGTATTTGCACATGAACCTGTAGAAATGTTCCAAGCACTCTGTGTCCTGTGTGATTCTGAAATGTGGTCCTACTGCATAGCCCTGTCCAGTAAATGTCAGCATGTACAGGTAGGACTGACAGATAACTGCCTGTGCAGAGTAAACTCAGGGGTTTGACTCCATTATTCCCCTTTCATTTCTATAAGTAGCTGGGAAGTTTATCAACAGTGGTATTTTTAAAGAGGATTGATGTGCTTAACACTCATTGTGTGCAGTGATTTTCTAGCCACTATGATATAAAGTAACACAAGATCTGTTGGTAGAAATAATAACTTTTATTAAACCAGCCAGTATAAATGGCAAATTTGACAACATAACTATTACTGGTAATGGTATTAGTAAAGTGGCCTCAAGAAGGTAGAACTAATTCTCTCTGATGTACCATTGCACATCTCACATATGATGATCCTTGACATGAAGTCTTTCATTGTACCAGCTGCCACTTTTTAAAAGAAAATGTTCTTCTTCCATAAACATACTTGCTATTTTAGGGGTGCAAGCTGAAACACAGTAAGTTGTATCTCCATGTGAGGAAGAACTTCTTTCCTGTGAGGGTGATGGAGCCCTGGAACAGGCTCCCCAGAGAGGCTGTGGAGTCTCCTTCTCTGGAGATCTTCCAAACCCACCTGGATGCCACCCTGTGCCACATGCTCTAGGGGACCCTGCATGTGCAGGGGGGTTGGACTAAGTGATCTCTAGAGGTCCCTTCCAACCATTCTGTGATTCTTTGAATCTGTGATTTTGTGTGAATCTGTGATTTTGTGATTTTCAGTAGTTTATTAGCTTCAGTATGAATAATTTTCAATCAAGCATGACTGATTAATTCATGAAAGGAAGTGGGATCTTGCACTCCTTTTTTTAGAGTCTTCATTTTAGGGGCGGTAGGGGGGAAAGATCCATTAACCCTTGAAAATTCTGGAAAAAAAAACGGTATTTAGAAGTTGGAATCTGTAATTGTATTTTTTTTTTAAAAAAAAGGTTTTATACCTTTTCAAATACCTTTACTGTAAAATTTAGAATGAAGATTTCTATATTTCTTAAGGCCAAGAGGTAGCTGTACTCTGAGCAAGTCTGGAGCATATACCAGCTTCAATCCTTCTAATTGGGTGGCAGGGACAGACTGCTCTTCCAGTGGTCACTACTGTTTCCTATAGTAGAGCCTGCTGTAGGCACAGCGAATCCCAATATCCAGAGAGGCACATCTTGCCAGATCATAGTTTCAGTATCCTTCCAGACATGTTCTTCTCTCTCTTTACAAGCTTAGTTGAATGTAAATGAATAGTTTTATTCATTTAGTAATACTTTTCACATGTGTAAAATTACATTTGCATATTTAGTTTGTGCTGTTTAAACCTAAGACTATACAAGGATTTTGCTTTCGTCACAGCTGAGTGAACTGATGACCCTGGGATCAGAAAAATGAGACTTAAAACCATAGAAAAAAACCACATATATTATAGAGACAAGGTCATTCTAGTCATTATCTGCTTTTCACTTCTCTAAATGATAACTACTACCTAGATAGAATTTTGGAACTGGAAAAACTTCACAGGTTTTTTTTTTTTCTTTATACAGACTTTAATATTGGTGGCATTTTATTTTTACCTTCATTTCTTGGTTCTTCTGTTTCCTCCATATACAGTGATGAAATTTCAGATGAAAAGGAAAAGTATTAGATACTTTTATTTTTCCCAACTTGCTGTGTTTTGTTCTTCGGTTGAGATTTATTCCTTTACAAACTGTAGGTGAATAGTAAATCCTTACTAGATTAAGAATTCACAAGACACTTCCTTGGTCTCAGCACCTCCCTGGGCAGCCTCTTCCAGTGCTTGACTACACTTTCCATGTAGAAATTCTTAATTTCTAACATTTCTAATTTTTAGACATTTTCCTAAGGTCTAACCTGAACCTCCCCTGGTGCAGCTTGAGGCCATTTCCTCTTGTCCTATCTGTAGTTATCCTGGAGAAGAGATCTACACCTGCCTCACTACAACCTCCTTTCAGGTAGTTGCAGAGAGCGATAAGGCCCTGAGCCTCCTCTTCTCCAGACCTAAGAACCCCAGCTCCCTCAACTGCTCCTTGTAAGGTCTGTGCTCCAGGCCCTTCACCAGCTTCACTGCCCTTCTTTGGACACACTCCAGCACCTCAATTTCCTTCTTGTAGTGCAGGGCCCAAAACTAAACACAGTATTCGAGGTACAGCCTCACTAGTGCCGAATTCAAGGGCATAGTAGCTTCCCTGGTCCTGCTGGCTACGCTGTTCCTGATGCAAGGCAGGATGCCATTGACCTTCTTGGCCCCCTAGGCACAAAGCTGGCTCTTGTTCAGATGACCGTCAATCAGCACTCCCAGATCCTTTTCTACCACACGTTTCTCCAGCCACTCTGCCCGAAGCCTGTAGAGCTGCATGGGGTTGTTGTAACCCAAGTGCAGGATCTGGAACTTAATGTTGTTGAACCTCCTGTGGTTGGCCTCAGTCCATCCATACATCCTGTCCAGATCCCTCAGTGGAGCCTTCCTACCCTCAAGCAGATCAACTCTTCCTCCCAGTTTGGTGTTGTCCGTAAATTTGCCCAGGGTGCATTCAATAACCTCATCGAGGTTGCTGATACAGATATTAAAGAGGACCGGCCCCAACAGTGACCTCACTGCTTGTGACTGATCGCCACATGGATCTAACTCCATTCAACACCACTCTTGGGGCTCAGCCATCCAGCCAGTTTTTCACCCAGAGAAGAGTCTGTCAAAGCCTTGAGCTGCCAGCTTCTCCAGGAGAAGGCAGTGGGAGATTGTGTCAAATGCCTTACTGAAGTCTAAGGAGACCATGACCACAGCCTTTCCCTCATCCACTAGGGGGGTTATCTGGTCATAGAAGGAGATCAGGTTGGTCAGGCAAGACGTGCCTTCCCTGAACCCATGTTGGCTGGGTATGACCCCCTGGTTGTCACACACATGCTCTGTGATCGCCCTCAAGATGATCTGCTCCATAACTCTCCCTGATATCAAGGCCAGGCTGAGAGGCCTGTAGTTCCCCAGATCTTCCTTCCGACCCTTTTTGTCGGATCACATTGGCAAGTCTCCAGTTGTCTGAGCCCTCCTCTGTTGACTAGAACTGCTCATAGATGATGGAGAGTGGCTTGGCGAGCATTTCCGCCAGCTTCCTCAAAACCTTTGGGTGGATCCTATCTGGTCCCATAGACTTGTGGATGTCCAAGTGGAGTAACAGATCACTGACTATTTTCTCTTGGATTATGAGGGGTTTATTCTGCACTGTGTAGGAATCTTCCAGCTGTGGGGGCCAATTACCTTAGGGTAACTGAACTGAATGTTAAAGACTTAGGTGAAGAAGGCATTAAGTACTCAGCCTTATCCTCATCCTTGGTGACAATATTCTCCGTTGCATCCAATAAAGGACACAGATTCTCCTTGGCCCTTCTTTTCTTGTTAATGTATTTGTAGAAGCATTTTTTGTTGTCTTTTACAGCTGTGCCCATATTGAGTTCCATCCAAGCTTTTGCCTTTCTGATTTCCTTCCTGCATACCCTCATGACTTCCTTGTACTCTTCCTGAGTTATCTGCCCTTTCTCCCAAAGGTGGTAAACTCTTTTTTGTTTTTTTTAATCCAGCATCTCAGCAATGGGTCCCTATTCAGCCAGGCTGATCACAAGTCTCTGGCTCCTCTTTTGGCACTCAGGGATAGCCTGCTCCTGTGCCTTTAAGATTTCCTTCTTGAGGAGAATCCAGCCTTCCTGGACCTATTTGCTCTTCAGGATGAGTGTTCGTGCATGGTAATATAACCTATACCTTTTGCATAACACACTTAACAATTCTTTCTCTGGAAATATATGGAACTGTAAATCCATTTGGAAGGAAAAAGGGTCAGAGTTTTTCAGGAACTCCTATGAAAGTTCCTGCAATATGCATTTTCTGTGTATCTGCTTCTCTAGATTTTTGCTTTCAATAGTATACCCTAACCGTGAAATTAATACATACTCTTCAGTATACACAGGTGGAATAAATGCTTGTAAAAGTATCTGAGGTTAGTATGAGATATAGAATCTACAGTCTCCTCCAGGAAGAGAAATGGTTAATGTAGGCAATAGCAAGGCAGCAGATGGAATGATGAAATGCAGCTGCAAGGGATAAATGCACTCAGGAGAAAGCAGTGAAGGATGGGGAACTGTCTAAAGAGGTAGGGGAAAGTGCTTAGGGGAGTGTAGTTAGAAGGACATTCTGAGAAGTTGAAGGACAGAAGTTGAAGGAAGATAAAAGGATTAAGCTATACTTTGGGGGCCTGGTTGGACAATGTCTGAATATGAAAGGGCCTTTTTTTTACCTAGCAAGGCTCTGTCTGGCAGGAAGGTCTTTGCACCTTAGCCTGTCTGATCAGCAGTAGGGTTTGGGGATGGGTACTCATATTCCGTAACTTTACGGATCTCTGTGGTTGCAGTTTACATTTGAGTTTGTTGATGTTGGTTCTTTGATGGAAAGAAACATGCTTTTAGGGCATGATTCATCGGACCTATTTGAGACACCTGCTTTAGGAGATGAATCACAAGCTGCCCTAGAACTGCTTCTTTCTCTCCTTTGACTATAAAGAGAGCCCAGGGTGACTGGCTCAGATTTAAATATCTGGAAAACAGGTATTTTGATTGGGTCAGATAGAAATGGACATGAAGAATGCCATGACATGATAAAGTAAAGGTCTGACCATCATTTTGTGATAGCTTCAGGGCATGAGCATTTGTGGTCATTTCTCTCTCTTTATGGTTTGCCATATGTCTCTGCTTCTATATAAGATACAGTCAGTGTGGATAGTGGCATAAACATAGTTGCTTAGTGCCGCTTGACACTAAGCCGTGTACGTAGTGCCATACACATATGGAGGTCTCTCCCTGGCTTCTGACAACTACTGCAAAAATATTTGGGTCTCCCCAAATATTTCCCCAAATGGTCCTGCAGCCATTTCTAGTCTGAGTATTAGCTTCCCTCTGAGCTTTTGGGAAAAATTTAAGAAATGGAGACAGAGCAGCAAGACTCTCATGCATCTTTCCTAAGAATCCTTCCTTCCTAAATATGAAATCTGACAAACTAGCCTGCTTTTTTTTTCTGTTGAATGTTGAAATGCCCCATTTGTAAAGGAACCCCCTAACACTTCAATGATTAGGAGCAAAAATTTAAAATTTGGCTGTGGGAGGGATGAGGTTGTCGTCATGTCAGCTTTTTGTGAGCCCCATGGAAATATGTTCTGCCTGAATTGCAAACATCAGGGTATCTGAGATCACGTAAGCTCAGCGGGAACTTGTCAGTTTTCACTCAGTATTTGTGGATACTTCTAGGATTACATCACTGTGTCACAGTTTCCCGGCTGTGAAATCAAGGTTGCTGTTGTAGCTCTCACCTGCAAGATAGATGGATTTTTGTGAAGCATTTGGTTATTATAAATGATGACAGTCTTCAAGAAGACCATGAGAAAATTAATGCTTCTTCTTCCAGGCTATGATTTGGATTACTTGTAGTAAGAAAGATAGTAGGTTACGCCTTGAACAATATGCAAAAGAAATGAAATTTCGAATAGCTCTTCAACAAATCTCATGAGTGTTAGCAAGTTCCTGTATTTAAGAAGGTGTAAGTCTTATGGAGAGAAAAAAAAGACATTTTAAAGGAATAGGTTCTGACAACTCTTTAAGGGTTGAGTATGAGCAAATGATGTAAGTAAACATAATATTTTTTAAATAAACAATTTTCTGATCTTTGCGCCTATGCATAATTCTTTACACACATGGTCATTTCTTTATAAGCTCATCAGAAGCCAATCTTGGCATTTCTCATTTTTCCACAGTGTAAGTTTGGATAAGTGTCAATAGAAGGGATTTGACCAGAAGAAGTAAACAAATCTAGGTCAAAATACAGATGTACCCTCTATATTTATTCTTTACATTTGCATTATAAAGATATAAGCAGGGACTTTTTAAACATTACAATATTTGTATTGAAAAATTGATTCCTCGATTATAATTATTTTATAATTTAGATTTTTGACATGCTTTTTATATTCTATTTTCCAATTATATCATATTCAGAAGTATAGGAAGGCATTTTATATATATGTACTGTAAATTTTTAAATTTCATTCCTTACCATTTAAAAAAACCACCCCAAGCCACAACAACAACAAACTGAATCACAGAAAAGCAGGTCCTCACCATTAAGACATTTTTTGTATTACAGTCAGTTTCCTGCATAAATTCAGATACTGTGCTTTGAAATTTCTAGATGATCCTAATGATTCCAGGTGAGTTGGGTGTTTAAAGACTAGTACTTAGGCAGGATTGCACCCTAACAGCCCAAATCAAATTGTCATTTTGGTCAACTAACTAGATATCCACCTGGAATTTAAAACCTTCCTCAATGCCAGACTTATTTGTACCTATATGTGTATATCTTACCCAGCCTCGGTGCTGGAGGTTAGACCAGATGAACTTTAATGATCCTTCCAGTTTTATGTGTCTGTGATATTTCTGGATGAGGGAAGACAAATGAATGATTTGTCAAATCAGTTCTGCACTCTTAGGTGCACTGAAGTCTGCTGCCTTCTAGCTCAAAGTGCTCCTGTCTCCTGTGCTAGTAACAAGATTAGGAGAAAATGTGATTAGGGGAAAATTTCAGCAAGATCCAAAACTGTATCCACTGCTTACTGCATCTGCCATGAATGCCAGGGTCTCTTTATATTCCAAAACTCAGTGGAAGAACCTGAGGCTTTGATATTGTACAGAATCAAGCTTTAACTAATGTTACTTATTTATCAGAGGTAAAATATGAAATCTCCTGAATTACAAGTCCTGCCTCACTACGGAAGTTGCGTGAAAGAAAAGAAAGGGTTAGTTAAAAAGAGAACTCTCATGTCCAACAGGGCTGCCTAGAGCTATAGGTAAAACTGTGCTAGATTACAGTTAATGTTTTTCTCTTCTAATGAATAAATACAGAGCCACATGTGTTCTTAATGAAGCTAACATTGTTTTTATAAGGTACCTACTCTTTCATTCACTGTGAGCTCTTAACTACCTCTGCCACAAATAATCAAATATTATTTGAGGCAGAGGTTTAAAATGAGTTCTTCAAATATATGTGTGGTAAAACTCTGTAAAGTATCAAAGATCAATATATTCTATCTTGATACAATTTCCTGACTCGCTTTAACTGTTCCTCATTTAAACATTATTATTATTGAATACAGCTATTAAATAAGGACACAAAATGTTATTTCTGAATGCTTCACTAAATTAAGGAAACTTCTGGATCAATTTATTACTTTGGTCACATTAAGATTTGATTTTAAATTATTTGATAAATATAAAGCATGCTTATTTCCCATGCTTTTGTATGAGCAAGGACTGGTCCTTCAGTATCATCCTGATTTTTATGAACTACTCCTGCATTAAATGAATAAATGTGGATATATGGAGTAAACCTCACATCTGAGATGTTGGATGTTTAGGCCTATTTTTAAATGTGTGTGTGTGCACAAGTGTATATGTATATATGCATATATATGCATATATGAATATGTATTTTTCCTCATGGAACTGCTGGTGTCTGTAAAGACTTCTGTTTATATTGTGGTCTTATTTTTTTCAGAAGCTTTACCTAAATAACACTTGCCGTAGCCACAA
This sequence comes from Eudromia elegans, assembly GCA_003342815.1. Lineage (NCBI taxonomy): Eukaryota > Metazoa > Chordata > Aves > Tinamiformes > Tinamidae > Eudromia > Eudromia elegans. The sequence goes on along the minus strand of PTEX01000073.1, from coordinate 3,132,784 downwards.
TATGCACTCAAAATCTACTGGATTTTTTTAATACTGTATCAGAAACATGTCTTCATCTTTGGTAGCTAGTGAGCCTCATCCATACTGTTGGACTTCTTTTTTTCTGCATATTGATTGATTTTTCTGCATTGATTTGATTTCCAGAATGAAGCAGCAGCTGTATTCTGCTCTGTATGTGATAAAGAATTCTGACACAGACTCTAGAAAATTATTTTTAAAATGTTTCTGAAAACTATTTAAAAAATCATAGAAGCAGAATCATAAGGTCTTAAAACTGAGGGGCGGGGGAGAGGAAGTATTACCTGAAACACCTGTGAAGGGTTTTTTTTTTTGAGTTAAATATGCATCATTTGTCTTCTGGGGAGTATATAGGCTCTCTGCCAAAACTATGTATAAACTCTCCTGAGACAGTTTTTTAGGGTGAACAGCAAAGCCAGTCAGGTTACACTAGTCACTGACCACCTGGATAATCACCCAAAGCTGTCCAATCACGACTGCTTTTTGAGTGATTTCCTTGCCAGTTAAATGCACAATGTCAGCTTGTTTTTATATCTGTCTATATAGAAAACTAGAGAAACTTAAACTTTGAGCTGTTAAAGTATAGTAGCACTGATAAATTCATCAGAGTAAGTGGAAAGAGTGCAGAGATGATTTAGGGCATAGCTCCCTTTGGAAGACGATAACCGAGTGCATCACAGTTTAGTGCCTTAGAAAATCTTTGCCATTGTCAATCCCAGGCACTGGAGGAAAGTCTGTGAAAATACATCCCAGGCCTATAGGAATAACCAGTTTCTGTTGTTGCATTCATGAGGACAAGTGGCTTTGTAGGTTTTTAGCACTGAGTAGGGCTCTTCTTTCCTCATGGTGTAAGTGTGCAAGCTGAAAGTATATGTTCAGTAGAAATATCAGTGACTTTAACATGCAGAGGTGTGATTTTTTTAACTGCCTTTTGTGGGACACAAGGACAACTCCTCTTTTTGTCTTTTTTTTTTTCCTCTTGAACTGTTTCCTTGAAAGTAATATGAAAAGAAATCACTGTGATCACTGTATGAGAATGGAGGCATAATAATAGCTTTAGAGGTATAAATGTCAAAATGCTATTAGTAGCTGAGAACGTTATTTTGTCAATTTGATCCTGTGTAGAACAACCGAATTTTTATTAATATAATTTGCTTAATGTTACACATTCACAAAATTAACAGCCATTTAAATTTCCTATGCGTTTTATTTCTTGAACGGAAACAGTTTTGCCTGTCAGCTGCCATATTATTAAAGAACATTAGCTAAATTAAAATTACACCTAGGCTGAGAGTTTTCCCAACACTTAATGGACTTCTTTTGCCGTTTACATGCAAGTGCTTGCCTACTAACAAGATTTAAGGCACATTAAGTATATTTGCAGGGGGGAAATTGCAGGCTTAAAGAATAAAACTTCTCTGAGTTGCACATCTCTCAAGTCATAAATTTATTACACGAAAAAAAGGGAAGTGGCTTATCCGTCATCGTTGCTCAAGTATGGAAAGGGTATAGGGAGCAGGGTGTAGAAAGGCTGCTTGCCCTGGGGACTTTGGAACAAGGAGAGTAAGTGTGGTGCAATTCAGATAACTCCTCCAGACAGCAGAGTAACTTTCCACAATATGAGCAGATTGTTTTCCCAGTTGTCAAGGTCTCGGGAGATTTCGGCAGTATTTTATAAAATATCTTTAGCTGTTTCTGTGGAAGGTGCTTTGTAATATAGTAATGTGGAAGAAGCCATCCTCCCTCCCTTTGTCCCATGCCCAAACAAATATTTGTGCCCTGGCAATGAGAAATTTCCATAACTTTAAGACATTTGTTTTCCTTATAAAAACAGGCTTGTCGTATTTGTCATTAGATAGTGTAGAATAACTACCCAGATAAATATAACAGTCTGAATTAGGCCTGAATCAAAGGCCAAAATGAACTAACTTCTGATTTACTGTAAATCTTTCAGCTGCTTGTTCCTTTTCTTTAGTATAAGCCCTTCTTGAATTTCTTTTACTGTGGTTTCTGGTTCACCTCACACATAATTGAAAAGAGAAATCCCAAGGGGAACGGCTTGAATTTCCACCTCGTGCATGACAGTATCCCAGTGTGCCTCACCTACAGGTTGGTCAGCTGAACATCTGGCTGTTTTCTGATGATAGCTTTTTTAAATTCATTGTGCTAGCTGTCATCTTGTCACCCAGTCCTAGTTTCATATCAAGAGCAATAAGGCTTACAATCTTCCCTTTCTTTTAGCCTGGGTGGGTTATTGAGGGCTGAATCATTTTTCTCAGCTGCCTCTTGTGTTGCCTTCTTTGACTGTGTGGCTGTGGCATGTAGGAGACTGGCACCGGTAACTGTTTTTCTGGTTTCGTTTCTTATAAAAGGAGAGATTCAAGACAGTTTTGTCCTGCTTCAGTGTGAAGGTCAATGAGCATTTTTTAAAAAGTGTCACTTTAGGTTAAAAACAATGAGAAAAAACACAGGCAGGTGACAAAGGTACAAACCACTCAGTGCCCTTTGGTCATAACAGAGAAACTCAAATTAGAAACCACACTCTGGATTTTCAAAGAAGTCAAAAGATAGAAAATTAGATTTTAATTTTGCATCTTGGATCACAAATTTGCGTAAAAATAGTATTACTAAAAGTGGATACCACTCTTCCACTCATTGTCAAGGCATTCTTTAAAAGGGAGAGTTGTCCAGATTGTATTTCAATAAAATTGAAGTCTTATTTTTAGAATTATTTATTTATTTTCTTACAAATATACAGATTCTAAATATGCTGCTAGACAGAGTAGTACTTTGCAAGATGGGAGATGTTTTTTATTAGTGCAGTCAGAAAGGTGTCCTTTTTTTGAGGAAAAAGGAGGAACTGAACTTATGTTTCCATGCTTAATAATTATAAGCTGATTATAAGCTAAACCTTTATCTAGCTAAAGTCCTATATGCGATAGAAAATTCATGCATTGTAAGTGATCACAGTATTCTGGGGGAGAAATGTTTGTAGGCTTATTTTTCTAAACTACTCATAGGACAGTGTTTTCATAGTTTTCATTGCTGAACAAACAGTAAACTTCAACAGTCAAATAGTAGAAGAAAACAGATATTGACCAGCTGTGAAAAGTCTGAAAGACTCCACAGCCTCTCTGGGCAGCCTGTTCCAGGGCTCTGTCACCCTCACAGGAAAGAAGTTCCTCCTCACCTGAAGATGAAACCTCCTGTGCCTCATCTTAAAACCATTGCCCCTTGTCCTATCATCAGCCACTACAGAGAACAGTTTGGCCCCCTCCTCCCTACAGTCATACCTGAGGAATTTGTACATGTTGATTAGATCCCGTGTCATCCTTCTCTTCTCTAGGCTAAACAGGACCAGCTCATTTAACCTCTCCTCATACGGTTGGTGCTCCAGTCCCTTGATGATGGTCGCTCGTCCCTGGACTCTCTCCAGCAGCTCCATGTCCCTTTTGCCCTGGGGAGCCCAGAACTGCACCCAATACTCCAGGTGTGGCCTCACCAGGGCTGAGCAGAGGGGCAGGATCCCCTCCCTTGACCTGCTGGCAATGCTCCTCCTGATGCAGCCAGGATCCCATTGGCCTTTTTGGCCATGAGGGCACATTGCTGCCTCATGGTTAACTTGTTGTCAATCAGGACTCCCAAATCCCTCTCCATGGAGCTGCTTTCCAGCAGATCGCCACCTAGTCTGTCCTGGTGCCTGGGCATATTCCTCCCCAAGTGCAGGACTCTGCACTTGAAAATCTTCCCATTTCGGCTAGATTAGGCTTTGTACTGGTCCACACAGGACAAGCCCAGGAATGATTAACTGCTAGAGAAGCATAACCCAAAAATGCACGTGCAGCAGCACTTCTACTTTGCCGAAGTCCTACAGACAGAGCAGATTAGACCTAAACCACTCTTCTTGTTGAGGAAGCAAAAGCAGTATTGTCATTAACAGGTACTGGAAATCAGTGCCAAAATGAATAATCTTGAAGACTTAAAAAGTAATAATATTGTCCTGATGAGAAAAAAAAAAATCATTAAAACTCAACAATACCTTTACAAGAGTGGAAGATCCGTATATCTCCTATAAAATTAAAAGACTCATAAGCATTCATTTCTCTGAGGGTAGGACTGAGTCATAAATTCCAGAGGAAGTTCTGTTGCCAGCTAGTGTGAATATTTCCTGTGTTCATGTAGATTAAATTATTAAGATGGTCTCACAAAATTATTTTTAACTCAGTGACCATAATCTCCTCTTCTTTTAAACATTTACTCAATATTCAGCTGAATTCCACTCCATATTTCTTCCATCTTAACAGAAATAATTTCTTTTCTTTTGTGATGTATCATATATGTGGCTTGCAGCACTTAATATGAATGTTTTCACTTTTTTATTTTCAGGAAAGAAAGGCAATCTCAAAGATTGGCTTGGTAACGCAGGAAATCTGTACAGTTTGTCATCTGGCATTTATCATGTCTCTAACAGTCAGCTGTAGCACTTCTGGGAGACAGGACAAATGTACTGTAAACCTTTTCACTAATTATCCCAAATTTCAGTAGTCAAAGTTGTGGAGACTTTCTTTGGATGTTTCCAAGCTGACTGGCTAAGGGTCAGGATGGAGTACATCTTGAAACTTTGAAATGAAATAGATAGAAACATTTTCCTTAAGGCACCGTCAGTTATTTCTAATATCACTACCTTTTTCAACATCTGAAAAAAAAGCCCTGGGAACTAATATTACACTATGCTGAATGTATTGTTAGATACCTAGTGCCTTAAAAATATATTTTTTTTTATTTTTGGTTCTTCTATTCCTACCATCAAATATGAACAATCTGTCTTATGGCTGGGGAAAAAAAATAAACAGAAATTATTTTAAGTTTCACTTCTGTGTTCTCAGAGTTATAAGTTAGGATATACTGCTTTCACTTGCTAACTCATGTTTCCTCTGTTTTCTTATATAAAAGCCCACATTGGATACATGGTGATTTTTTCCCTTTTTGTGCAATTAATTTCTTCCATACAAATGTAAAATTTTGGAAGATATTTTATAATATCAACTATAGCTAACTAGGAAGCCCAGGAATGCTTTCTGTCTTTCTCTCTCTCTCTCTCTCTCTTTTTTTTTCTTTTTTTAATTCTCAATTAGCATGAAACGTGACCTATAAAGCCCAAGGCAGAGAAACAGAGCAATGAAAACAACTGCTGAGGTCAACAGATAATTATCAGCAGTATGTAAAGACAGACTTTTGCATCTTGAAAAAGGGTCTTATAGAAAGGCAGCTAGAGGGCCTCTAGCATGCTTTCAGAAGAAGAGTTCTACTAGAGAGCACATAAGCATTCTTCAAAGAGCTGCATTTCATATTTTTTCTGCAATGCCATCACGAGAATAAGAAGGGACTTCATGTTTTAGGTGGGTATGAAATAGTGAGCAAGCAATTACTTTTGCCTCTTGTGCTCCTTGCCTGCTGGGAGCTTGTGAGGGGGTTATCTTAAGCAATTCCCTCTTCATCCAAGCAGTTATTGCCTTCACCTTTCTGTTCTTCCCCTTCTTGCTCTCTTGGGCTGTATTCAGGCAGCATAAAGATACTTGAACTGTAGGAAGAGGGAAAAAGAAGGACAGCATTTGCCGCACAGGGTAAGGCTTTGCTTGGTGTTTTAGGTCCCTGGGCTTTCTGCTCAGGATGAGATGGTGTTAAGGACTGGCACATATAAATCAAAGACAGGAGTAACCCCTGACGTAAATCAGGCACCTCTATGTCCACAGCTGACACAGCTGGCCTGCCCAGCTGGTTGATTGGCTCATCTTTGGTTTCAAGAACCTTGTCTACTACAGTTTAAATACCATTGATAGAGTGGAGTAAGGCACAAGCCCCCAGGAAAGACCCATCGGGGACATATGAAACTTCATGTGCAGTGTGTGGGGAAATGGATATAGTGAGCCCCTGCTCCTTAGAAACCAATCAGTTCATTAGTACATTGCATCGACAAAATAAAATTCCAAAGGTAAAGGGGAGGTTGGTCAGCAGGGAGCCAGTGCACACTGAGAAGGGCCTGCCCAGCAGTGCTAGGGCTCATTCCTGAAAGGGAGTCCTCCAGTTCTCCCTGCCTTTCTTACTGTGAAACCATCCTACTCGTTATTTTGAAGAGTAAAACCTCTTTTTTTTCCCTATTCCTCCAGGCATCTGAAATAGTTTGTGCCAAAGAGGTTAACCTTAAAGTTAATGTTAATATACTCTCCCATGACTGAAATTACTCTGTGCTGCGAGGTTTCCAGACAAGAGAATATTGACAGGGATTAGAACATAAACCTCTTTAAACTCATAGAATTATTATGAAGAATTTTACTGATGTTTTCAAAAAATTCTTCTCTAGTTTGTGTCATCAGCACCTAGGCTTATATAAACAGAAAGAAGTGGGTGATGGAGAGGTATCACCTACATCATACCAATTCAAAGCAATTGCTGCAGCTTTAAAATGTTTCATTTTTCAATGTAGTAATCAGTATCAGACAGATTTCATATTCTCAGGTGAATATATATTTGCCAGAAATTCAACAACCATCATATACCTGAATGCCTTCCATAATATGTCTTAGGGAATATACATAGAAAAATAAGTTGTAAACGCTCCACCAGTTTTCTTTTGTTGTGGAAGTCTCTTACCTCAGGCTTTTACATATATTAATAATACTTAATCATGTGATAACTGCCTTATACGAAGTATATGTATATTTTTCTTAACATAAATTTCACTGTTGAATTCATCTCAGACTAATATATTAGAAGGGATAAGAGATTATAGTGTTTGATGCTGAAGTGAAACAGGATTTGCAATAGGGCGTCTGAAGCCAACGATTCCTGAATTCGTACAGAAGCATCAAAATAAAATGAGACAGAAATTTCTCTGTTCTAAAAAGATGAGGAGTGTTGGATAGTCTGTCTATCCATCCAACTTAGGAGTAAGTATTTCTGAAGCCCTCATCAGCTGCGGCACAAGCACTGACCTGCCAACATTAAACGAAAGTGTCTCCACAACTGGCGGTCGTCAGCGTGACTCATGCAGAGGTGCTGGTGCTGGCTTGAAACTAGTGAGCGGTGTCCTGGCATTTGGAGAGCCGTGCTGGGACTGAGGTCCCCGGGCTCAGTTTTGTGCCCTTTGGGCTCTCCAGGCTTCTTGCCCCCTGCATGAGGGTTTGACCTCAGTTTAGGATAATGTGGGCTCCTCAAGTTAGATTCCTGCAGAACGTATCCAGCATACAGTGCCCAAATAATGCCTTAACTAGCATGAGTACAGTTATGTGCCTCCCACAAATAGTTAACTCAAAGCTAGCTCACATATGTTTACATGCTCTTTATGGTTTTGTCATGCAGCACTCATCTATATTGTCATATAGTATTATGGGTATTTTGCAAATAAGGTTGCAAGGTGCAGGAAAATTAGAAAGGTTTTTCATTCAGACAGAAGTGTTTCAAGTGCAGGTTTATAGCCTTTACCTGGGAGATCACCTCTCTTCTTCAAATTTATTGTGTAGGCCAGTGTGGAGAACCTAATCTGGGGTCTAAGATTTGCAGTATACATGCATGTTTTTATCTATGCATAGCTTCAAGATTTTTATATGAAAGAAGTAAAAATAGAGATCATAATAGGATGAATTATTTCCTTCATAAATATAATTAGAAAATACCTTTTAGTTTATTATGCTAAAAATGATTAGAGTCACTATGGAATCTCTACACTAAGGAGTTTAGTAACTAATACTATGCAGAAGTTGAAAAGTAACTTTTCATATTACAAGATGAAAAAATGGATTTGCCATAATAAGATACAAAATTAGAAAAAGAAAAAGATTGCTGTGAGCTGTCTGAGTGTTTGGCAGATTGTCCTTTTCAATTGATATGCTTAACTGAATCTTCTAGAGAATAATTGAGAGGGAAACTGCTATATAGTTTTCATACTAATGTGTGATGATTTTGACTAGCTGTGCATTATATTTTATTTTAATGGGATCCTAAAAGCAGTATGGTGTAGGATGTCACTAAAACCTGGAGCAACTACAAGAAATAAAAAATATATTTGTTATTAATATATAGCACTTTTTATGACCTAATTACACCTATTGTCATTTTTAATGTGCTGGAGTAGAAAGGAGATAACCTGGGCATAGGGATGCTGGGGTTAGTTTTAATTGGGCAGTGCCTGTTACCGGGAGATTTGTGTGACTCGCAGACTTGGAGATTTTCAGTTGAAGGGAAAGTTGGTGGGAAAAGCAGGATCCCGTGGCATTTTACCACCTATTGTGAACCCAGATGGAATGGCTGCCTGCTGTTGTGTTGAGAAATGCACTGCAACATGCACTTAAAAAAACAACTAACCCCTTCCTTAAATTGTCAAAATGAGTAAATGATTAGTTATGTATTGAGGTAGCTTCTGGGTATCTGCCATTTTGTTTACATAGGCATAATTGAAAATGTGAATGTGAGATCTTTTTGAACAGGAAGCCATTAAGTTTCTATGTGATGGTTGATCTTGGATCTGCTCCTTAAAGTACCTTCTCTGTGATGAGTGGAAGTAGGTAACTCTTTTGGCAAGAGGGCGACAGAATCATGAGAGAGAGACCACATGCAGTTGGAGAATCTCATGCTAGTGAAGAATGATTAGGTGCAGATATAAAACATTTTCGTAAAGTCTGGGCTTTAATCCACACTTATATGACCAGAACTCAAAAGCTTAGCACAAGGAATATGCTTTATAAAGACCACTCCTTATGTTGAAATTAGCTGAATTATAAAGTTGGTGTGGGTGAGGCAGAAGCCTTTATATTTGTGCTGAAATGATTCATGGAAAGGCCTATCATTTCCCTACATACTACAAATAACATGCGGCTGCAGTATTAGTGGTGGGATAAAGTAAAATCAGCTGGAGTTGTAGGGGATCCTGCTTGCTGCAAGCATTATTATTATTATTATTATTATTATTATTATTATTATTATTATTATTATTATTACTACTATTATTATGATGATGATTATTTTGGTGAGGTTAGATTTGGTACTGAAGGAAGGGAGGATTTGTGGCAGCTCAGCCCGAAATTTGTTTCAGTTGTCATGAAGTCACCCCTGAAATTAGTTCACTTACTTTTCCAGGGAGATCTTTCTGTTTCTCTCTGGGCTTTGCCTTGGTAATTTACAGCTTTTACAAATCTAGCAGGGTACTAATAGCAGTGTTCTTGACTTTGGGCAAGCTGCACAGAGGCTGCCAGCCCAGAGATATCACCATGAAGCATATGAAAATGGAGGAAGGTGTAATTCCATGTATAGCTTAAGTGGATCTAAGACCATGATGCAACTGAAGGAGATAACAGCCATATAGGCATCACCCTACAAAGGGATGAAACCTTCATCGGCTGGAGCAAAACATAGTGTGGCCCTGGGCAGTCATCTCCCTGCTCTGGCTGAAAGCACTCCCAGTAGCAATTTATGGTCAGATCTGCCAGTAGGTAGATGCCATTTACTGCATATTTATAATATGGCTATAGGGAGCTGCCTTGAAGTTGTAAATTCACATCTACCTCCCCTGCTTCCTTTTGTAGACAAGTTTTAAGCTTTCTACAGCAGCCGTTCTGAAAGAAGGGAGAGCAATGTGTGCTTTCCTGGTCTGCTGCAAATTTACATTTGCAGAAGGTTTTAAATCTTGGATGAAAAGCAAATTTTACATCCACAAATATTTTTATTGATTATAAAACTGAGGATTTGGGGACGAGTGGAATTAATCTGAGAATTTACTATTATTTTAATTGGGGTAATTACAACATAGTGATTTTTAATGCATAGTAAGTGAAATCCTTGTTAATGTTTATGTTCTTTTCTAAAGAGTTATGTCATGGTTTTCCTGCATGAAGTGTGCTTGAACTTTAAATTACAAAGCAGATAACATGAATGGAAGCTGTAGCAATAAATTGCTTACTTAGTGGGATCCCCTTGGTGCTCTCTTTAATATCCAAGGCTTTGTTAGTGTTTTTCCAAGCTTTTTAATAATTTAGAAAGTGTCACTTGCAACAATATGTAAAGGAAACTGACAATAAGAATCCAAAAATACTGTCATTTTTTCTTGCAAGCCCATGAGTATTTGCTGGATATGTAGAAATACAGTTCAAGGCTCTTTGATCGGACACTGGGGAATATGTTCTGCTTAGGACTTCTGAAAGCTGATGTTTTAGCTTACTGTGCACCTAATAATTGTGTTAAACACCTTCCTTTAACTATTCTTCTTTCCCAAGCCTGTTATTTTTAATGTTTTACCTGATAATTTGATATTTGCATCATAAGTCTCATGCTTTTTGTGTCAGAGAAGAGCAGGATAAAAAGTAATTGACTTTTTCTTGATTAATTTTGCATTTTTAGTCATCTGACATATTTGATGTATTTAAATTTTGTTCAGAATGATAGGATAGCAGCTCAGTGAGTGCTGGTATAATTACTCTTTTTTTTTTTTTCCCCAGATAGTAATCCAAAAAATGTAACTTTTCCTGAGTCATAGGTAGAGTGAGCATTCAAGAACTCATTTAAAACCCCAATCTATTTGAAATATGTGACACGGAAAAGAATGCATGAAAAAAAAGATGAGTTTATATGAAAATCCACTTCCGAAGGTTTTCCTTTTGAATATTTCTCATGGTATCAGAACAAGTAAAATTTTTTGATTTAGTATTCCTGAGGATTGTCAAAATAGAAAATTAACTTGAAAGAAACTGTTGATAAAAGTTTTTGTAAGCAGGAGGTTAAAAAATGTGTAAAAGTGAGAATTTTTTTTTTTTTAAAAATTGTGGACAGTTTTCTTTCTTTTTTCTTTCTGCCTTTGTTTTATTTTATTGTTCTTATTTTATTCTTCCCTCAACACTGGAGGGATAAGGTAGACTGAAGATGGGTTAATTGCTCTCAAGGTGATGTTGTATGCCACTTCCGCAATTGATTTTCAAAAACAAAAATAGAAGATGAATACTTGCTACTTGAGCTCGAGTCTGAATGGTGAAGTGGCTCCCAACTGAGTTCTGAAGACCAATAGAGTACCAAAGAAGTTCTAGAAAAACTTCTCAGCAGACCCTGTAAACTCCATGCATGCTTCTTAATTTTCTGGGATTATTTTTTCTGAATAATCCCAGTGATGCATGCTTTTTAGTTACTCTCTATAAAAGCAACAATGGAAATGTTAAGAAATAAAAAATCAAATTTGATTTTTCTGTATTTAGAAGTGTAACATTTCACTTGTGTCAGCTCTTTCCGTTACTGTCACCTTCCTTTTTCACTCCACATTGATATGGCATACGCCATGCCCTGTGGGAATGGTGTGGACTGAGCTTGGGGTCTGACGGTGTTGTAAGTTGGTCTGGGAGGGGATGGAGAGTGGAGAATGCCCGAGACAAGTGACAAGTGCAGGACACATGTGCTTTTCTCCAGTGGTTGCCCGATACCCAGTCTGTCACTGATAGGCACATACTCTGTGCCCGGTTGATGATTTTTCTGTAAAAAGTTTGAATGAGTTTTGATAACTTCCTAAGGCAAAAATAGTGTCTCTCAAAGGGATCTATAAGCTGTGACTAATGAGGGTTTGTATAGCACAGACCTGGCATTTCCAAAGAAAAGGTCCAAGAACTGTCCAGCTGTGAAGAAGCTTTGGAAATGTGCAGAATCACCACTGAACTCCTTTGTTAGGAAAATGAACACCCTAAGAAAGGAGTGAAGTTTGGCTGTCATAATATTTTGATCTTTTAGCAAGTTGAAAGAACCACTTCTTCATGTTTTAAATGAATGTATTGAGCAGCCATGCTGAAAATCTTATTTTTAAAAGAAACTTGAAATGAAGTTGTTATAATAGATATTCTGTAGGGGGAAAAAGGACATAATTTATTCTCTATTATAATCTTCTTTGATAGGTAGGGGAGGTATTAATGTTTTATTGATTTGAGGTTTAGGATGGTGGTATAAAACCAAATCGTTCTAGCAGTTTGCAAGGTACCGCCTTGTGTTCATTTGATGTATGTCTCAGTTCAAACTATTTCTGTAATGAATATGAAGCAGAAAAGAAATAGGGCAGTTTCTAGGGTTTCTTTCTCATCTGTTCTTTCATAGCTTGAAATTTGGATAAGAATCATTTCATGACTTGCTGTGGTGTAATAATCTTGAATATGTTTAAAATGTTCTGAAATAGCTGAGTCTGAATGATTGAAAAATTGCTATTTCTCCTGAGTAAGGAGCAGAAACTTTCATTCATGAGTTGATATTTAAACAACTTTTGGTGTCGATTTTTAGGAAAACAACAACAATAAAAACTTTTATATTTCAGATTCCAGTGAAAGAATAAATGCCTCAAACTCAGACAAAAATCAATTAATGTAATGGCTAACAAATTCTGAAGCAAAGAGTGAAAAGGTAACAGGGCAGTTTATTAATTTGATTTTGAATTACTGGGCACTTGAATGTGGTTTTTTTTTTTTTTTGTTTCACCTGCAATATGGAGGAGAAGCTTCAGTCACTCACAGGACTCTGAGAGAAGTTAAATTCACTCCTGTCTCTCGAAAGTTTTCAAGGAAGATATTTCTGAGGCTGAAACTTTATCCTTTTTCCTTGGATGCGCCCACACTACCTGGGCAGAATCAACTTTCATGAATGAGTATGAAGCAGGTTACTTTGGTGACTCACTGCTCTGAATTGCCTCCCTGTCCCAGTGCCCAAGGGTACTGCTGAGAGGCAGGATCACGTGGTTGTACCTACACAACCTCACTCTTACTTCTGCCTCAGGCCACACTCCCAAGGAGCTCTTGATCAGTGCCAAAACTGACTGTTTTGTGCTTTGCATGAAGCAACTGTACTCAAAATAACTGTATGGAGAGCAGTTTCCTCAGGGAAGTGCCTCTTCAAGGCTATGTTAAGAGCTGCCCTGGCAATCACATGAGCATTCAGAGTCCAAGTGGCAGGATGCTGCCACGTAACTACATTACTTGAATGGACAGGACTTGCAGCGTTGGTGGAGCACTGCGGGGTTTTTTTCATATGAAGCTACAAATTGCCTTAGAATGAGTAAGTAACTTTCACATGTAAGAAACTCGACTCAAAGTGCATGCATGATTCACCCCTAGGAAGACTTCTCATTGTGTACAAGAAGAAACTAATTGTTTCTGAATTAGAAAAAAGTCAGATGTGCCTGATTCATCTGGTTTGGCATTCAGGCAGCTGATTTCAAGGCACATGACAGAAATTGTCTTGACCAGAGTATTACTCAGGTGTGAAAAAATCTATAATCCATGCTTGTCCCATTTCCTTGTAATTTTAAGGGCAGGAAAAAAATATATTTTTGAGGTAATTTGTGTCTTGTTTGGTTTGAATTAGCGTTTTGCGTGATTTCCCTCCTCTGCAAACTCTTTGTTCAAATCAATATTTGCCAATTTATTCTCCAAGGTGCTGAGTGCTCCTGTGAGATCTTCAAGTCTTGAAGGCACTGTTGACATTCACACTTTGCAACATTTAGCTCTGATTCAACTTCTGTGGTTTGCAGATTATGATTTCTGAATCTGGAGCCTGTTTAAGTGAGGAATCTGTCACTTCTTACTATTATTCTATTTTTTTTTTTTAGTGTGTACTGTTGCTTAGGGAGCATTTGAAACATGCAGGTGAAGGATTAGCCTATTATGTTTATTTTGAGGTCCTTTCACAGCCTTCCCCAGAGACCTGTTCATACTGATTGTCTTCCTTTGCCAGAGCAACAACAGTAAAGTAAGTCATCCATACTTTCCTCTTGCTATATGGCTGTTTGTTGATTGCACTGAAGACTGATACGTGCAAATAATAAGGAACATTTATTCTTGCAGAGCAGTCAGATTCAATTTTTGTTAGTTAAAACAAACTAATCTTTTTCTTCATACACTAAAGGCAACATGAAGAAATAATCAGTAAACTGGTACATGGGGTCATATGAAACAACAATAAGCCCAGAATAAAGCCTCAGGGTTTGGTTTCAAGCAAAATTCCTCAGCTACTAACTGAACCTCAGGGTAAATGAGGTATTGTACTATGACACCTGCAAATAGTAAAGAATCAGTTATTTAAGGCTTTGTGATATTTGTTACCAAACTGGCCTAGCAGAAGGTAAAATCACTCTTTCTTTTTCTGTGGATGCTTTCATCTAGTGGTATGTTTAAAACTTCCATTTTAGTGTGGAAAAAAAAATTCTAATAGCCAGTGCCCGTGAAGATGCACATAAGATGAAAACCAGGTAGGAATATTTCAGGGTGGAAGTATACTCAAAATATACTGAACTGTGATGATGAAATTCAAAGAGGCCAGGGATATGTAAAAGACCATACTTGGTGTGCTTTGATATAATCCTGTAAAGTTACAGTTGTAACATGGGTTGCTGAAAGGGTAAGCAATCCAGGATGTTTCTGAGGATTATCAGATATAACTGCCTAACACAGTTGCTAGAGGGGCTGACCACCCCAATGATCTAGTATCAATGATCAAGTATCTACTACACAAAACAAGAAAGAATTGGTCTGGGATCTGATAATCCATGACAGTGTTGGCTTTAACAATGATGAAATGATGGAGTTGAAAATCAGAGTGAGGAAGCCAAATAGCAGAGTACAGACGCTGGACAAAAGGTCCGCAAATTTTGGCTTCTTCAGTCAATTGATGGTGGAAAACCAAGGGAAGTGTCAAAGGAGCTCAATAGAGCTGGCCAATTGATAATATCAGTGTTCTTCCATAATGAAAATACTCCATCCCGATTCTCAGGAAAACAAGTGAATATAGTAAACATATCAAGAGACAAGTCTAGCTAAAAAGGGAGCTCATTGATGAGCTCTAGCACAAAAAAAAAAAAAAAATGTATGCAGCAGGTGCCTACAAGGTGCAGCAAGGACAGAAGGACGGGTTACAAAAGAGGAAAAGAGGACTGTAGAATCACTGGCCAGGCATATATGAATGAGGCTGAGTCAAAGCTCAGAGTTGAATATATTAAGGAAGCTCAGGTAGTAGGAAAAGGTTAAACAGTGTGAGCTCACTAGTGAGTAGAAATAGCAGACACAGATAGGGCTGAGCTACCGAATGTCTTTGCCTCTGTCTTTACTGACAAATTCTCTCAGGCTTTTGCTCTTAGTGAATGGTTTCAAAATGGTGGAGAATGACCACTAATGGATCATAAATGAGATAGGTAGGCTTTATTTGGGAGAACTCAACTCAAATGCATGGGATCAGATGGTTGCATCGAGGCTACTGAAAGAGCTGACTGATGTCTTTGGAGGCAAGTCTATCTCTTTAAAATGTTGCTATGATCAGGAGAGGTGGAGAAAGGCAGATATTGCATCCATCTTCAAAAACAAAACACAAAACACAAAAAAAACAAAACCAGGATGAACTGGAGAACTGCAGGCTGCACAGCCTTACTGGAAAATTTCCTGGGAAAATCAAGGGAAAGTATTTTTGGAGCATGTTTCTGTGCACATAATGAAGGTCATGGTGCTGGAAATTAACATGATTTATCAAGGATAAATCACTCCTTACCACCCTGACTGCATTTTATGGCAAAATATCTGGGTTTGTGGAATAGAAGAGGGCTGTGAATGTCATTTACCTTGACTTTAATGAAGCTTTCAACACCATCTGCCACAATATTCTTCTATCCAAGTTAGGACGTTACCGGATAGATTGATGAACTGCTAGATGTATGAAAAAAATGTTGGATAGTCAGGCTAAAGGACGGTGGTCATACCCCACCTGGAGACCATAAGTTCAGTATCTCAGGGGTCTGTTCTGGATCCTATTCTTTTATGTATTCATCCATGACCTGGAGGAGAAGGAAGAAACCATCAACAAAAGGAGTCAGTGTGCTTGGAGGCAGGGCTGCCTATAGACAGGCTGAAGGAACGAGTCAATAGCAACATGATGAAATCCAAGAAGGATGAATTTGAAGTCCATGGGGATGGGCCAGGCCCCACAACAACCCAGGCTGGCAGTGTGCAGGCTGGGGAAAAGATGGCTGGGGCTATGACAGTTTGCAGGGCATGAGCCAGCAGAGTTCCCTGGCGTTGGAGGTAGCCAACAGCAGCCAGGACAGCACCAGCGGGAGCATTAACAGGAGATCAAGGGTAGTAATTATCCTCCTCTACTTAACATTACATCTGTAATACAAATGCAATTTTTACCTCTTCACAATACAGGAGTTGATAAAACTGATATGTAGGTGAAAATCTGAGTTCTGTGAAAGCCCACTAAGTTGGTCAGGGCTGGGGCACTTGCCCTGTGAGGAGAGGCTGAAGGAAAACAACTGGTTCTGCCTGGGACAGAGATGGCCTTGAGGGCACCTCACAGCAGCCCATAACTATCCAAGGTGCACAGTAAGTGAAAAAAGAAATCATAAATTGATTTCATAAATTGAAAAATGAGAGGTTCTATGTAGATATCAGAAAAAGAAAAAAGAAAAAAAAAGACTACAAGGAGAGTTGGGCACTGAAACAGGTCACTCAGAGAAGTCGTGCAGGCTCCATCCTCAGAGGTTTTCAAGATACATTTGGATAAAACTCTTGATCAACTTGGTTTGATCTTGTAGTGACCCTGCAATGAGCAGAAGGTCAGAGTAGAGTTATCCTGATATCCCTTCCACTGTGAATGATTCTGTAGTTAAATAGCAATAAGATTATATTTATTTTTCCACAGAATGTCAAATAATGTAGGTTTTTTTTGTTTTTGTTTTTTTTGTGGTTTTTTTTGCCATTCAGACAGGATTGTGAAACTGGGAGGTGGGTGAGTGGGGTATCTTTGTCTGTTATGTCTTTTTTCCATAGTTTGAACATCAATATCAGTAAGCAGTGGATATGAAAAGGCAGAATAGACAAAAAGATGAATATGTGTATTCTGAATTGGTGCTGTCTACATTTGGTTTCAGTACAATGTGAAGTATTTTGCATAAGAACTACAGCTCTTACCCTTCAATTTCTTGGAGATAAACTGATTCTAGTGTGATTATTTACTGGATATATTCCACTGAGTACAGTGCTTAATGTTTCCTTGACTGATTGTTCTGACAGAAATTTCGCAGGTATTCATATTAAATAAAAAGGTAGCGGGGAGGGTGGCTTGAATTAGCAGCCTTCCAAACAACAAAATCCTACACATGGGTAGCTTTCATCTTCCCTTAATCTTCTGATAAAACTTGTATCTTCTGAAGAGAGAGAGAGAGGAAAAAAATCTTGCAACTGTGTTTTGCAAATATGAGAATCTGTGAAGTAGTTCAAATTACCAACTATTGCTGTGATTCTGAAACCTTAATTCAAGCACATGCTTGGTTAGTCATACAAATATTCCCCATGAAAGTCAGCGGCCTATTCTTAGTGTCAGTTTTTTATAACTGGCTATGATGCGATGAACAATTTAAGATACTTTGGGTTGATCTGAGTAGTAGAATGGTAATCATACATAGCCTGGTTGTGTGGTTCCCAGTTTCTTGTTAGTATTTGCAATCTAAATTTATGTAAGTGCTTTGAAAGCACAGGCTGTGCTTTGTATAAAAGAGGTGCATACTACCAAAATGCAAGGTAATTTAAGGTATCGTAATGAACATTTCTCTACAGTTTACCTTCCATTAAAACAGATAAATCTAAAAGGACCAAGGGCCTAATCTCGTATATTTGTATTTGCCTTAGATCTGCCCACAAGTGTCCCTTGAGGCACGCTAAAAGATTTCATAAGCAAACCTTGCCAGATGGCTAATGCTTGAAGGAAACATTTTGCTACAAACATTGCAAAGTACAGCAATTTTAAAACATAAGAGCATTCTACAAGCATAGGACTGCTTTGTGCTTAGATGTACGTCCTTATCTGCATCATCATCTGGAGTGGGGACAGAGGCTGAGTTGGCTTTTCAAATGCACTCAGTAAAGCTAGCACACACACTGGTGTTATTCATTGAATTAAAAGGTGAGTTATGACCACTCTGTTGAAAATTAGGGTATTTCCAGACTGCAGGTTCCTGTCCATAATAGAGATGTTTGAGATTCTGGAGAGAAAAGAAGTCCAGCCAAAAAAAGGGAAGGGAAAAATGGCAAAGCTGTTACTGTTACATTGCCATGGTACTTCCTGCACTGTGAGGGAGGACAGGAGCTTGCTGGAGCTAAATACCAGCTGGTGGTAGCTGAAAATGCAGTCTGCCTTGTCTCCTCTGTCCCTACTCCTGCCCTTGCTTATGCAAAGAAGGCATCAGAGTCATGAATGCAGCAAGTTCAGCCAAGTAGGAGGCTTTTGAGCAGATGTAGTGCTCTTTGATATCGTGGTGGTTGTGGATGTGTCATTGAAGTAGTCTTTTTAGGGTTACAAGGCGGTTTCCAGTGAGGAGTACCATCCAGTAGCCTGTGCTCAGACAAGCGCTTAAAACTTCTCTTATACAAATGAATGGGCAGAAAAGAGATATAGGTCAATACCATGTATTCATAACTTTTTCTTTTAGAAATTATGTTTCAGAATGAGTAAACTAGGTCTGTAATGGTTATCTGATGTATACTATCAGCTTGCTGTATCCTGATGGTTTTCATAGATTTGTACATTTAGAAAATAATAAGAAATGAGCCTGATTTTAAATACAGTCCTTAGCTTCAACTCCAGCATGACTAAATATGTGTGTGATGGGCTCAGCATCAGTCAGCAGGAGTCAAAGGGCAGAGGAATTTTGAAGCTCCTTAGAAATACCCAACTCCATGTTGGCCTCCACATAACCTGTAACCTTTGCAACCTTCAATTACTCTTTTCCTCTCTCCTTTCCATTTACCTTCTGTCATAGTTACTTAAAATTAACGTCTTAACCAAGAAATACGATATATAATGTCATATAAGTGCATAGACAGTTAAATAGCTGATCTAAACTTGAGCTGCTGGAAAAGAAATTTTAAACATGGAACAAAGAAATAATTCTGTGTGCTTGTGTTACTGGAAAGTATCCCGTGACTGCTTCCTGTAATACTTAATCATGAGATTTTTGCTTCCAAGCCTTCATGTAAGTAACAGATCACCAAGCTGTAGAGTTTTACAGCTGTACTTACACAGCATGTGCTCCTCTGGTGCTCACGAGGGCCGGCTTTTGACAGGAGGTCCGAGCTTTGCTTCCTTTGCTCTGTAAAAGTGATTAACTTAGCTGCTCATATGGCACAGTTTTTGTTTATGAGCTTTGGAAAGCAGCACCTCGGAATCTGTAAATGAATGTTGTCTAGAATATTCTGCGTTTTAAAAGAGTTTTATTTGCAGAATCACTCTTAAAATAAGTATGTACTGGCAAGACTTATTAAGTTTCAGAATCATGCACCTGAAGTTTTATTACAATGTTTGTGATAGTAAAATATTTTTAAATCAACATGCTCACTTAAATGCTAAAACAACTTTTATATTATACTTGTAAATATTGAACTTGTAAATATTTTCATTCATATGACAAGCCATTGAAAAAAAATCCAAAATAAAATCCAAAATTATTTGTCATTGAGATCTATGTGTGCCCTGATTCAAGATTTGGCTGCTTCTCCTCTAGCCTTTCCTTGGAATATAAGAAAAGGATAAAAATATCAAACTAAAAACATAATTTTTCACTTCTTTGACTTTTGAAAGCAATAGAAAATGTATATTGCAATTAATTACAGTGCTGCAAATTAGTTCACGGCAAAGCCGTGCATAAAGGAAGTTATTTGCAGGATGCAGGGGTGGGCGAAGAGTTATACAGATCATATTGATCAATAGAGGACCTCAGCAGCTTCCTGCAGTGTTTAATCTTAACTATTTCAAAATGTGTTCCATGACTGTATGTATAAACCACTCATTATACACATAAAAAGTGTTTTTGTTTTATTTTTTATTTCTTGCATTTGCTATTGATCCATATGGCACACTTCAGCTCTGGAGCAAAAGAAGTGAAGAGCTAGGCGTATATACCGATAACTTTTCCTTCCGAGCTGAAAAGATCCATTTAAGCTGCAGGAGCTTAAGTAACCCTGCAATTGCTTTCTGGAGTCAAGGCAGGTCTGTAAAACAGCTAAGTCTTTTTTTTTTTTTTTTTTTTTTTTTAATCTTCCATTGGAAGATCCTCAACAGACTTAACCATTGAAGTGAAACCTCTCAAACTCATTATCTGGTTCAGAATGTTTATGTTTGGATAGCTTAGTGTTTTTTCTTTTCTTTTTCTTTTCTTTTGTCTTTTTAGCATTTTATCAAGTCAAAAATGCTGAGTGGAAATAGTTATGCGATTCTGAAGAATATAAATTTATATGTACTCTGGCATGTCTGTGATCATCCAGAGCTGAATGTGACTCATATCTAAAAGAGATAAGCACAGCTCTTTTTTAATCATTCTGCAGTAACAGTCATGTGTGGAATTGAAAGTATAATTAATGACTGATAGACAATATCTGATATGTCTATACTGCAAAGACTGAAATAAGATTGTATAGATAAGTTTTCCTTTTGCATATTCTGACCGTGGCCACTTGTGTTTTGCCATTTTAGCACATTCTTATTTGAAGTGCTAATTTTATGTGAGCAGCTTTGCTCAATTATTTACCCATTATCTTTTCAGAAAGTCACACTAGGTTTGTTCACAAATATGTACTACGGGCACAAAATCAGGTCTCCCTCTATAGACATCTTGGCTGTTTTGTTCTTGAACTTTAAGCAAAACTGCATGAAAACTTGGAGAAGACCTGACCTCATTCTGTAAGAGTGTTTCCAACCTGCTGTAGGCAAGTCTGCAGATATGTGATTTCCATGAGTTCCATCCAGGCAGTGTCTGGTCACAGACATCTTGTTTAACCTGAGTGGTCCTTTTTTCTTCTCTTCTAGATCTTTTGTTACATATAAATGCATAGAAAAGAACATTCATCTTAACATCTTCCCTCTTCTGTTGAGTGTTGAACTCAATTTAGAAACTTGAATCCCCAGAAACCTAGAGTATTGAACTCTGAAATAAACAGAGTATAGCATATTTGAAGCGTATAGCATATTTGAAGGGGCATTCTGGTTACACTAGCTATTCTTTTCCTTTCAACAAGTGCCAGTCAGCCCACAGACCATAGTTAGAATTCCTCTTCAATTACTTGACATAGTTATTTGCCATATTTATTAAAATATATGATTTCCTGAAATGTGGGAATATTTGGAAATGGATTTACAGCTAGTAAAGTTTAAACTAGTGTTGTAAGTAGGAATTAACAAATATAATTATCCAACAAACTTACAAATTCATTTTAAGGACACTTGATATTCAAAGATATCTCAAATCTGAAGTCAGATTCCAGCCCTCCCAACTAAATAATGCAGATGTGACCTTTCATAATGCTGAACTACCTTTTCAGAAGACATGTAGTGAAAAAGTGTCTTCTCTAACTTTACTGTAATAAAGGAAAGCATTATATTGTGTTCAAATGCTACTGCACTAGGGTAATTTTGCTTGCTAGGATAAGTAATTCTGAAATATTTATATTTGGTATTACTAAAGTTACTATAACATTTTTTCTTATCTAGAGGAAAAGCAGAGTTGTGTTGTGTTTTTATTAAATAAAATCAGAGGCTTAATACAATTCTGCTGTTGTAGCTGAAGAGTTGGTGATCACTTGCAGTTTTCAGTACTTTTTTCTTACTGCCAGATCCCCAGCACCAAATGCTGTGCTGTGTAGAGCTGTTCCCGCTGCACTAAGCTACGTGCTAAAGTAGATGCTGAGAGGAAGGATGGCCCATTTTGTTCACATTAGCAAAACTTTCAGAAAAGACTGAGCAGGATGGATGGCGGAGAGCAGAGCAGGTAAAGACAGGCAGAGAAAATATTAAATATAAAATAAGACTTTCTATTTGTGTTTAGCTCATTTAATTTCTTTTTTTTCTTGAAAGAGTGTGGATTTGTTTTGTTTTCATTTTTAAATATTGAAAAAAACTATTTGATTGCCTTTTATATTATATTTGTATTATATGCCTTATATTTAGAATAAATATCTGGCTAATACCTATTATGAAGGAGGGAAGGGCTGAGGGAGAAAGTTAGTAGAGATGGACTGCTGCTTTAAAGTTTCTCCCTGTTAGACAAAATGTACTAGAAAAAAAAAAGTTGCAAAAATAGAAATATCCATTCTTGTCTCAGGTGCTGGAAAAATATAGGCAGAACACATGGTCTTATCAGCTGCTCCAAGATGTGGCAAGTCTGTAGAAGGACTGGGCTGTTTAGGATATTCTTAAGGTACCTCATTCATCAGAGGTTCACAGAGCTGTTGCCTTGTGAAAACAAGGCCTTGCATCTCGAAGCAACATCCTCAGAAAGAAAAGGGAGCAGTTTGAAATACAAATGCTGTCTGGAGGGTGGTGAAGATGTGTGAGGAGATGAGCGGTGGCAGGAACTCTGGACGCCTCCACGGTGATGGACATGGAAGTAACATCTGCATCTGTGTATCTGTGAGGTCTTGTTGGCAGCACTTTTCAAAAGGTAGGAGGTTTATTGTCCTAATTGGTACTGTGACTGCAGGGATAACGAAAGGGATATGGCATGATGATTGAAGTACATGGACCCAAAGGATGAACTCTACCTCCTTGTTTCCCAGCCTAAGTCTTCTCCTACTTTTATCCTCACATTATATCTAGATTTAGATTAATTTATATCTGTTTTGGGGGTATTTGTCATTCTTTTGGATTATTTAATACTTTTCCTTTGTTTAAAACTCACATTTTTGCTCTTTCTCTCAAAGGTATTAGATCTCTTTTCCGTACTAGTTCTGCCCTCCCGCTTCTCTTCTGTGCCTTAATCTCTTAACATTAGCATGCTGGAATACTCTATGACTCTTCACACAGTTTGAGACTGCAATCTTAATTAATCTTAAACTCTATTACAGCCATTAATGTGATGCTTCATAGCAACTTGTAAGAACAAGTCTATGTGTATAATTAAGATCTAAGAGCTGATCATTTGAAATTGTGTTCTTAACTTCAAACTTATGCATATCTCAGCTGGGGTATCCATACTGCCTTGTTATAACCACCTCACATAGGAATCCAGGCTGGGCCTCTGGTCAAGAGAGGTATATTCCAAATCTGGAGGAATTCTGCATTGCCTTTCTTTCTGCAGAAATACAAAGAAAATCATCTTCCAAAATCACCTTCCAAAATTACTTTTTTTTTAAACAACATGCCTAAAACTAGCTTGTACTTTTGCCCTCTTTTCCAAGGCCTGATCTGTGGACAGCTCTTATACTTGCCTTTCTGCTCAAAGTGAGCTCATCCATTAGTATTGACAAGATTTGAACGTGTAGCTTTGGATGAGGAAATCGCTTTCACTCTCTTGAATTTTTTTTCACGTTTTCCGTCTATTGCTACTCTGCCCTACTGAGTGTGCTGAAAAAAGAAAAGGATAGAATGACTGCCTGTCAGAACCAAGTATCAGTCAAATAATGAGTTTTACATGCAGCAATGGGGTTTTCAGCAGACTGCATCACGCGTGAATGCAACAAAGAGAGAAGCGATTGTGTCTGGCAGGTGCTACCACAATTTGGGTTACAATGTTTGGCCAAGAGCCGTAAGAAACACATCTGAGAACAGTCCAGGAAGAGGAGTAAGGACTAGTAGGAACATTTGATAAGTGAAAAAGGGGAGTGTGGAGGGAAAGAAACTTGGTTCCTTCTGGCTTCCCCTTCCCCATTGCTGGGGACTTGGACCTCGACTGGGCCCCCATGAGAGCAGGCCTGTGGGTACCCAGTTGGCATTTGTGCTTTACCAAAGCCACACTTGGTCACCCACAGCCCCTGGGAGGGAGAACTGCTTGCACGGCTGCGCTCAGGAGTGATTTGTAGGCTGCTGCTTCTGCTTGCAGACTGGCTGAGGAGAAGCTCCGGGAGTGATTCACTTCTGATGATGAGTGGGTGAAGCTCAGGCAGGCAAAGAGGCTGTGATTCAGTGGAGCTCCTGACCAAAGAGAGCAACCAGAGAATGAGTTAGTGTATACCTTTTAAAACAGCTATGCCTGCAGGGTCCACCTGCAGTAACACTTGTGGAGGTAATTGTCGTTCTTTATACACAAATCCCCTCATACCCCAATAAAAACATCTGTTCTGTACAGATGTAAACATCTGTAGTAAAACATTTCTGTATGTGATTTTCTTTATTCACTAGATAACAGATTGATTCGCGCATCATAAGAAAAAATATAAATAGTAATAAAATATCATCTTAGAGCATAGTGAACTATTTTACAAAATATTGTCTCAATGATATTTTCTCTGATGCAGCTAAGTCAACATTTGAAAGCCTGTGGGACTAGGGAAGAAAAGAATAAAAGGAGAAATTTGCTAGCATGTTGCCAGCTTCATAGATCCTGGGTAGGATAGTTGAGGTGGAGGACTAAAACCTAGAGGTGAAGGTCCTACATTCAGGATGTGCTCACGACATCTCCTTCATTACATGAGGTAGGGAATGTCTTCACAAAACCAGCTGACTGATGAGAAGAATTGGGGACAAATTTCACTAGTAATAATAATAATAATAAAGTCAAAAATTTGCATTTGTTATCATTTTTTTTTCTTGCATCTTGTTACTTTTTAAAGTCCCAACCTTTTATCATTTGCACAGACTGCAGAGCTTTAAGGCAATTTGAGGTTTTTGGCATAGTCTGACAGGCCTTGGTTATGCATTTCAGTGCCAGATGTGTCCATGCATATAGAAGTAAGCAATATGGCTTTATATTTAGAAATATACATACTAAATATACCTAAAACATTAAGAAAAAAACAACTAGGCATTTTCTAAAGAACCACATACAAATTACCCTACTATTTGTTCAATTCTAGGCACATGGGTAGGTGCAAAGATGTTGGAAGACATTTCTTTATCTGCTTTGTCATATTTACAGAAAGAGGTTACTTTCTGATAACACAACTGATCAGTGAAGCTGCTTTCTTCATTAATTGCTCTGAAAGTCTCTCTTCTTTTGCAGACTTCTGTTTTTGAAATCTTTTCTAAAACATTTTATTTTAAATGAAAAGTATATTTAGGGAATTCATACAAAGTACTACAGAAATCATACAGTTTGTTACTTAGTCACTGGGCATAGGGAAAAGTTTATATGAGCTCTGCATGAATTGAAAAAAAAATCTCAAATTAAAAGTCCAAGGTTTGGACTCATGTAAAATTGCTGTTAAAATCTTTAATGCCTCTTGTGGAAAGAGGTAAAATTGCTTCATTTAAAAATATTTTTGAACTGTAATTACAGGGACAACATCAAAATCCATGAGGGGTATGCTGCTAAGGATTGCTGTTTGTTTGAAAAAACTTGCAATAAATATTTCTGAAAATGTTAACACATTCTGAGATTCCATCTTCCATTGACCACTTTGGAAGAAAACACTGACAGACAGTTGTGAAGCAGGTGAACTGTAAATATGCTCCTTGATGCCCCATTTACAGAGTTCCTGTGAGTTTAGCAGTATGTACTGCGTAGCCTTTCTGTCTCAGCTCAGGAATACTTTTTCAGATCAGAACATTTATGGTGTCAGACTCCACGCTTGGGCTGGGGGTTTGGAGCTGTTCTGTCAAGGCACCCTGTTCTCACATTTGACGCGGAGCTTCAGTGCAAGCACTGTTAAAACGCACTTTGGAAGCTGATTTGGGTATTCTTTATTGAGGGCATGAAAGTGTTTAGAAGCAGTTTCTTTGGAGAAAAAAAAAAAAGTTTGTGACCAAGATTGCAAGGGAAAAATGTGTGTGCGTAAGGGAATGCACACTCTCCCCCTTTATTTTCTTAAAGTTCTACATTTCTAGAATGAGTATCTTGTTCACATATTCTCTGTTGCTCTTCTGTCTGTTCATTAGATTATCATTTAGTGATCTTCACACTGGCCTCATAAAGTATGAGTTCCTTTATCTGACTTCATTGAAGGCTGAGACTATTTGTGGGGCCACAATCCAAAGTCATTTCTGATGCTGTGTTGGGCTGCATTTTGTAACTTATTTCTGCAAAACATTCTGTAACCTCTTTCTGTGATATCAGTAGCCTGTTCACTTCTGAACTGATTGCCTTAGGACACGAAATTTGGCAGTGAACCCAGGCCCAAGTTTAGTGGCTGGAGCAAATTTCCAGCTTTATGGACGCATGGAGCTGCCTTTAACTGTTTTGCTTGGAGCAGAACTCAATAGATTTTAAAATTCTTTTCTTTATTAGTGTTTTTAGAGCTTCCTTGAGATATGCACATGTGGTGTGGTTTATAGAAACAAGTCTTATACTTGTTCTTATACTTTCTCCATGGAATCTGGATTCCTGGTTTTGGAGAGTAGAGGGGGTTTTATGGAGCAATCTAATACCAAAGTAAAAAACAGCTACTGTGACTGACATCTCTTCACTGCTGTGTAAGGCAAGTGAGTATATTTCTTGAGAAACTACAGTGAAGGCATTTCATCATTTGGAAAGCACAGAAACTAATGATTCACTTCTTTCAAATAAGGGCTTTTCCCAAAGGAGAGCACTAGGACAACTAGCCAGTGTTTGTCATTTTGTGCACCTCGCTTAAAGCAATCTTTACCTTGTTTTTTAAAAAGGTCAGGAGAAAGTGGAGAAAATGATAGTGGTTGAAAGGGAAATTTTGCTTTATCTTTGCCTTTTTTTTTTTTTTTTTTTTTTTTTTTCTTTTCCCCTGGTGATGTCACTCCATTTTCAAAGCAGATTATTTTATACTCTTGCAGAGTACTAGAAAGCATCTTCAAAAGTATCAATAATATCCATGGAGAAGTTCAGCAAAACACAATTCAGAGAATGAGGACTAATTTTTATTTTCCCTAAGCAAGGGAGAGAATCATAGCCCCTTACCAATGGAGATGAAAGTAAGTTTGGGAAACCAGAATCCTAAGAAAAGCAAAAGTATAAGGGCTCTAGACTGTACCCAGGCATTGATGAAACAGCTGTACTGATAACTCTGAAAAACATTTAAAGTAGTCAGCTAAATTACTAAACTACTAATTGTAAGGCCACTTTAATAAATATCTTACAGTATTTTTTGGAAAAAAATGGAGTTGTATTTGATCACTTCAATATAGACTTCTGTAAGTTTCTTTATAGCAGCACATGTAAAATATAACAGTTGAGTTTTAGAAGATGGGAGTCAATGGAAAATTCAAAATAAAACAAAAAAGTGAAAAAGGGATATGGGGATTTATTCCGTATCTGCTTTGGAAAAGTCAAAAGATACTATTTATCAAAATTCCATTTGGACAAAACTATCCCAAAAATCTTAAGAAAAAGATTTACTTATATTTTCTACAGTAATTTGTCTGAAGTGTAAAAGAAAGAATGAAATAAGACTTATTGAAGGCTGATACTAAATTGGCAGGAAGCAAATATCTTTCTAAGGGATATAAAAGCACAAAACAAAACCAAAAAAAGAACTCAATACAACAGATTCTGATGAGCGTGGTTTGGTTTGCTTTTACTTTCTCTCTTTTCTTTTAGAAATGGAATTGATTACTACATCTGTGATATTCCTCTTAATGATTAACAATTATGAAACTTAAGAACAATTTCTTCAAGATAATGGCTTTTGCTGAAAATATCCCCAAGTTATGCCTTACCATGCAACCAGTGCTATCTTTAGCTGATAAACTGTATCTCTGTTTGAAGCAGGCATTGCATCTGTGTGGAGTAACTTCCCGGTGAAAATATTTCCATACTTCGTAGGCTCCAAAAATACTTCCTGTGTATCTTGTCTAAGAATGAATTATAGCCAGCCCCAGGCAAGGAACAGGTAGCAGTTATAGAGCCTCTGGAGCAGCTCAGGAGGGAAATTAACTTCCAGATCCAAATACTTCTGCCAAGTTTCTGACTATTATAGTGGTAGGCTCAGTCCAGTCATCCATCTATTGAACAGCTTCTCATGAGCTATTGAAAGTCACTTCTGAAAGATAATCCTGTAGTCACTATAATTTATTATGAAAGGCAGACAGCCATAAGCTGTCATATCTTTATGTTTTGGAAAATTCTTCCCCTGCCTAAAATCTCCTGAATATACCTTACCTTGTGTGGGTACTTCCTTGTCCTGTTGTTGCTAGATCTATAGCACCACTGGCTGCCTCATTCACCTGCATTATTTAATGAAAGCAATAAGCACTTGAGTCTTTCCATGAGGTAGTTTTCAAACCAGGTGCAGTACTGACATGTATTATCCCTGAAAGGATATCAACCTTTGACTTCTCAGCTGCTTATAGTTTTCACAGCTCCTCTAAAAAACTTAATTCAGAAATAAGGAAAGATACTTTATGACAGATTAATTTCCCTTAGAACGTGATGTCGTGATGTTTGCATGTGTTAATCATCAATATTACAGGGTAATGTATCATGCCATTTATAATATCTCATTACATTCTCTGTGCAAACACAACGTGTTTCAGAAATACTACAGTTTGAATGTATGCAGGATTTATATTTCCCTAGGGTAAAGTAAAACTTGAGGCTCATTACAGCATCTCTATGCCCAGCTGAATAGCATACCAGGTCTCAGCTGGTTGGCTAAGAGCCTCATTTGGATTCAGGGCAACATGAAATGTATCCTAAACAGGGTGCTAGGCAAGTAATTCATCTTTCTTATGTTCTAATCAATGTTTTCTCATTCTCTATGACATTTTCCTTTGCTCCTGCATCTATTGCATAAGATAAGTAGACATTAAATGCATTGAGGAAAAAAAATAACACTTTACTTGTTGGGCTAGTGCCAAAAAACAAGAAGCATGCAAATGACCTTAGAATTCTTGTTATTTTCAACATTTTAATACTACTAATAATTATCCCACAAGTTCAAAAATGTATTTTGAATCATTTTGTATAGAAACAGAATCCTTTAAAACAAGAAATAAAAAGTTGGCGATGGGGAAATTTTGGAAAGGATACTAGAAAAAAATGTTTCTGGGAAAGCAATACCTCAGTGATACAACATCTAAATAAGTATATAATAAAAGTTAATGAAGCTTTTTGCAAGGTTCCTTTTACACAAAGCAATATGCAAATTCATCTTGACCTGACATGCACAAAAACATATTTCGTCAGGCTTTTACTCTGGATTATTAATTAATTTGGAGGTTTCATGAGATTATAATATTGAAAAAAAAACAAGCAAATTTTTTTTTGTGTTGGATGAATTGTTTACTATACCAAAATAAAACATTTCCTTGCTTATTTTACAAAATAAAAAATAGTAAGAAAAAATAACTGAAATTTTTTTGCCTGAGAACAGGTTACTGAAATTCTTTCAAGTAAGTTTAATGTTTGGCCTTTCATGTATTGGAGTCAGTGCCTGAATCTAAGCCGCTTGTTGCTTTCATTGATGATGGAGATTTATGTAAAATGATCTGATCTTTGAAGAAAACTGAATAGAATTTTCCTAGCCGAAACATATTTCTATTTTGCATTGTACTTTGGTTTTGTTCTCAGTGCGTTGAAAGATTCTCAGTATTTATACAGTCTTTTTCAGAGCAATGTTTCACAAGGAATTATGCTGCTCACCATACAGAGCAAGATATCTACTTGTGTGGATAAAACTGGTGCCAGTGTGTTTTCCGGGTGCAACGGTTGTCTCCTCTCTTCCTCTTGAAGTTGAATTGTTTGGGATGTTTCCTACTTTATGGGAATTTCTGTATCTATCTATCTGAAAGTCACCTTTTATTTCCTTAGAAAATTATTGGTACTGGGTGAACATAAGGTTTCTCTGGATCTAGTATGCTGTTTCCGTCAATGGCCATAAGCGGATGCTTGGGAAGAGTAAAAATAAGGATAAACTGTGTACTCTCCTAACTCCCAGCTCTTTTCCATTCAATTGATTTCCAGAGCCTGATGTAATCTCTATGTGTTTACTGGCCCCCAACTGATATCTCTTCCAAGCAATTGTTTACTCCTTCCTTGAGCCCATGTAAAACTTCAGGGATCATATTGCTCCCTGTGTGCAAGCTCCTTACAACCGCTTCCCATGGACAAAGAGCCACTTCACCTGGGTTCATTCTGGCTTCACTTGATGCCCCTAGTTCTTATATTGTAACAGGCAGAATATGGACAAGCTCTATCTCCCTTTGCCAAGCCATTCATGATTTTAGATTTTTCCTGTCCGCATCTCCTCTCTGATTCCCATCTCTCTGCCCTCTAGTTTTGAAACTACACGTTACATGGAAGCTTGTCCCTGCCTTTGATCCTCCTTACTGCTCTTCCCTGAGTCTTTTCCAGTTCTACTGTATGTTTTCTTTTGAGATGACAGGATAAGAACTATTCTTGAACTCTGTTCAAGATAAGGTTGAACCACACATATATAAACTCTCAGCTTGGTCTTTCCTTAATTTTCTATTCCTTTCCTATTAATTCCTAATAGTTGATTTACTCTCTGACTCCTTCTGAGCACTGACCTCATAGTTCCATGAAAGTAACTATCTGTTGCTGTCTCTCTGTGCCAGATGGTGATAGGTCAGAAACCTTAGTATTTTTGTATAGGAAGTTCAGATTGATTTTTCCCTGTGTTAAATTTAATTGATGAACCATTCAGTCTCCTAAGGCTATCCTAGATTTCTCTAGTTATAGCCTTTGTCCTCACCAACCTGAATAGTTAAGTATCAGCCGCAAAATTTGTCCCTTCTATGCTCCTAGTTTACCAGGATTAGTCATTAATTTGGGTATACAGGTCCCTGCAGAATTATATTGCAAGATCTGACAATTTATTCCTACTGTCTGTTTCATGACTTCTAACCAATTACCTCTGGAAGTGCCTTTCTTCCTCTTCCATTGCTACCTAGTATTTTTAAATGCCTTTTGTTGGAGGAAGGCCTTTTAAAAATCAAATCTAAACAAATGATTGTATTTTTGTGTTTTTATGTCTCCAAATGTTTACCAAAAGGACGTCATCCCACAGAAATAACAATACTCTTTCTTGTCAGATTATATGTATATGGATATCGGCTAATTCTGCAAAAGCCTGAAAACTGTTTCTTCTGTCTCCCTTATAACCCCTTGCAAACTTTTTTTTTTCTTTGCAATGATCTTATCCTCTCTCAGTTTCTCTTGCACACTTATCATCTGTTGGCCCTACAGACTTTGGCAAAGTTCTTGCTTCTGAATTGTTTAAGGAAAGATTTAGCATTGAGTTTTAATTTTCCTTTTCCAGTAGCTTCTCAGAGTGTCTTTCAGACTGCCCTAGTAACATTTTAACATTTAATCTGTCAGAGTTTGTGGTCATTTCCTTTTGCTTAGCTTTGACAGCCTCAGCATTCTGAGGGAAGGCTTCTTGTTTCTAATAACTTCCCGTTCCTGCTGTTCAGTCCTGATGACATTTTACCTTTATTAAACACTAAAAAATCTGTGTCATGCATTCATCAGTCATGTGAAACAATACCCCATACACCATTTGGAATGTTTAAATTCCCTTAGCTGCTCCTTTTTAAGCAAATTTCTTCATCTTTGCTTAATTCTCCCTCCTGAAACTGAGCTAAACTGCTGTGAATGTTTTCAACCTTTGTTGCTTCTAGAGGGATGCTGACTCTGGGCTTATGGCGGCAGTTACAGAATTTATCTAGTCTGAATACAAGGTTTTGCGCTAGACTCTGTGTGCTACTCCAGACCCAGAGGAGGGTTGTGTCCCATACTGTGCACTAAGCACAGCAGCTGCTTCAAGGAGCAGCTCGCACTGATTGACTTGTAAAAAAACGTGACCTCTGTGTTATGTTCCACTTCCTAATCTTCTTGGGGTAATTGAAGTCTCCTGCTGATCTTGTCTTTCCTGCCCCTAATGTCTCATGGCATATCAGAGTCAGTGCCACCACTGTTTTTGGGTGGTCAGTAATGTGTTATGTTCTTCCTATGCAGGCCTTGAATTTTAGTCCCTATAGACGGTAAGTCACTGGTAGTTAGTTTGACATCTTTGCTTCTTATCAAATTTGGCTTCTGTGGTCCAGTGAGTGTGGAGAGCATGAGCGTAGCCATGAGGCCATGAGGTAGGGAGAGAACAGAAACAGAATTCAGGGAATTGGGTCGTGCTCCGAAGATTCACCTCAATTTTCTCTGTGGTCAATGGGAAAATTTGTTTCAGAGAGCAATTAATATCCCCTTCTCTTTGGGAACTAACCAGTGTATTCCTAGTCATATAAAGTTAGATTGGCTGTTTCTAAGTTATTTTTCCCAGCTGCAAAACATGCATAGCTATTCAAGGTCTCACTGATCTACAGAGCGTTGTCAGTGAAATATAAGCTTGTCGTGATCACTGATTGGGATACTCTCCTCCCTCCTGTTGAAACTGGTTCACTTATTTTGCTTCAAATGCTGTGAAGCAGTTAGGGCACACAAGGGAAGGGGAACAGAAACAGCTCTGATGCTTGGTCTAAGGACCTATTTTTATATTAAATAGCTGTTGGCCAAAACAAGTCTTTGGAATGGGGGCCGTCTGCCAACAAAGTAAGTTAACTCCTCAACTCTGTCAGTCTTAGGCCAGTTCTGCTTAAGCACGGAAGCCCAGTTCCAGACAGTTGCAGAATTTTGAAGTTCACAGTCTGGGGGTTAAGTATTCCACTCTTTTCAGGGAAAAATGATCTCTTTATAAAGTGAGTAGGGTACACAAGGATGGGTTAAATAGCAGGCTGAGAGTTGTATTTTTATATTTGAATCGTGTTCTTTCTTGAGCTTTGCATGCAAATGAATCTAAGCTTCCTTAAGTAGCTAAGGAGAGGTACATTATTCATTTAAGAGGAACAGTTATATTGATTTAGTGATAGAAATAATCATATTTGCTTAACACAAAGTTAATATTTCACAATATTTAAGTGATGAATCTGAGACAATTTGAGAAAATGAGTCTTACATGCTATTCTAGCTGTAAAAGTGTAGGGACTAATCTATGTCTGCTTTTAAGTTCACAAAACTATGGCAGCCCATGCCAACTGGCAAACTACTTCCAAATATCTAGAAGGTAGATTCATCAGCTGCTGCCACTTAGCAAATTTTAAATCTCTTGTATTATACATTAAATATTATATATATATATACACATACACACACACACACATATATTTCTTGGGGAATGCCCCCAAATAATGAATGTTAATTTACATAAATATTCATTTACTCGCTTCTAATAATTTCAAATTTAGTAGACATTTGCTGTGGTTGCAGTATTTCTGCCTGAATTCTTGAATGCTACACTAAAAGAAGATGCTTGTGGGCTTCACAAGTAGGAAGTGTGTGGTCTGGTTCTTCATGTTTGTTTGTTTCTTTATGACTATACTCAGAGGAGATATCTAATGGGTGACAATTCTCAGCTTTGATGTTAATTTTAAGCATATATGACTCTGTGGACTGTATTTCATAAGCTACTTCACGGGGATTTTAATGATCACTCATTTTTTTAAAGATAAAGACTTTATAGTACTTTCATTTAGCAAAAATACTGTCCTATAAATATGTATATTCCTATTTAAGACACCAGTGAAGTTGCTTGAACTGCCACTCATGCTGCAGTCAGAATTATTCGTTGTCTGTAATCTTATATAGCTAAGGATTGATATTCTTTTGTTCCATTTCGTGTCATGTAGATTATCATAGTGTAGTATCAGAGCAGTTTTCTGAAGTGAAGGAAGAAATGTGACTAACGCTGATCATATCTTTTCCTATATTCTCTCCCCATGGAAAAAAAACAAGGATAGTGGAGATGCTTCAAGCTTATATATGAATTCAAAGTCAGAAGTAACTCTTGCAAATAGATGCCCTTTAGTTATTCTGGAAATTCATTCCAAACACTTAGCCCTGGAGAAAATGATATCTCTAGTGAAGATGAGCTTCACTGTCACTGTAGTAGATTTCAGCATGTCAGAGAAACAGTGCTTTTGGCAACGTTGCTGATGTTGGCTTTTCAGTTAACCTTAGTTGAAACAATGGAATATCTTAAAGATAATAATTTAGACCTTGGGCAAAAATAATTTCTACGTGGAAGGTCAATTCAGGAAGCAGGTAAAAACATTGCTACTCAGACTGTAGCCAGTGTTGTTTGAAGGAGGCCTAACAACATATTGGACCACTTAGTGTTTTCTAAAGGTGGTAGACTATGCACTCAACATAGCATGTTGTCTTGCTCAGCTCCAAATACTCATGGTCACTGCCTATTGCCAATGAAAGAGAGGACTTCACTGGAGAGCAGCCATCTACTGACAGGCTCATGTTGTGGATGTCTCTAGTAATGCACTCAGAGTGAGTTTTAGGTCTATCCTGATAAAATATAAAATCTAATGCCATAGTCTGGCTAAATAGCAAGAGTTATCTAGATAAAAAGGAGATTTAATGTTTTCCAGGTAAAGGGATAGACTTTTTCAGTATTGGCATCTCAATGCAGACCTAGCCACTAAAACTAGTGTGTCAGCTTGACACCCTCCCACCTCCTCCTGCTTATCTAAATTAAAAACAAACACAATATCCATGTAATTTTTCCATTTCCAGTTTTATCCCTAACTGTGTGCTTGTTATTTTTAAACCCTTGATAGTTGCTTGTGTATAACTAGGGCTTGGATCTGGCCCTGGATATCGAATGTGTCTTAATTTGCTAATGTAGGTCAAGAGAAGAAATTAAATGATGACATTGTGCTGCTTACTATGGTGTTTCCCAGGTGTTTGTGTGGTCCCTCCGGATTGCCTTGAATCATTAATCAAAGGGTAACTGCACTGCATAGCCCGTAATGTATTCTCAGCAGGCACATGCATTGATGATGCTGCACCGAGAAAAAAAGACTTAATTGCATTGACAGTACATTTTTTTCACAGTTTAGAGTGTTTATCAAAATTGTGCTTGTAGCATCTAAAAATACTGTAATTAATGCAGCTTTTGGCCTCTTCACACACTGTTTTCTTTTTAGTTTCTTCTGTTAAAGAAGACAGCTGTTTGGGAGGAAAACAAATTCATCTCCTTTCCTTCTCTCCCTCGCCTCCTGTTTTGTATTTGAGTGCATCAGTAGGAGGCTCACAGTTTGTTGTAAATGTTCATTCACAGTTTCTGTGGTTTCCTACATTCATATTCACGAAGTCAGAATATTTCAAGATGTCCTTCATATCAAGATACTGCTACATCAGGCATACATAATTTGGGGCCTTTGTTGCCCAAGACAAAACAAGGCTTTTTAAGGGAACAAAAAACTATTTGCCTTTAGGGGAAAGCGCATAGATTTGGGTCAATCACTTCTTCATTCTTAAATCACTGCTGATCTAAATGTGTCTTGCGGCTGTTAGCACAGAGAGTATATAACAGAATAAAGAAAATAGACATTCTTAGACCACACAAAACATCTGCAAGAGAAGATAAGATTGATGCTGGTAAGTTGGGCTTGTGATACCTTTTAGCAGTTGGGCCTTGGTTCTGGGCAGGCCAGCACAAGCCTTTTTATCGCCCTATTAAATGCACAGGACTGTGAGAACAGGAAACAACCCCCAAATTGCCATGCAATTGCCTTGCCATTTGGGTCACTGCTGTGAGCTGCTGCTCCTGGGCCAGGCAGCCTGCACACGTATGGGATCTGCAAGACCACTGGAAGCCCAACCTGCTTAGCAGCTGCTTGTGCTGTCCTGTGCGGAGGACAGAAATAGTGAAAATACATAGTGCAAAGAGATCAGACTGGGCTAAAGAAGATACTAAAAAATACAAAATCTGTTTGAACTTTAAGAAAAGAAGAAGACTTGATATTTGTTTTGCTTTCACCTCTACGCAAAAATAATCCCATGACTCATTTTTGTCATCCATCCACTGCCATTAACTATTATAAAGTGCTTTGCTGCTTCAAATAACCACATCAGGTTTTAAAATGTTCAAGTTGCTATTGTAAATCTTGTATTGCAGTGAGAAAGGCTGTGTATATAGCAGAACCTTGCAAGGCTGCAATTTAACTGAAAAGACTGTTATTACTTCATAGACTGTGAGAGTAAAGCTCAAGGGGTACAGTGTATGAAATCCTAAAGTGAAATTATAGACTTTGTAATAATGTTATACTGGACTTTATGCTTCTGCTGCTGATGTAAGTCCACAGCTTTACCAAGGCAGGAGCTTTTTGAAAACTTTTATCACCAAGAAAGCTTTCACAGAGTGTATGTATACAGCATGAAGGCACTAGATCACATAGGAGGCAAAGGAATATTGAGCTCATCCTATACTTTCTGCTTTTTGAATAATGTTTGGAGCCAAGCTGCAAATATTTTCCTACTTTACAAGGCTTTTTTTTGAAAATTGAGATTACTCTAAACTTATTAGGCTAGACAGCAGCCCTAGAATACATTGAATTAAATGTTCGTATGGAAATTTTAATAGCTAAGGATTCACAGCAGTTAAAACGGAGCAGAGCTGTTGGCACATAGCCTGCTGCTCCTGCAGTGCAGCCAACATCCACCTAAGCATATGGGAACTTTTTCACCATCTTCAGTGAGTTTTGGATGATTTGGGATTCAAAAAGCACATAAAGACAACACCTTGGCATTAATTCTGGTTGTTTGGGGAAAGAAGGAGCAGGGGAAATCCTGCCACCAGAAGGAACAAATACCCCTTTGGATATTTGGATATTGGCATTTGAGATCCAGAAGATATTGTGTGTGCGATGTGACCTCCTCAAAAGGAAGGCAAATTTGGAGATAGGGATAAGTAGGCAAATTGATCTGGAGACAAATACAGAACAAGTGCTTCAGAGTATGTCGTGAAGATGTAACTGCCATTGCACTTATCTCAGTTAAAATGAGTTTATTGTATTTTTATGTCATGGAATAAACCATATTAATAAAAAAACACATTAAAATTCATATTTAAATTTCATAAACATTCAACTTCAGTTTCTCCATCCATAAACTAAGGGATAATTCTCACTATGCCCACGACAGGAAAAGCTGGATGAATGAATTAGCAACACATGCTGACTGAACTGAAGGAAGGAATTATTCTCCTTTAACCACTGTCAGTCTTATTCTTTAATAATATTTAAGTGCATTTTAAATAATTAAGATTTTAATGAAGCTGTTCTTAGTATAAGTCTTTATATACATTTAATGCACATGAGTCATTTTGTCTCCTTCAGTATCTTAAAGTGGTATTTTTTATGAGATGAGACAACTTGAAAATTTCTATAAATCTCTGGAAAATTTATTAGGCAGACATTTTTTAGGGCTGTCAATTATTACAATCTGGCAGTATATGTATTCAGTGCTTTTGGGAAAAAAAAAAGATGTCACTTTCTTTTGTTGTGCAAACTCTGCTCTTGGAAATCCCGCATCATAGAATCATAGAATCATAGAATGGCTAGGGTTGGAAGGGACCTGTAGAGGTCATCTAGTCCAACCCCCCTGCACACGCAGGGTCTCCTAGAGCATGTGGCATAGGGTGATGTCCAGGCGGGTTTTGAAGATCTCCAGAGAAGGAGACTCCACCACCTCTCTGGGCAGCCTGTTCCAGGGCTCTGCCACCCTCACTGGTAAGAAATTCTTCCTCAAGTTCCTGTGGAACTTTTGGTGCCTCAATTTGTGGCCGTTTCCCCTAGTTCTATCACTGGCCACCACTGAGAAGAGGCCAGCCCCCTCCTCCTCACTCCCTGTCTTGAGATATTTATATACATTAATCAGGTCCCCTCTCAGTCTTCTCTTCTCCAGGCTGAACAGGCCCAGCTCTCTCAGCCTTTGCTCGTAGGGCAGATGTTCCAGGCCCCTAATCATCTTTGTGGCCCTGCGCTGGACTGTCTCTAGCAGCTCCACATCTCTCCTGCACTGGGGAGCCCAGAACTGCACTATTAGAATAGATTAGAATAAAGTTAATGCACATGGAGTTTGAGTCTTAAAACGATGGATTCAGAAGGAATAAGCTGTGTCTAAGGTGTCCCCTTGAACAGATGATGCAGCTTTCACTGGTATCTCTCTCCTGACATTAGCAAGGCAACATTAAGTTGTAGTGGTTATACCACTGCTATTAAGTTTATTATAAAGCAGATGAAAAAGGGTGCCAAACAATCTGTACTGTGACTAAGTCCTCAGCTGAAAACAGCAGCAGTCTTTGCACTGAACGATATTTTTCTTTGTATAACAGGTTGAGGAGAATGACGGGATGCAGTTTACAAGTTCCTGTGACTTGTTATAGAAAGCTACAGAAAGTTATTTTGTAATTGAAAATTATTTTCAATTTTCCAGTAACTTTGGCACTTGACAGTGTGAGATGGATAGGAATGAACCTTCATTTTGCGTGGAGTTGTTTTGATTTATGGCTGTAAGCAAGCACAGAGGCTTTTTCAGTCTTTCAAAGAGGCCATTGTTGTAAGTGATATTTGAAAACCTTTTTTTTTCCTTCTTCTTCTCTAAAAAATCATGGACTTCAGAATCAGTGATGTGGCAGCCTTTTACAGGATCCTCTGGATGAGGCAGAAAGGCAGCCAAACCTGCACGTGGCAAATGCTTCCCTGGCTTAGCTGGAAGCCGTCTCCCTGCAGGAAGGGCAGTGATCCTCTAGCACCGTGTGGCGCTGATAGTTCAAATGTCTTCCAAAAACTAAGAGCCAAATCAAATACACAAACAAAACCAACCAAACACAAATGACTACTATCACTTCCTTAAAGAGCTAAGTGTGAACAGAAAAGACTTTAGAGAAGAGGTAGTAAATGCTAGGCTGGGGTCAACCTAAGAGAGGACCTGCTGTTTACAGGTTATTGATTACAGTTTGTTATAGGATCATCTTTACACAGGCAGGCTCAAATTTTTACCTCTGTCTTCGGTTGGTATTTGATAAAGCTTTTGAGACAGAATGGCCACTTGAATGGAA
This sequence comes from Eudromia elegans, assembly GCA_003342815.1. Lineage (NCBI taxonomy): Eukaryota > Metazoa > Chordata > Aves > Tinamiformes > Tinamidae > Eudromia > Eudromia elegans. The sequence continues at coordinate 3,093,956 of PTEX01000073.1, read as the reverse complement.
ATACAAATGTAAAATAGTAATTTAATATCAACCTACATTCTAAAATGGTAATGATTATTACAATTCTGTTTCTTTTAATTCATTACTTTCTTTAATTCTTAATCTATTTCTTTTTCCTGTGCAATTTTTGGAATGTGCAGCAATGTCACATGATAAAGTATGGTGCTATTAACAATTTTAAATTGTACAGGTACACTAATACTACAAGTAATAAAAATATTTGTGTTTAATTTTTTACCTTATGTGAAATTGGTTTTGGAGCTGAACTCAGAACAGCTCTGGGAATGTAGTTACGTGGGGAAGGGGGTGCCTCTCAGACATGGGTTTGTATAATTGTAGCTCCAGTTGCTTTATAAAAAGACAATTTGGTTTTTTTTCAATATCCTACTGCTGCATAATACCGCTGTTGGTGGTAAAAAGTGATCTAAGGCTATTAATCCTATATGGAAAAATGATTTTTTTTTTCATTTGCTTTATAATTTGGAAAAAAAAATGCTATTTGAAAGCTTAGTCTGTTTCTGCTCTTAAACACAAATAGTAATTTTGAGTGACAATTTAGCTGTCCTCAGACTTCGAGTGTTGCTGAGATTCTTAATGGTCTTTTAAATTGTACACTGATTTTTTTTAACAATCACAGGAGGAATTATGAACTCTGCTGAATCCTGCACCTCTCATTGCTCATTAACCTGTGGCCTGAAATTACATTTCTCATAAACTCCTGGCTTAACGTATCCCACGTTCCGATCATGTGTTTTTGGCAGATTGCAGGACCACTGTGAAAGTCTTGAGAGATTCATGTGAGATTCAGAGGAGCAAACCTATACCAAAACTCCCCTGCTATGCTGCTAAAAAAAATAAAAAGAACAGAAATTGCTACGTCCATGACTGAAAATGGCTTTGCCCCCTCTACTTCTGTGTTCTAGCAACAGCAGCTGCAGTCTGTAGAGCTACAATGTTTGTTGTCTTGAAACCGAGACTCCACATTTTTTCCATCAGTTTTTGGTACCAGCCACGTTGGTAAATCATATAAACTGGGACATTGAACTGGTGCTCCTTAATCCACCAAGCTAATAATAGTGGGCAACAATCCTTCCTCAGCTTCACTTGGATATTTATACTGTTTCTGTGGTTTTGGATCACCTCCTGTTGTGAAAGCAAGTGTATTAATCTTTCCGCACGCTGCCTTATCTTGACAACACATGTGTAGAAACTTCTCTTGCCACTCACCCGAGGTGTTTCAAATGCATCTGGGGCCTCACTGCAGCTCACTGTCACGTAACCTTTCTGTATGGCCTCTACACAAACAGTCTTAACTTGATGCCCAATGAGGCCATCTCCTAATCAGAGAACTTTGCCTAAAATGCTTTTTTTCTCCCATGTTGCTGTATGTGGCAACACCACCTCCATTCCAACATGCTGGAAAACATCCAATATGGTACCAGACTCCGTCAACAAGGTGGAGTTTTCCATTACTTTTGCAACTACCCCACCAGCACTGGCACTGTTAGATTCCCCCATGCGACTATCCTTAATCTCTGTGTCCCACAGAGCGGAGGAAGCAGATCCTCCTCTCTTTCAGTCTGACTGCTCTTCAGCCAGAGGGCCTGGCAGTGCTTTCCTATAGCCAGAGATCGCCTGCATGGGTTTCACTGCCTGGCTCCTGGGATCTTCTCTTCCATTTCTAGCATACAGTTCTGCCAGCCTCTGTGTAAAGATAGTAAGCAGTTTCTTGTTCCACTTGGCTTTAGCGTCTCCCAAGTTCTCCATTTTCCTTCCAAACCCTATTCCTGTTCTGCTTCAAATGCCATCTCCATGACTCATCCGGCACTCCTGGGAAAAATAAAACCCCTCTATGTCTTCCTGTAAGCAAGCCCTGCACCCAGGACCACAGAGGTCTGCCTAGACCTCACCTGCCAGAGCTTGGGCTTGTTTGCCCCCTGGCCTGTATTTATTAACTTCTTGTATTTATCTGCCTTGTCCTTTTTGACTACAGTGCTTAAGGTCCTTTCTTTCACGGAGACTCTCCAACTCTTCTAGTCCTCCCTTCCAAATCCATCCAGTTCAAGTTAGTAGGAGTCAGAGGTACCATAATCATCTTCAGTGGGTGAATGAATCCCTCAGTCCTACAGTTTTGAGTATTAGCTCCTGTAATTCCCCTTGGTTGGGGTTTCTAGGGATTCATCACCTGGTAGCTCTACAGGTTGCCTTAGCCACATGATTTTGATAACATTGATTAAACCAAACAGGACTTCTTAAACCACCAGGCACCCCACACAGCTATTCCTATTCAAAAATACCAGTTCTTTAGCTAAAACTCAGACCTGAGTGGTATCCAGTTGCATTTCATACAGAGTCTTTCTCTTGCACTGCAGTTTATTTATTATTCCCTGCCCTGCTGTATTTACAATATCTTTTTAACTATGGGTTGCACTTTTTTTCTCTCTTCCAGTTTGTGTTACAGCTGCTCTGCCCATTTTACTTGATTACTTCTATTTAAGCTTCTCTGTTATGTCTGTGCAGAAATTTTGCTTCTCACTTTCCTGTCTCCTCCTCTATGGCTTCTCCAACACCATTACAGCAGCCCCTTAGCTTGAGTCAATTCATGTTTTCCTTCTGCCCACCTCACCACACTGTTTTATATCCAAAATTTCTCTTTTTTAATCTCTCGTGCTATTCTTACTGAACTGCAGCAACTATTTCCAGCCCTTCTGCAGCCAAGATGCCTTCCCTGGCCCCGTCTTCCCCTGTGTGATCTCCATTGCATTTGTTTTCCTCCCCTTATGCCCTGCTCTTATCTTCATGTGCTTGCACACTCGCCCTGCCTGCTGTCCAACATTCCTCAGAGCCCCAGTTGCTCTCGCTGTTAACTCCTCCTGTTCCCATAAATAACCCACTCTTTTTCAGGCCTTCAGAGACTCATACAATATTACTTAAAAGACCATTGAGTGTGTCTGGTGTCCAGGACTTCACTTACCTGCCCTAGTGCAGTAACCATGCACATCTCCTTCAAAGACTGCTGCTATATGCTTTGGTGGGTTTGAAAAAGCTGGGATTGTTTGGCTGTCCTGCTTTGGCATACAGGGGTTATGACCTTTCTACCATGCTGGTATTCAAGTGTTCTTGTGTGCTGTATGTGACAATGATATGATTTCTATTCCTGCTCCCCTCACGCTCTCACAGACTTGCTCTTATAGCTTTGGTTGTTGAGTTGTCTGCATTCTCCATCAATCCATTACAATAAAAACAGCACCTTTTGCGGCTTGGAGGACGCAACTGGTACAGAGAGGACTAAATAAGAGTGGCTTTTTTACTACTTCTTTTACTAGAAAGAAAAAAAAAAACTGCACAAAGCTGCTTTCCTTGCGCTAGGCAATTTTTGGGAACTTTCACATGTGTTTTAATATACCCAAAATTACAAGGAGGACCCAATCAAAGGGGAATCAGTCCTTGCCTGGATGCTCACATGGTAGGTGGATTCTTCTATCTGGTGGTCGTTGTGGTTTCTGTAAACTAGTGCATCCCACTGCTTTTTACATAGTTATTTCTCAAGGAAAACCACTCTTGCTGTAGTCTGAACAAGTTATATGCAATTCACTTTGCAGACGGAGTAGTGCATATACAGCTGTATTATGTGTCAGTGAAATTCTTTTGCGAGGCGGCCTTCGTTTTGTGGCAGCTTCTGAACTTACTCATATAGCAAAGCATTTATTTTCGCTAATCTGCTAAGCTTCTGTGAGTCCATGGCAGCTGCCTTCTGAAATAGTCAGGGGCAGCAGCAGTGTTGGCACATTTGGATCGGCAGAATTTTCTGTATTGGATATTGTCCACTTCTGGCAGAGGTGGAGTTGATATGTTTCTTGATACGATTCTTTTAGCTGTATTATGACTTGTGCAATTGAATTTCTTATTTAAAGCTCTAAGACATGAACAGATTTGTCAAGTCACTAAAATTATTACAAAGTAACATTTGACTCTTTCAATAGTAGAGAAAAGCTTTTTAATGCAACTGGTTACTTAGTAAAAAGATCCAAAGTGAGAAGAAGGCTGGGCTTACCTTGAGTTTTGCAGGGAGGGGGTAGCTTTTTAGAGAATATGGAGGATGGCTGCATTTTGATTATTAGTCCTTTGAGTGCTGGAAGTTGACCATGAGAAAATTTAGATATTATATTATATTATATTATATTATATTATATTATATTATATTATATTATATTATATTATATTATATTATATTATATTAGTTTAGTTTAGTTTAGTTTAGTTTAGTTTAATTTCCCCATTCAGTTTTATCACAGTTGAGCAAATCTATGGACTTAATGAGTTGTACATCATTCCCCATGTATGGAAGCAGTCGCAGTTTTTAATAACTTACTGTCATCAGAGTCTTTGACTAACCATTAGCAAATTCTCTCTGCAGTGTGTTGTGGGTTTTCAGATGTTCCGAACAGAATTCTCTTGTTAGAACTGCCTTTTTGACAAAGAGAATGCACTGGGTTTCTTGCATTTATTTCATATTTTACCTATGCTTCGGTGAGCCAGATGATTGTTTTGGTTGTCTCTCCTTTTTTTCCTCTCCGTGACAAGAGTGTGAAACTCCGGAAGTTTTAGGCTGTTCCACACCACTCTTTCCTGGACAAATAGAATTTTTATTATGGCGTATTAGTGATTATTCCTGGCAGGTTTGGATTGTAGGATCTGCAGGACTCCTACTACTCACCTCTATGTGAGCAGAAGAGACTGCAATAGATGCCCCAGCTTACCACAGTTTTCTGGTTTTTTTGTGGCCAGATTTAGTATTTCCCAGGAAAAGCTGATCAGGTGACTTAGAAGTCTTCATCACTGCCCTAGTTACAAAGACTGATTAAAAAAATGACCAAATAGAAAAGTTTACAGTAATGCAAGTGGGTGTGAAATAATAGCATATATGAAAATTAATATGGTTAACCCCTTAGGTTTTTTGTGTTGACTAATTTGTGAGACTGCTCATTTAATCTGGCAGTCCCTTGTGATTTCAAAGCTTCCTGATTCCTTGGGCTCGGGAACAATGCAGTGATGCTGCTGGAGAAAGCTGTCACTGAAAGGGTCAGGAAACAGTCCTTGACCACCCTTGAAGTGTTGGCAGGTTTATCTGAAACCTCCTTCAATCTTGTGATAAAGATAGGAGAGGCAGAAGAGACTAGCACAGCTTGCTCCTTGCAGAGGCTACGCTCTGTGCTGTTGCTGCTCGAGAGAGAGCCTGTTTCTACTAAACCTTCCCTATAAAGGTTAAGGTTATAACATCATAAGGTTCCTCATGATTCAGCACTGGGATATCAGAAATATGCAAGTTAACTTTACATTACATTACATTACATTGAGCTATATTATTGTTGTTCTTCCGCTAAGATTTTGTTTTTTAATTCATATATGCATTGTTTTACGTAGTTGGATTGCATTCATGGATTAATTTTGAAGATGATTTTGACGATTTTTAGAATCAATACATGCTGATCACACATGCATTTAGCAACCTGATCAAAGTCTGTTTCTTCCTCTCCCCAAAATGGGTGTTTTTAACATGACTCTTAGCCACAGATGGCTGTCACCACTGAGAAGTGAGGTTTGCATTAGCTGGCGCCTCATTCTTCTGTTCGATTTTGGACGCAATTCTGAGAGCTGAAAGTATCCTTTCGTTATGCATCTGCCTAAGAAGCCAGTAACTCAAAAGGATATTATTAATTTGAGTGGGTCTGTAAACATAAAGATGGATTTACCTGACAGCATTACTGCTGCTGAAACCTTGTTCATTTTTGCTATTAGAATAAGCTTATTGCTGCCTTGAAACCTATACAGACTGCCTCCCTTGCTATTGCTGCTTAAAAAGCAAATTCTACAAACAGTCATTATCTGAAGTCTATGAATTTCGGATAACGTTTAGATGAAGGAATTGTTTAAAAAGCACCAACAATAAATCCTTATTTAAAATATGACTATATATTTGTTGACTTTGATATCCTGTTAATTTTCTTAGTTCAAACACAGAATACTTTTAATACCTTTTATTTTGCTTTATTGGAAAGTGCCATTTTATAAGAACAAGAAATGCATATTCAGTTATAATATCAACTACTTCTTTTTAAGAAATATCTTTTGGGTAGTATTTGTAGACAAATAGTACTCTGTGTATACTCTTAGCGCTGATGGGTCCCATTTTTGCATGATGAATTGATTTAGTGTAAGTGCATAAGGTTTATTGGCAGTTGATAAGAAATAGGAGCTAAATTCTCATTTTCCTCTTCTGTGACCTAACTGTGTTGAATTGCTGCAATGTTTCCTGAATGTAATTGGAAAATAAAAATGTCTAATTTGAAAGGAATGAAAGAAAGATTCCAATTATCTGAAAGATGAGCAGACACAAAACGCTCAAGTTCTTAGGAGTCTGTACGTTCATTTGGAAATGTTTGTGCCCTGAGTTCATCGTTGTTTATGACAATTCCATTGTGTATGTCAAGTCAACTCTTCAGGTTTACGATTGCTATTCTTCATCTCTGTTGTAAACAAGTATCTCTGTGCTAGTTAAGTTACCAGTATACTAGAATGACAGTGAATAAAGAGTTTGTAGGTTTCTATTTATGAATAGCCAATGTCTTTGCCTCAAATGACCTTTCTCATTTAGCAATGTTTTTTTGCATCTCTGAGGATGATGCAGTTTTAGTAAGTACTTTGTACTTACTAAACTAAGTAGTACTGGTACTAGTTAAGTACTAGGTAAAGGCAGGAGTATGTAGCCCTTTAAATACCATGGTTTAACATAAATTATGTATTAGGCTGGTTATCAGCTATTTGTGGCTGATTTTGAATGGTATAAAATAAAAAAAAGTTCTTTGAAATCTAAATGTTATTCTTGTGACTCAGTTTAAGCAAAGATATTTGCATTTTAAAAATTGGTTAAAAATCTTAGTTTTAAAATTAAATTTAAATCTTTAAAATGCTTATTCTGAAAAAAAAGACTGTAATTTGATTCACCTACATAAAGTAGGTTGGTTTTTTTTTTTTGCATTGGGAATATGGGCTTCAACTAATCATGTATACTATCACTCTATCAAATAGACAGCTGTTCATTTATCAAACGTGAGCCTCCGTGTGCTGTATGCTGCCATCATTGACTCAGCTTATTGGTACCAGAGCTTGAACCTTTCTAATAGTTCACTTTATTTATTTATTTATTTTTATTGACTTCACATTTCTTATATTTTTCTCATTTTTGTGGTTGATTTGCTTCTTTGTATGCTGAAGAGCATCCTGGTTTCCTTCCCTCAGTTCCATCACAGGGTATCAACAACATCCTAGTGCCTAAACCTAAGATGAGTGGGCATCACTGAGCATAGGAGAAAAGGGGGCACAGATGAAAGAAACTTCTTAATTAAGGAGAAAAAAATAGAAACCTAAGCTTAATCTGAGCTAGCAGCTTACCTGGTGGGTAAGCAGTTAAAATTTATGCATCTTAAAGACTTTCAAAATGGATAAGCACCCTCATCCTATATGTTTTAAGTCTTTGATGCTAACTGTGACCAAAGGTAACATCTGCTGTTGCACTCATAAGGAGAATCAGGATTTGTAAAATAGCCCTTATAAAGGTTTTAATGGCCTTCAATGCACTTCCAAGGGAATTTCCATAGGATTATTGATTCTCAAGTAGTATCTGTTTGTGTCCTCAGCAAAATGTTTTTCTGTATTTAGCATCTTGCATCTTGGCTTGTAACTTCAAGCCACTTGTAGAAATAAAGCTGCTTGAGAATAGTAATCATATTATTTTTATGCCAATACACATGTACCTCCAAATTTGTTTGCCTGTATATCTGTTTTCAATTATTTAGATTGCAAATGAACCAGATAACCAACTTTTCCCTATTAAGGCAGGTATGCACTAGGCTATATTTCTGCAGGAAAAAGGGGAAAAAAAAAAAAGCGCTGAGAGAGAATTTTATTTTTGGAGTAAGTTCCAGGTGAAATTGATACCAGTTCATTTTCTTGGGGTTTGAAGGTAGAGAATACAAGTTAGAGATTTAGCAGAAAAATACTATTCTGTTGTGTGGAAATTCTATAGTGTATTATGTATAAGTGTATTTCTTTTTTGGTACTTTTTGAATAAATGTAGAAAAGATCTGTAACTTCCATTTCTGCTTGCTAATTATGTATTACATTTGACAAGCCTTGTTGATATTTACTAGCTAGTATCAGAAATACTTCATACTTGCATAGGAAATGAGAGGAAAACTATGCTGTGTTCTATGTTTGGTTTGCCTGACTGTTCCTTTTGGTTTCACTTCTTGAGAGAGATTCCCTGTGTTTTATAGGGGGATGAATTAAGTGTATAATTTTTTTTTTTATTTAATCTGTCTCTGGTTTATATTAAGGCTTTCTAGATATAATAGGTATAAGGATAGTATTTTGACTTTGATTTCAAGTCAGAAGTTCCCCTACAAAGGTTGCTGTAGGATATTTGCTCAGTTTAATATTTGCCTGTACTACCTTCTGTTTGAAACTCGTCTACATCAGCATGCTTTAGTGTTTTACTTGTAGCAGAACTCAGATGAACTATCATAAATTTTCCAGTCAAGTATCTAGGCAAATAATGATCATAGCGATTAAAGTACATGCAGCTCTTGCCCGGAGGGTTGTAGCAACGTCCTTCCATCTCCATGTCTGAGCCGACAGACTCTTGTGGCTGCTTTGCAAGGCAGTTCTTTGTCTTCCTAAAACTATCCTACATGCCATGATGTTTTTTAACAAAGGTAACTCTTTTGGCTTTTTTGGCCTTGTGAAACATTCTAGGCTACTTCCTTTATATGTGGTGATGACTATAAAGCTATCAGTTTGCTTCAAAACTTATTTTCAAAGATATCTAATATTTGCTCCTGTTTTTATAGACAAAGAGAAGTCTATAATAACAGTTGGTAGAGAATCTGATTCATTGCTGCATTACTCTGCCCAAAGCCACTTTAGCTCTGTACGCTGGAACTCGGCTGGACCAATTCCAGGGAAAATCACTGGAATTGCAGCTATGTGAAACTGCAGTAGTTCAGTGATAAATCAGACCCACTCCCTTTTCAGTTGTTTCACTGCATTGCTGTTAATATTTGTACTGCTTCTTGAGGTGTCCTTGAGGTTCTCATTCTGAATGCTATCTTTGTACGTTTTCTGGATACCTACTAAGTTTTTGAGCAGCCGTCTGGTGAAATGTGCTGTGCCTTGTTCTTTACATGGCATTTCGCTGTGCCTCTGTAAGGTTCAAGAATTCGGTGAAGACCAGCACTTACATTTAGTTTAGCTTTGTGTGATTCTTGCTTTATTATTTGTTTTATTTTAAGCAGAACAGTCCATCTCAATACATCAACTCTCGTGGATGTTATCTTGAACTCTGAACTTTTTTCTGTCATCTTAGTCTGTGGTGTCTCTATATAACAGGTGAAGAATTTCCATTTTCATTTGTCTTTAGAGACATTCTGTTTTGCTTTCTTTACCAAAAGTTATAGGAATAGAAGTAGTGGGAGTAGAATCATAATGACAAGTTCCCTAATGTAACACACAAAGGATTAAGGCAAAGCCATTAATTATTTCTGCTGATGCACCTTGGAATCACCGTGATGCTGGCAAGGAGGCTATTAGACCATGTTGCTGCATTGCTTTTTGTAAAATAGATCTTGTTTAAATTTAGAACAAACTTTCCTGGGTGGAAAAGCACCATCTTGTATATGTGCAGACTTCTCTGTGCAGGGTACTCTGATCATTGCCAAAATCACTGCCGTAGCACAATAGCAACAACGAGAATAGCATCTAGGTGCCTGCAGGGCTCAGCGCTGTAACCTTTCCACATGTGAACCTGTGTTCTCGTTGGGAGAGTAGTTTTACAGGTGGAGCTTTATGTTTAAATGTGCACATTCAGCACTGATCAGGGGGTGTCTGGTGCTTTGCTTCTGCGGTACATCAGAGGTGGTGGAAGCCCTGAGCTCCCAGTCATGCATCCCAGCTGCATCCGGATGGCAAGCTGGGGTGGAAGAGGTGCTCTGTGCTCCCCAAACCCACCCTGCAGTTCCGGGGAACTAAGCAGAGCTGACTTATACCACCTGGCATTTGCACTGATACCTGCCCTGGAAAAGGAGGCCCAGAAGAGTTAGAAATGACACCTTGTGCACAGAGAGGGATCAACGCTACTAATCTTGTTAGCATACTCGGTTTGTATTTAACTGAGAAACCAAACTGATACTCCTCCAGTCTTCCCAGCATCTTGCAAAGACCTGTGAAACTTGTGGCCCTACACACAGCTTGCTTTAGTGATTTCCAGTCATTAGAGTTTGTTATGAATGCTTGTCTTCATCCACAGAGAGCAGGTAAACCTGTCGCATTGACAGTGACTTTTCAAGTGTGTGGTGAAAAGCAGTCGGCATGTGTCCAAGTAAATAGAACTTTTATCTAAATTGAGATAAGGAGGAGTGTATTTATGGAGATATATGAAAGCTCTTTGCATTAATTGTAATTTCAGGGTACTAGTAGTGCTTAGCACTGGGATATTCAAAGGGCCTTGCACTTGCAAGCAGTTCTTAGTTTCAGCTGTATGAAATGGTGACTGCACTCAGTGTTGGAGATGGCGGATCAGACAACCAGTGAAATGAGACAGGCTTTTTGAGCCGCAATTGTGTCAGATCAGAGAGGCCAGTTCTCCCCGGTCTTAAGCATCATGTATGAAGTAACTGCTGTTCTACAGTGGTTACATTAAAAGAGTGCAGTCACATAAATCAAAAATTTGATGACTTTGGATTAAAAAATTACTGCCTCACAATCTACATGGCAACCAATTACCAAAATGATTTTATTACAGTTAATATAAGTTTAATTAAAATTGTTCTTGGGACATTCAATAAAATAACCCCATTTTATGCTACCTTCTGAATGTTTTATATACATGATCTATTAAGCTATCACAAGTTTCCATGCAAAAACATATGCTATTAGTTTGTCATTTTTTTCTTTAAAGAAATTCCTATTGAATGTGAGGTTCCACGTTGCTGTGTATCTTATTGTAATATCAGGGGTTTGCTTTTTGTTTGTAGCAGTTTTAGGGAAATTACATTTTTCTGATAAGAACAGAAAAGAATTCATTCTTTTGCTTGGAAAGGGAAGGAGGTACAGGGCTGTATTCTAACCACACCAGAAATACATATGTACTTTTTGTTTGCTCAAGCTTGAAATGGGATATAGCTCCCCATATTGCTAGAAATTATAGACTTGTGCAGCTATAATTCCCACTATGGTGGATGCCTGCAGTGGCAGACACGATGTATGTGGAGCACATTCTTGCTTTTTGAATTTGTTTGTAGATTTGAAGCAAATTTGAGTGAATGTGTAGAAAGACACACAGTTCCAAACTTAGGTGTTCAGTACCTGTGTGAATAAGTGGAGCAGACAGCGAAATCAAGTTATAACAAGTTATAAAGGTCAGTTAGAATTTTGAGTTAAGGAAACAATGTATTTTATAATTTGGCTAATATGAATAAATTGTAAATTTTATCTTCCTTCCTTATGAAGTTGCTTTTAAAAAAGTTATAGTTTATTATGCGTTTGGGTACTTTGCTACGAGTTCATGTACTTACAATTGAAATGTATTGGTTTGTGAACAAAATTATGTTTTAAACAGCATACAAAATCTCCTTGCTTGCCCATTCAACAGTGCTTCTATCTCCAATTCATTTTTATTCTTGTTTTGGTCCTGAAAAGAAACACTGAAATTACCAATTCTTTTACAGGATTAATGCTAAGTTAGATTTGCATTAGAAAATTTTTTAAGGATTTTTTTTTTTAGAATGCTAAGTAGGAGTGCCAATGCTACTGGATGTCAGAAGTATTTTTTGTAGAAACTGTTAAAATGCCCAGCCATATGCCATATCTCAAATGCTTGGTGTGTCCTACCTATCTCTGAAAATAAACTATAAGGCAAACTGAAAGGCTTATTTTTTTTACAAGAGCATACAATCTTTTACACTTTTAGTCATTCTATATACAGTTTAAAAAATTGATTCATTTCATTTTTTTTTTCCTAGCGTAACAATTTTGGACTTTCAGTGATCTTTTTCCTTGGAAATATTCACACACAGATCACTACCAAGAAAGTGCTTCTCTGTGACTTTTAAATGTTTTGCCAACAAATGTCTGTCAAAAGCTCGTGCCAAGCATGGAGTTGATAGATCTAGGTAACACAGACAGTTGTCATAACTTTATGTTCACATCAAGCGAGTGGAATGATTTCTGGTTTTGATGTATATTTAAGCCTTATTTCACCTACCAATGTTTATAGTAACAGTTCAGTAGCAAATTTTTTTACTCTTCAATTCTTCTACATTATTTTCCTTCATTGTGTTTACCATGATTTTTTTTTCCCTTGATCTGGTAGGGAGAAAAATCACATTCCAAACTCTTTCGAGGTAGGGCATTCAGAGACTTGCTTCTTCCTTTGAATTGCTTTTGCTGTGTGAATCTTTGCTGTGGAGGATTTTTAGTTGGTAAGTGCTTGTCAGCAGAAATCAAGTGCGAAATTTAAAACTACACAAGGGACAAAATGTTCATCTCTTATTTACCCTTCTAGTTCACTGCTTTGCTATAACACAGTACTTAAAAGCAGAAGGTAAATTATCCCTTGATTGTAGAATCATAGATTCATTATGGTTGGAAAAGACCTTCAAGATCATCATGTCCAACTGTAAGCCCATCACCACTACCTGCCAAACCATGTCCCAAAGCACCACGTTTTCTTGAACACTACCAGGAATGGTGACTCCACCACTTCCCTGGGCAGCCTGTTCTAATGCTTCACTACTCCGTGTAGAAATTTTTCCTAATATCTAACCTGAACATTCCACGATGCAACATGAGGCCATTTCCTCCTGTCCTATTGATAGTTTTGTAAGAAGAGACTGACTCCTGCCTCACTACGTGTGCAGAAGCATATGTGGACACGTATACTACATTTGTAGAAGCATACCTGTCTCTTATCACTGAAAGATTTTAATCATATCTCTACTTTAACATGATCCTAACACACAAAGATAAACTAAGTGTATGCATTTGTGGTAGCCTATCTGAAGATTATATTAGTTTTAGAATTAAGTTAGAAAATCTGTCATCGGACAGTGGTTGTCTTAGAGATATTCCGTTCCAGAAGTGGTGTGTGTTAAGAAGTTGTAATTCCATTTTTCATTTGGGCATTTTAAAACTCCACCTTTTACTCCATACTAGGACTTTAAAGCCTTCATACATCTTTTCAATAAGCAGATCCCACTCCCAGGTCTCACTGCCTCTCATCCCAAGCTATCAGCATCTCTTTTCAGCTTTAACTTTCTCAAGAAAGTTAGTCATTAATCACTTGGATAATATATCAGGACTTGGGGTAAAACTGTAGCTGTCCTTCAGGGATTTTCTTCAGTTTTAGCACTTCTCTGGTGATGCTTGGAGCCCTGAAGGAAGCCTCAAGCTTGTAAGGCTGGCAGTCTATCACAGCTGTAATTACCAGTGAGGACACCTATGTTCTCCTTTCCAGTTAGTCATGCTTGAAGATGTGTCTTTTTAGTGAAAAGGAGGGGATGAGCAGGTGGAGAAGGCCTATAAATATTCTTGAATAGATGCAGTACTGAGTAACTGGAGTTGTTCAGTAATTTGTCAAAACACATTGAACAAAGCTAGTAGTGAGCTCATCCTTATTTTGTCACAGCTGTGACTTACTAGCAGTGGGACTGAAGCTGGGCAGCTTTAGACAGAATCGAGTTCTTGCCTCTTCTATTATTAGGTACTTGTTAAATTAAGAAAAAAATGATTGTAATCAGTTGTATTTTTGTGATAGTGGGTATGTTATATGTGCTGGTGGAATAGAACCTGCACAAGCCATTTGGTTTGCTACTGCCTAGGATTGGTTAAAGAGTTTTGGGGTTTTTTTTTGGGGGGGGGCATGTAATGCTTTCAAGGGTTTTTGTTTCAGTCCTACTGAATACATTACCAACATTTAGAAAGATATGGTGGCACCTTTGATATTCTATTTTATGAATTCCAGAATGACTGCTTTCCCCCCAATATAATGGGCTATATTGAACCTCTTCACGCTTCCATTTGTGTGGCGGATGTTAAGTGAAGATGAGATGCTGCATGATTAACACAGAGAAATCCCCCTTCTCTGACATCATGTGGGATGTTCATTCCCCTGTCATTCAAATGTGTGGGAGAAGACAGCCTGTTCCTCTGCCCTGCTCGTTGTTTCTCAGTGCACTCCCAATGACTGCTCCTCAAAGTTTTATCTAAACTTGCCTTCATCCAGCTGTCTCTCTGAACTTGGCATCATTCCTGAAACAAATGTGCCTCACGTGTGGCAGGACTAATTGCAGCACCCATTCTCTGAGGATCTGCTATCTGAGGATCACGGGCCCCCTAACAGTCTTTTCTAATGTTATATATGTGAGTTTGAATATTTGATTATAGTTATATGCTCCCCTAATGTCTTACTAGCGGAATCATAAGGCATGTGGAAACACCAGTCTATTCATGTTGGATCTAACAAAATAAGTGACTCAGAGTAGGAGTTTCTGAAATTCTACTTTGAGATTTTACAGGCACTTAGTGGGCAATTCCACCACTACTCCCAAAAAATCTGTGTAAATATATATCTTCATATATTTATATATGTATGTATGTATGTATATATATAGTAACTTCATAGATTATAATATATCCTCAGTATACCCATAGTATATCCATATAGTATATCCTCATAGATTAACTGTGGGCATTGTTTGACCACTGCACAGTCATGAGACAATATGTGTGGTAAAAGAAAGACTGCTAATATTAAAAAATGCTGATGACTGCATAATTTATAAAATCTCCTTTTTCATTATGTGAATTTTACTAGATTTGATGTTTAACTCTTTTCCCTGTATTATGGACTTGGTGCTTGTGACTGTTGGGATGGAGAGGAAGGTAGGGTCTGATTGAATCAACTTTGTGATAAGTCTTAAGGCTGCTAATGCAGTCATTTTGCAACATGTCGTCTTTGTAGGCTGCTTACATTGACATGATGTTGGCTTCAATTCAGAGTTTAAAGAGAACCTTCAGAACAATGTTTTGATTGGTGCAAAAGCTAACCGATTATGGGAATGGAGGACATGTGGTTTCCAGGTCCTCACTGTTTCACCAGTGAGTCTATTGAATGGTGTTTATGCTTTCATGAAGTCTTAAACTATTTGAGGAAAAATTGCACAGATCTCTACTTTTATTTAATTTCTGTACTCTAATATGCCATAGTTAAAAAGAGATGTATTGAGCCATGTATAATTTTCTCTCTTTGCAAGAAATGAACATATTTGTGTTATTGTCACAGCTAACACGCTTTAAAAATAATCTGTCTAATGCTTTTGCAGAAATGGAGGGTGGGAGTTTTGGAAGGGTGACAGGGATTGCAACTGTTATTTGCCGACATGTACAGCTTTATAAGAGAATTGCACTTTTTTTTTCCCCTCTATGTGTGTGCACGTGGATGTAGTTTCAAATAAAATGACACATTAAATCTGTAGTGTGTGTTAGCTGGCAGCTACTGCAAAAATTCAGACCAGAGGCACTGCCCTCATCTCTCAGTCTACTTGTCAGCACAGTTCAGCAATCTCACAGGACCAGCATCAGCAAGCATTTTCCAGGGACTCCTGTACTCTCTTACAGCTCAATAAATCTTTGTGTGAGAAGTAAAATCTGTGTTGTAAATTGTTGCAGTTAGAACAAAGTAAGAGCTTGTGCTTTGCTTTGTGCATGTACAGAAGGTTGACTGGGTGTATTTGCTCTCTTTTCAGTGGGTGGATTGTCTGTCTGCCCCCAAGTCTTCAGGTTCCCATCATCTCTCCACCTGTCTACACGTAAGGCCTACAGATCCTGTAGGGATCAGTATGTATGAGAATAGAGATGACAAGGGTTCTGAGTAGGGAAAATTAATATGCATAAAGTGAAACTCTTTCTGTAGTCTTTGGTGAAACAGAAATCATTGCTTTGTATATCGGCATAACATAGTAGGCATTCTTCAGTGCAATGCTTTCTGTAGTGTTACTGAAAATACTTTGACTATCGCAAAACATGTAACTTTTTCAGTGAACAGATATCTCATGCTGTGGGAACTATGACCACTACTGACAAGTGTAAAGCTAGGATGTATAAAAGACTGAACTCTAAGGATGAGGAACTCTAAGACTGCACAATTTACAGTTTTGGTAGTAAATAATGAACTTTTCTGAAGGTACTCTAGAAGTATTGGTAAAGTTGTGACATCAGACAGAAAAGCCCTGTTACAATGCCAAGTAAAAGCATAATTATTAAAATTGAGTCTATTTTTGTCCTATTAAAATCTCTACCACTGTGCTTGAAAGTAAATCCGTATTTTAGAACCTAGCTTTCTTATATAAGGTATATACCGTAGTATGGGTGAGGAATTATTAGTAATAAGAATAATGTCAGAGTATGATAAATACAACGGAAGATAGAAGGTGCCTTGGAAGGAATTTCAGGTTAGCCTGAAAACCCACTTTTTTTCTAGGAGGATATCTAGTTTCTAGTTTATCTAGTTTCTATACAATTATCTAGTTTCTATACAATTCTTTTCCTAATAACACCAGTACAGATAATTCTTTTGTCACTGAAGTGGGCCTAGGAATCCTACCACACCATTTCATTGCAAATACAGACACATATTTGCAATATTAGCATGGAGTATTTATTTAAATTTCAGTAGAAACACAAGTGAGTGAATAAATACAGTATTTTAGATTTAAGCAAGTCTCTGTGCTTTATACATGTAAGTTATAAATATAGGAATCTTTCAGAAGACGGTTGCAATAAGAACAGAATAAGGCTATAAGGCTTATGGACTTAGTCACACTTGTTCTAAAGGGCGCAGCTCGTCACTGATAGTTACAGTGACCCAAGGACATAAAACATCTCGGGGCCTGTCACCTTGCATTGGATCAAGGGTCCAGTCATGTCATGCTAAATATGTAAGCTTTCTTCTTTAGGAAAGTGTAAGCAAAAATTAGCTTTAATTCTGAGTTGCCATTTCTTTAGATTTCTTAAAGAAGTTAAGTTACAGTTACGGTAAGATCCTGATTTAAAAATAAGTAAATCTGTGTTGGCATTAATTATTGAGGCAGAAGACAACCAGTACTGTTGTTTCTGTGATCATTCTAGTAGCATGGATAGTTGATGTGCAACTTTGCAGAAAGCTTTAAATTACATAGGAGTTGGTTTATTTGTGCAGCATATCTGCAAATAGTGTCAGAACAATTCTTATATGAATATCATCTTTATTAGCGTTTATAGCCAATGCTCTCCTTGCTGTACTAAGCTTAGATTCCAACCTAGATCTCTAACAAACAACTCCATATTCAGCAAGGATTTGGTTTTTCTAAGCGCATACTTAGCAACACAATAATGGTACTTAGTTTCATAGGAGACTCAGTGCTAATGAAAGACCTGAACTGAGAGAAAATATCAGATACATTTCTAGTTTTCTAATACTGGAAATGTTTTCACTTACTTTAGTGATCTTTGAAGTTCTTTTCAAAGTTTGAAAACAGATTAAACTGCTGGAAAGTTTTCGATAGATGGGTTATCTGCTTGTGCCTTAAGATACTTGTCTGAAAACTGGAAGAGAGCCTGTTATCAACAACTCCTGCAGTGGAGAGGGCTGGGTTTTTTTTTAAAAAAAAAAAAGCGTGGTTGTCTTTTGCAGTCTTTCTGCGAGTGAACCACCCACTTGGAAAAAATCATCTCAACAACTGTCAGTGATAAATGAGCTAATGAGCTAACTCTGTTTCTTCTTGTAACTTACTGTTTTTCTATGGTAAGATATATATATTGAAAAAAAAAAAAGAAGAAAAAACTTTTAAAAGAAAGGAAAGTTTGTGACTTTCAGGAGATAAAGACGAACTTCTAGAGTGTAACAGAAGTAGGAGTGTAAACTATTCATTTGTTTCCTACTTCATGATGTGACTGTTCCTTTTCTGTCAGAATTTTAGTGTAAGCTTTGTAAAATGGCAAGTAGGCCCAGGACATTGCCCTGTGAGATATTTGTCTAAGATTTTATAAACACTGTTTTAGTCTCTTAGATTTAAATCGTGGGTTATGAAGACAACCCACTAAGAGCGGCAGGGCATGACAAGGAGCATATGTGACACTAGGAGGAGAGAAGGAGATCCACTTCATTTCAATTCTGGATTAAATTTGGTAGTTGAAAGTAAAGTGCAAATGACTTATCCCTTTAGAATGTTAAAAATAGGTGACATTGTCTAACGCTACTTATTTCTATATTCTGGGCTCCTGGAATAGATTAAGTATCTCACATGCACTATAGTTCATGCGTTCAAGAAACCACATAGCAAGTTCTTCCATGGGGAATTACCAAACAAACTTGGCATCTGCCTGTAACAAGCACATTTCAAAAAGATTCGGGATATACCAGTCTTCAGATGCTGGCATGAGCTCATCATACACATTTGTATACAATAAAGTTATGCATTTAGTGATCAACCTATGAAGATGACTACTGTTGTGGATGTTACCGTGCTTCTTTGATGGGGCCACCTCTGCAATCCATGTCTGCAAAACCCATCCTCTGTGGCTGGGCTTCGCTCTGGGATGTGAGCAAGCTTACCCTGATTAAGAAAAATTAACTATTGCCTAAAGTACACAGCAGAGAGAGTCATGTTCTTGATGGCTTCTGCTGTATTATAAGGGGTTTGTGCTCATGCCCCCTCTGTGAAATGTGTTCTAGTGTGGCAAGTGGGGCTACAGTAGCAAGCATTTTTTCCACTAGTATCTAGTAGATAATGAGTATTTTCAGTGTGACCTTGGTTTCTGAATCAACACATCAGACTGTTTTTATTTTGTTTTTGATGATTGGGTATGTCTAAAATGTAACTTGTCCTTCAGTAACATAATTTTGGATGTGATATCACTACTTATTCATTGATTTTGATTTTAGGCTTTCTAAAAACCTTTTTAAATATACTACTACTATATTAAATATACTACTTAAATATACTACTTAAATATATTCAACCTAAATTTAAACCAGTACTTCTCTGGTAAGACACATACATGAAAATGTTATAGCTTTTTTGAGTAATTTGTTGCAGAAAAAAATCTGTATTTTGTCTCCACTTCTTTAGTTTTTTTTTTTTTTTTTTTTTCTGTTTCCTTGCTTTTTTTATAAAATAAGGAAGAATAAGCAATCTGCTGAATCTGCTTTTGTAAGACCTCTGGTAGATCCATGATCATGAATCCATGATCCATGAATCAAGATTTGCAGATGGGAAAAAAAAAGTTTTTAGTTTTGAATGTGATGGTTAAAGGCCGCAACCTGTATACATCTTTCTGAAAGTGCTGAAACTATCCTTGAAGAGATTTGTCACAGCAGTGTGTACCTATGGCCTTTTCCTTGCATGTCTTAACCGCTAGCCCATGTTGATTTTAGGACAGGGAATTCAGAAGGGGACTGTGAAAAGTGGCTACGTTTCTTCCTTGTTTCATGGCCTGGATCACGAGCTCGGCTTGGTGATATGAGAAAATCCACTCTTTAGGTTTTGACTGTTTGTATTCCTACGTATTTTTCTTGTAAGCACATCTACCCCTTTGTTTTGTACTGTAGGTCTGTTGCCATCACCAATATGAAAAAAAAATAGCCTATTTACTCATATTATCTACTGATGGTTTATTGTAAACTGTAATGATAGTCTCTAAGAACAGGATGCAAACTCTCTGGGACATTGTCGGCTGTGAGTTATCCATGTTGCAGTTTCTTCTTCTGGTGCCATCTGCACAGGAGCCAGGCTTCAGAAAGAAAGGGCACCAGATGTCCCACCCCAAATGGTGCCTTTGAATGGCCAGGGTCTGCAGAGAGTGCTGAGCCCACAGTCAAAGCTCTGGTGGAAGTGCTGGAATTCTGGAGTTTGCCTAGAGAAAGTTATTGCCACCATTTAGAAAAGGAAAAATAATGTGAAGCCCCCTTTCCTCTGCTCATATCTTGGGGGAAAAATATATAAAAAAAGACTTCTAGGCCCTACTTTTCATCTGGATGCCAGGTAGATCAGAGTTCCTAGGAGATGAGCTCAAGTCTCTGTTACACTTCCTGCTCCTTATTTTTTCATGACTTCCCACAGGAATCACTATTCTCTCGCTTTTTCTCTGTAGTAACAAATTCTCCTCGTGCATTGTGTGCTTGCTCTATGTCTGTTCACAGAATCGCAGAATAGCTGAGGTTGGGAGGGACCTCTAGAGATCATCCAGTCCAACCCCCTGCTCCGGCAGGGACTCCTAGAGCACGGGGCACCGGTGGCATCCAGGCGGGTTTGGAAGATCTCCAGAGAAGATCAGGCTCTCTGGGCAGCCTGTTCCAGGGCTCTGCACTTTTACGAATCCTTTAAAAGCTAGATATTATTTAGACATTGCCATACCTAATTTGAGACAGTTAAGTCTTTTATTGCATTCATTTTTAAAGGCTTTTTATGGATTCAGGCCCACACATGTAAGTTTTGGGTTTCTGAAGCCTGATATTATAGTACTCTTAGCCATTCTCTAGATTTAGCACTAGATTATCTTGAGAGGTTTGTGTCACAGCAAGGAATTGAATCTGCATCCAAAGCCAAGACTGTAATCAAGGACTTTGTCCTGTGGCATATGTTTTCTGAGTTGCCCCATTTCTTTGATTGATGGCTGTCGTTGCATTGCATTACGTGATTCTTACTGTTCCTGAGACTAGGATTGCGTATCTGAGCAGCCAAGTGAGATCTTCAACAGTAGCTTGGTGTAGTGCTTGGCATATCTCCAGTAATGACTTGAAATTTCTTAAAACGAGAATCCAAAAAGTCCTCTATCTCTTGGCTAGTTGAGGACACTATTCTCTCTGGAGAACATGTGTTAGGGATTAGTTTCCATTTAACATGTGGACCTGCGAGGTCAGTCTATAATTCCTTGCAGATTACAAGGAACTGAAGAGTGAAGTAAAAAATAAGTAATGTAAGTGAAAAAGTATCTTTAAAAATCTATACATATTTTAAAATATTCATTGACTGTTTTGTATTATTCTTGAAATGTACTCTCCTTAGATATCTACTAATTTTTTTTAGGCTAAACTAAAAATCAATGTGCATTTGTGTATACGCCACCCAGTTTATTCTGATATTTATCAGGATCAACCAATGCACTGCAAAAATTGTTTTCAGTTCAGTCAGAGTGCAGCTTCTTTTTGTATCTGGTCAACTCTGGCTGAGGGTCTAGTCCCTATTTCAGCCCCCAGGTTGCAGCAGCTTCAGCCCTTTTGTGCCTGTCCGTACTGCAGTTGAGTCGTACTGATATCTCCCATTGAGAATTAACTGATGAAAATAGGAAATCCAGTGTTTTATTGGACCATCACGCTTATCCCATTTGCCCTACAGCCATGTGATCACTAACTCTGCTATACAAGAGACATTAAAGGAGAAAGAGTGCCCATGTGCTTTCAGGAGCAGCGTGTGATTAGATTGGGTAGATCTAGCATGAAATTATACCTTCTATGAGAAGAGGAAGTAATTTAATGTTTATGTTAGGGTAATATTTAGGGATTCCAATCATTGACTGGTACCCCACCAGGCTAAGCCTAGTAGAAATGCATAAGGACAATCTTGCTATGATCCTAAATATAAGGCAACGTATGTAGAGAGGTAGGGAAAAGTGAAACAATGTGACTGAACAGGCGGGTACTCTTTTTTCAATGTAATGCTTGAGAAGTTTGAGATGAAATGAGCATAAAGATTGACAAGCAGTGAATATGAATGGGTTTCATTCCCTGTGTATAACTGTATGAGCACGCTTAATGTTAAACTACTGAATGAAAAGACAATACTTGAATAAGTAATTCAAGCACTTGAATAAGTAATTAAAAGCATGTTTGTTAAGCTTAATTAACACGTAATAAACCTCAGATGATAGCCACAATTATTTTAAATTGCCTTTGTTTTAGTAGCATTATTTTCCATATATTATTGGCTGCCTGTCATTCAAATATTATTTGTGATCAGTGGCATCAGTTGGAAATTCCTGGCTAACTCAATCCTTTCAGATTTGGCTATTGAAATATACTGCCTTGTTTTGCAAGGAGAAATATTAAGTCATTACAGAAAGATCCTAAATCATTCTGAACTCATACACATTATTTATTTTTATAGCATCTCTTGAAGGATGATCATTTGTTTATAACTACATAGTAAAACAAAGGCTTAGTCATGTAAACGTCAGGGCACTTTATGGACGAACGGTGTTTTAATTAGCAAGTGATTGGCTTTGAGAATTGAGGAAAACAGAATATTATGAAGACTCTTTCATCGCTAAACTGGCTGTTAACTTGTTGTAGTGCAAACAAGTACCATATATACTGAACTTTCTGAAACTTTAACACTTCTTCCTTTTAAAAAAAAAAGGAAAAAACTTTTAAAGCAGATGTTAGAATGATGTTACTTTTTTTTATAGATCCAGAATTTCTAAGAGAAGGATTTAAATGGTTTGACATAAAATTATAATTGGATACAAATCAGGACAAAGTAATAAATATGGAAAAGATCGCAGAACCACACAGAATAATTTACGTTTTACGAGACCCCTGAGATCATCCAAGCCAAACCACCTGCTCAATCAGGGTCATCACATTGCCCAGTATTGTATCCAGAGAGCCTGAGAATATCTCCAAGTTGGAGATTCCTTAACCTCTCTAAGCAACCCAGTGTTCCAGTGTTTGACCACAGTGAAAAAGTTTGTTTGTATATTTAAACAGAATTTGCTATATTTCATTCTATGCCAATTGCCTCTTGAAATGAAATTTATTTCTCCTGGAGATAATAATAGACTGGATGCAAACAAGAGCACAGAGGGCTTGGAGGTTTTTTACTGTTGTTTGGGGGGTTTTGTTTGTTTTTATAGTAAGAGCACCTTTTTTTTTTTTTTTTTTTTTAATTTCTGTCAACAGGACGACAGTTCCTAATAAACACCTTCTAGCTATATGAATACACCTTCTAGCTATATAAATATTCTCTTCTCCTTCCAATTCTGTGCTTCACAAACTATTCTCTGTGTATGTAAAAATATATACATGATTATGGTTCTAAATTAATTTTGGGATTTTTTTTTATTTTAGTACTTGTGTCAAATCCATATTTCATGAACTAAAGTAATGGAAATTAATAACATAGAGAATGAATAAGATTGTTTTAACTCATTTACTTATTGTAATATATACTATGTGCAAGTTCCTTTCCCTCAACTCCTTTCCAGAAGCATTACTTCTTGTTGTTAAGGTTGAAAATACAGATCAAACTGTGTTTTTAGAAGATGCTTAATTTAAGAGGATGTTATTTGCCTGTGGAGAGTGGGAGTTCAGTTAGGCCTCCAGGTTTGCAAATCTTTGACTATGTCTAAGTTACAGTTTGGTCAGCTCTCATACTCCAAGATTTATTTTCATTTCCTTTTGTATGTGCAAAAATCTCAAAATTCAAGCCCAGGTCCTTAGCTTTGATTTTCTGGGAGTCCTGGGTGAAATTATAGGACATAACAGAAGCATCAAAAAACATTGGAGTTATGTACTCTTTGGGTAAACAGATGTCAGGGAGACAATTGACTACTGGATTTGTTTTCTACTTTGCAATGTAGACTATTTGAAAAGAGTAATGCTTTGACTTTTGTCTCCAAACCCATGATGGTGAATGGGCACAGGTACCTGTTACAACACAAATAGTGCAATTTCAGGCTGAGTTCTGCAAACGGAGTGCTGAAGATTGAACTCTTGTCAATTAAAACATTTGTCTGTCTTTGACCTTCTCTACTATTAAAAGAATGTCAGGAAGATGTGTCAGAAATTTATTGAGAAGGTGAACAAGATGAGGGAAAAGATTTGTTAGCATTAGAAAATAGCCTGGTTTTGGAGGGGCTTACTGCCCCACAGGAAGTGAGTTGAACAGAAGCTTGCTCAGACTACACACTCAGTCTCTTAAAATTAAGACAATAAAATAAAATATTTTTTTTAAAAATGTTAATCTTTAATTTCTTTTAGTTTTACTTTCTAGTATCCAGCTATATATATAAAATGCTTAAATATCTCTCTATATAAAAAGTGCTTAAATATTTCCTGGGTGCTTAAATATTATCCAGATACCTTAATCACTAGATGTCTCTCGCACATCTCTTGCCCAAATTGTATTTATATCATCTGGAAAAGTTTTAGTGTTCAGAGCTGTGAGCTCATGGAGTACTTTCCTGGGCAAAAAGTAGTTGGTGTTTATGACTCTCAGTTAAGTTGGTTGAAGGAGTATTTGTCGTAATTTTCACCTACAGCTTACACTACCACCTCCTTCACTTAAGCTTACACTTTTTTTTTTTTACCCTGGGCCAAGTTGCAAGACTGAAATATTAAGGCTGTAATGTATATTTATGCCTGCTACAGAATAGAAAATTATACTTACATTGCTATTTGCCTTTATTGCGGGTTGTAAAATTTGACTGCGTTTTTCAAGTTGCCTTGTATACAGCCAAATGAGATTCCTTCATGTAGAGCGTATAGGATATTTTAGACATTCTTTGGTAATGGAGAAGAATTTAGTTACTTATGCTTGCAATAGAAGCAGAATTAATTCAGTTCTTGGTCAGGATTTCTCACAGTTAGGATCTGGATACTTTTGCATAAATTGCTTGAAATGCTGCTGGAACAAATGAACTTGTTTCCAGCGTTAACATAAGATACTGCAAAAGCCTGTAGCAAAAGCCATAAAGACATCCCCTACCTGGTGTTTTATCTTATACATTGTTCTAGGTCATTTTTCCAGGTGCTAGAAACACAAAGATGCTTACATAAATTAATATTTTTTAATTCTGTGGTGTTCTGGTAGAAAATGTACTTTGAATACAGTAATTTTATTGGAATTAAAGTTTTTTTTTAAAATGAAATTAGACTCAAAATATGCTGTTATGGCAATGGTGTGCTCTGAGGAACTTTCTTCAGGAAATTAAGGCGGATGACAGGGACAGAGATATTATCATTTTGGAGGTGGAGGATATTAACTATGTAGATTTGTTTATGTAGATCATGCCTGGCACTATCCTCATCAATATCAGCAGATTTCTTCTCAAGTAGGTCCAATATGCAACGCCTCTTTCCAAGGTAAGGACACCCAGATGAAACAACAGATCTTTAGCCTCCTCTGAACTCTTTCAAGTATTAGCAGTTTATTATTTGCTTAACTATACGTAAAAATCTATGGCAGGTGAGAAGTAGGATGTGAGAGAAAAGTATTGTTTCCTCTCCACTGTTACAAATTGAAATAATATGGTCATAAAGACAAATGCTTTAAATATGTTTATTTGCAGATGAGCATAGGCTGGATATTGTTGAGTATTTAGTAAAAATCCTTACTAATTGTGAAATTATTTTTTACTAGCGATCTTTTTTCTCCTACTACAAGGAAACTTCTTTAACCAAATATTACGTTGCCAAAAGGAAAGCAGAAGTATGATATATATATATGAATCTATGTATATGCATCCAATGTGTGTATATATGAACTGAATACTATCTCTTTTTGGTAGGTGTTTAATTAAACAGAAATGTTAATTATCAGTGAAAATTTAGATGTATGTATTATGGATAGAATCATGTGCAATATTTCTGGTGTGGTATGGAATGCAACCTAAAAAAGAAAATCCAAAACAAATCATCCTGCAGAATTCACATAGTTACATTTTGCTCTCTTAAAAATAAATATATCCTTAAATAACCATTTTTTCCTACTATTTCTTTATTTCTTTGTTTTTAAGTCTGATCTCCTGAAATGTCTAATGTTATTTCCCAGACAAGTACAATGGGTATAGCCTTATTTACAGATAATGTAAATGCTGCAAATTCTGAAAATTGTGTTCGAAGATTTAGAGGTTTACTTTTCCTTGACTTGAGCATTCTTTGTGTATTTATAAAACTTTTCCTTGAGCTATTTGAGGTTTATAACCTAAAACTTTGCATTGAGCTGTGTCTACCTCCTTTTATTTGCTCATCTGTTACTTAGGAGGTTTCATTCCTATAATGAGCTGGTGGTGAAGAATTCAGCTTCACTTAATTTACACCAGATATGTTGACTTCAGCATTTTGTTATATTATAACCAGATATTTCGTTTGTCCTTTGCTCCCAAAAAAAGTCATCTGGAAACATGAATTTTGCTTAATTTTATTATTTATTTTGCAATAAGAAGTAAGCTAGGCTGCAAAATAAGATTCAGGTCAAGTATGACAGCTTCTGCTTGGAGTGTTCTAGCGCTGACTACAGCACGCAAGGAAATGATCTTTACGGCCCATTTGCTGAAGCACAGAGTGATTCTTCCAGAAGGAACAGCGTGCTCTTTAGGCTTTCTAAGTATGGCAAGTGCATCCCTCTTTGCGATAGTTTAACCACAGTGCAGAATGTGGCTGGATGGTGCAGTGGAAATACTGCATAAGAAGAGTCCTTGCTGCACCAGCTGAGTGTTTAGGTATCTCTTTGTCAGACTCGTGTATCGTAACTGTCTCTGAACAGCTGTGCATCTGAACACGATACAGAATTGATATGGATTCCATTTTTGAATTTCGGAACCTTACCTCATGTCATCAAAATGCATAATATTTTATGTTAATGTTGAAAGCATATGCCATAATTAAAGTGTAGAATTTATACATAGTCATGCCTGAGCTTTCCAAGAAAGTTTGAGGAAATAGCATATATGTCATAATTACGCATGTACTTTATGCTGATAATCTGACTCAAGAGTTACCTCGTGCTTCTGTGAATATTAGCAAGTGCTCCATCAAAAACACATCTTTGATGGTAACACTTTGAAGCTCTTAAAGAAGTCCTTTCATAACAATGAATGCAGCATTATCAAAAAAGAAGTCCTTTCATAACAATGAATGCAGCTTTATCAAACCAGTAGGCCATTTCCCTCTGCACCGATACCTTTGAAATTTTGGAAATCATATATAGTAAATGGGTTACAGTTTCCTATTGAGAAAATGTAGTTGAATCCAGTAAAGGTAATCTAGGGCCCATCGAATGATCAGGGAAAAAGGTCTATAGGAATAATTAGGAAGACTTTACCCTTTAATAATAATCAAATTCCTTTACCTTGGCATGAAAGAAGAAGAAGAAGAAGAAAAAAAGAAAACATTCCTGTTAGGAGGAGAGATAGATAAACTTTATTCAGGATGCAAGCCAAAAGTTTTGCTGTCAAAATGCAAAAGCCCAGCACCATCTTTACCGTGTTGGTAGTGAAGCTGTTATTTTTGAGATGTTTAGACCATATGCTTTTCTATTAGAATATGATCTCTGTAAAAATGTCAAGAAGAAGCATGATCTTCTCATGACTCTTGTTTAAAATAAGTGTTTGTTTAGAACAGGTCTACAGCATTGTGATAAATACTGGAAGTGTGAGAATTTCCAAAGATCTTCCAAAACAGCATGTTTAGAGTTTGCGGCTAATTATCATTATTGAGTCATGAGGTCTTGCTTTTAAAGTAGGGGAGAAGTAGACAGGTATTTAGAGATGAAAAAGACCCCATGGTACACCATGGGGAAGTGGGACAGTCAGGAAATTCCATTCATCCACACATAGTATTAAAATAACCTTGGAGA
Source organism: Eudromia elegans (assembly GCA_003342815.1). Classification (NCBI taxonomy): domain Eukaryota; kingdom Metazoa; phylum Chordata; class Aves; order Tinamiformes; family Tinamidae; genus Eudromia; species Eudromia elegans. The sequence goes on along the minus strand of PTEX01000073.1, from coordinate 3,066,228 downwards.
AACAAGAGGGATTGTTAAGCTGTTCTTTTGGTCTCTGGATAAGCCTCTACTCACGGCCCCTGGGATTACAGTTGGTTACCTTTACTATGTCCTCACGAGACATAACCTGGCTTGGCTGTCCGGTTTGTCCATCGGAACTTCTCCCACTAGCCTTTTGTTGTTTAAGTAAGTGACGTCATATGATGATGTTTAGTTTGAACTCAGTCATTGATGAAGTCATCCCTTGTCATCCTTTTTTCCTTTTATTGCCAAAAAGTGCTGCCTTGGTAAAGATGACTCACTTCCCCACTCACAAGTCTTGTTAGAGTAGTGCTCCAGTATTTCACAGTCGGAATACAAATTCCATGTAATGCTGACCATCATGTGTGTGGCTTTGGGTAACTGATTACTACATGTTAATGCCAGTGAGACAGGATAAGCTGATTTTTTCTTCCTAGATGGAGAGAGGAATCGTCTCTCCATAAACTTTTGAGCACTTGACCTCACATAGATTGGAAAAAAAAATCTCTATTCTGATATGTAAACAGGATCACAGGCTTTTTTCAGAGATTATTTATGATTTTTGCAGTGTCTTGAAAAATGACCCTGGGATTGAAGGGTAAAGGTTTTCCATTAGTGTTTCCCTCCTAATTCAAGTAGTTGTGGTATGCATATTGTGCAAGAAAATAATTTTTAAATCCTGCAAAAAAAAAATCTGCGAATAGATTGCATTTTCAGTCTGTAAATTAGACTTTTCATAGGAGAAAGAAGAAATTGAGACAAAGAGAAAAATAGATATGGAGTCTTCTGTTAGCTAAGTACAAAAACTGCTCTGAGTGAGCTGAGGATCAGATCTTTGCCCGCATTTGAAACGCTGTTTCTTGACATGCTGCTGCTTCTGTAATTTCACATAACTAACTGCAATATAAATAGCTTCTCCTGCTGGATGAAGTCTCATTTCTTGCACAGTTCCTTTTTCTTAACAGTTTAATCAAACTAATTGTGACAAGCAGTGTATTTGTATAAATATTTAAATGTGGAGCATGAGGATTGAATTATTTATTCTGCAAATGTAAGCTTAATGTAACTATCTTTGGAAACCATCTCATTCTTGGATGATCGTGCAATTCAGTTTTACATGCTGCCTCCTGGATTCCATGTTTAATGTTGCAAATAGAGCAAATAAATTATAGTATTTGCATATGCCTTGTACAAGTTGCCAGAAGAAACAAAACACGGGAGATTATCTTTGCTTAACACATGGAAAAACTAGTTATCTTTCTAAATTCGAATGTCAAGAGGACTGTAAATGGGTTAACAAAAATGCAGATGATGTCATTCATTGCCCAGTCTTGTCTTATGCACGAAGAGGCATATGTTCTGAGCTGGAAAGGGAAAGATCAGATTGATGGCAGATGCCAAGCCGTGCAGGGAGAATCTGAGCCTGAAACTCACAACCAGATTTTCCTGTCGTGTGATTTTGTGACTCGTAGTATGTTTTTGTGTGCGTGATTTTTATTTTTTTTTCTATGTCTCTTCGGGGAGAATGCACAACTGCATGTAATGATGCATTCCACTTCACAGAAGATTCATCGCTCTCTAGGGAGGATAAAAAAAAAAAAAAAAAAAAAAAAAAAAAAAAAGCTGCTAAACATCTAAACATGAAAAAGATACCATGCCCCCAAAACCTGCACTGCATCCCAGCAGCGGGTGACTGACTGGTTGTTGAATCTCTTGCTTGAGCAAATGTATTAGGGGGTAGTTTAGCAGTGTATTAAGGGTGTCAAGGCATCTTTCTCGTGCTTTGCATCCTGAACCTTGGCTTGGCTGCATGGAGGAGGTGACACTGCTCTGATGGTCACCCGGCTTCGGTGCTTAGCAAGGAGCTGTTTTGGCAACTGTACAACAGAGGAGGAGACAGGGAAGCAAGGCTGGATGGGAGGATGGAGTTGGCACATCAAAATGAGTTGCTATTTTGCATATATGCTTTCATGTTCATTAAGCATTGCATGTCCAAGTAGATATAGTGGGTATATCACTATAACATACCGCAACTCTTCACTTTCCCTCTTCACTTTTAATACGGAGATGGCAGTAGAAAACTTAAGGGATATTAGTGAGCTGTGTCTGCTTGTATGATTCAGCCTCTCACCTCCCCCTAAAGCTTCCTGTGTTGGTATCACCTACAGCACGTTCATGGAACTCTGTTTTTTGCCTTCTTAGACATTCAACAGAACCACAACAAAGCATTTCTTCTCAGCATTTGAAGACATCTTTTCATGAAGATGTGCTTGTTTAAATCATTCAGCATGTCAGCACTTCTCCAGACAAGTTTTCTAGCTGACATTAATGTTGGAAGCCTTCAGTGGGAAGTGAGAAATTTAATTAAAATCCCAAGGAGACGGTAGCCCTCTTTCCTTCCTTCCTTCCTTCCTTCCTTCCTATCTTTTTGCTCTTTCTTGCAACTAAGTTTGGTCTTGATAAGACAATTTGGCCAATATGGCTGTAGTGTTGATTCCTAATATCAGTTTCTGGCTCAGTTCAGTGACAGCCCCCTTGAAGGGTGGAAACTTTATAGTTTTTGTTAAAGTTTATTAAATTTAAATCTGTTATGTTATCACTTTCATGATGGTACAGCATACATGCCATTATATACCATGTTATCGTATAATTGGAGAAGCTAAAGAAGAGGATAATGACATAGAAATATTGCAGGAAGCCTTGGAAAATAACCTTTTTGTTTTGTTTTGTTTTGTTTTGTTTTGTTTTGAGGTGGAAGAGGAACAGGAAAGTGAACCAAGTCTGTTTTGGGATTGTTGGTGAATGACAGCTATGACATTTGATGTTTAATGTTTTATTAATGCTTCATATCAAGAACATATCACCCTACCTACTTAGCTGTCTTTACAAAATTTCAAGATCGAGTCCTATGTGCTGTGTTGATATACTGTGTGACTGTTTCTTAAATTATAAAATAGAAAGAGTCAGAAATCAGTGTCTGGTTCAGACTATTTATCTTACAAGTGTTAAACCAACATATACCTGTCAGATATCAGTATATTTCAAATTCACTACAGGAAAAAAAATAAGAAAATAAAAACTGTTGAAGGGCTGAAAGACTTTTATGTTCGTACAAGAACATAATTTTGGCAAATGCCAAAGTTCTAAAATGTAAAGTGCTTATTTATATGCAGTGTTTTTAGTGTGCTGCATTATTTTAATGTAATATGTTTCAGATACAATTGATAACTACGGTGACTGACATAATCCGGACTCCTAGGGAATGTGAAATCGTGAGCGTTAATTTAGGAAGGCAAGACTGAGTGACTGAAGTTAGACACTCTTAGACACTCCAGAAAAGATTATGTGCATAGCAAGTAGTTCAGTTCCCTTCCTCTTCTCAAAGTGCTGAAATATCAGAATGTCTGCATTGGTATCAATTTAAATTAGAAAGTTATCAAGCACAATGGAGAGTTGTTGCATGCAGTACCATGCATAATACTAAATTCTTTAAGGAAAAGTGATATAGTATCAGCTGTTCAGTGGCAAATAACTTCTCTAACTTCTGCTGAAATAGGCAAAATATTGAATATAGTACACAAATATTTTTGGTAGCATATGCTAAAGATGATCAGGACAAGTGATCACGCATCTCCAGTCTGTAACATTATTTAATAAATCTGATACTAATGATGCATTTAAGAGAGTTCAGGCAAAAAAAAAGTAACAGTATCTTCTCTGGAGATCTTCAAAACACCTTTGGACACCACCTTGGGCCACATGCTCTAGGTTACCCTGCCTGTGCAGGGGGATTGGACTAGCTGACCTCTAGAGGTCCCTTCCAACCTTAAGCATTCTATATTTCTATATTTCTATGTTTCTGTATTTCTATATTTCTATTTCTTGGGTTGTTTTAATGTAAATACTGGTTAATCTAGAACGTTGTCACCTGGTTTGCTCCTCTTCGGTGCTTGGAGGTGGTGAAAATCAGTTCTTTGACATGACAGCAGCTACAGCCAGTGAGATATTAGAGGATGAAAGTATACTTGAGTCAATGGGTATAATTTTACAAAGAATGAGTCTTGCTAAAAACTCTGGTGCTGCGTTTTAAGGAGACTGTAGCTCTACTTGATGGGGTGTTCTTGTAAGATGTAGCTGGATATCTGTAAGGCACTGAGTTTAGTATTACCTGTGTTCAACCTGGTGTCGCATGGTTTTGGTGTCCTTATTTATTTGTTTATTTTTATTTAATAGACATTCTTAAAAATATGACAGGTATTTCTGACATCTCTTAAAGTTTTCTATTTTTAACTAGCTTTCCTCGTAGGAAAAAGAAAGATTCCGGTTGAGAGCCCTGGGGCAGAGAATCTGAAATTTTTGAAACTTTAGGTCTTTCTGGATTAAACCAACATTTTTGAAAGCCTGACACTGCTAGATTGTTCCTGATATCTCTTGACCATGGAAAATGCCATTTTGCTTACTTTAAAACTTTGGCCTTAGAACTTGGATCTTCTTGAAAGTGTTTCTTTCTGCCAAGGAAGAAGAGTCCTAAATTAACCTACCCTGCCCTAACTGCATGATTCTGCTTGGTCTGAGGGCAGCTCTTCTCTTTCCTTTAGCTCTGCGTCACTTTGTTTAAGAGGTCTGAATCAGTAAGGGGGTGAGAGAAAGCCAAATGAGTCATTAAGCTCCTGTTAAACACAACCATTCTTCTCTCCCCAGTGGTCAGGGCATTCTGGCTTCGTCCATAGCCCCAAGGCTAAGGCAAGCATCCTTGGATGCCCTTTCCCTAGAAGTTTTTTGCCCTTAGCCTAGCAAAGATTTCTTATGTTTCCTTGATACCATAGGTGGCACAGTTTGTAGACTCAGATGCTGTCTAAGCATACATGTATTTATCAGCATTAAAAGGATGCTGTAAAAAGGATTTAATTCCAGCATAGAACATGGAAGCTGGAAATTCTTCATCATATAAGAGCATATCATTTGTAAAACTGCTATTTTTTTTTTCTTGGGTCGTAATTAACACACAGTCAAAAAGGAGTAAAAGTATGAAATTTTTTTAAAAAATCTATTAAGTATGAACAAATGGGCAATCTATGAGTATCTTGAGAATAATTCTAAAAAGAATTGGTAATGAATCTTTTCCTAGAACTCATCACTGACCATTAAATTAGGAAAATTAGATAGCTAGAGTATATATCTCTATATAACCTATTTATATTACCAGATTGGTTAGAGAGTCTAGCACAACATAATTCTCTCAGAGTACAATAGATGCTTACCAGACTGCATTTTTTTTTTCCTTTGGAAAACAACTGTGGGAAGAATAAATGTTATTGTCTCCTGCTTATTTGTATTCAGAACTGCAGCTGCTCACTTGACCAAAAATAATCTATATTTTGCCTGTTATTCTTACACTTGAAAGGGAGTGAAATGAATTCTAGCTCATTTTAAGCATCACCAAAATAACTCTTTGCGAAGTATCAGTTATTTCTGAATTGAAAACAGTGGGACTGTGTTGTTACAGCCTCTGTTCCATCCAGTCCAAATTTTATAAATATCACCAGTCCCTCCCTTGCCTTCTTTGGGTAACTACCTAAAAGGAGATTGTACTAAGGCGAGGGTCGATCTCTTCTCCAGAATAACTACTGATAGGACAAGAGGAAATGGCCGCATGTTTTGCCAAGGGAGGTTCAGGTTAGACATTAGGAAGAGTTTCTGCATGGAAAGAGTGGTGAAGCCTTGGACCAGGCAGGCCAGCACAGTGGTGGAGTCACCGTCTCTGGCAGTGTTCAAGAAACGTCCGGATGAGGCGCTCAGAGACATGGTTGAGTAGACCTGGTGTTGAAGGGTTTGTGATTAGACTCAGTAATCTCAAAGGTCTTTTCCAACCGTAATGATTCTGTGATTCTAACTGATTTGCTCCATCTCTGCTGTAAAAATTAGTGGTATCTTCTTCCTTCTACTTGTGACAGTTTTGTGAGAGAAAGTTCACCTGTTCCAGAATTGCGACTTCATTCCTTGCACCTGCGTTGAAGGGGTTTAATGCCTGCAAGCAGAAAAGCCAATATTAGCTGGGTTACTGTGGTAACAGACTCATTTTCCGAAGGCTGTAATGAATGCCTCTGCAAGCAGGGCTGCTATTCTTGAGTTGTGTTTATGCAAACGCGGTTTAGACACCTTTCTCCATAGTGTGTCCTCTGCTAATAATCTGCAGGTACTGAGGGATCAGTACCTGAGATTTCCTTAGGGAGTTCAAATTCCAGTGGGATTTTTGAGGTGGATGGAGCTAAAGTAAATGCATATGCTGCTGGAGAACTCTGGCCTGTCACCCCAGTTACTGCCGCACTGAAGCACACTGTCGGGACCTGCTGTTCTACTAATGGCCCTATCTGCTCCCGTGTTTTACAAAAGCTTGCAAATTAAAAGACCTTATCAGCTCATGGTCATTACGAACATTTTACAGAAGGAGAGAGGGAGAGAGTGCCTGCTTTCTGACTGCTCGGAAGTCTGGCCTCTGTTTTGGTTTATGTATTTTTTTTTTCTTGGAGACAGGAACATTGTTCTCCAAATTTCTTGAAGAATAGTAATAAATCACATTAAGAAACATTGGAAGGACTGGTCATCATTTATGAACCCAACAGTATCTTTATTAGATGATTTTACTTTCTCCCTCAGTTCTTGGATCTGTTTGGATTTATGCTCTCACAAATATAGTACTTGTGCACATTGATGCATTCACAAAGTGAAGTGTACCAAAGGATTGCAGATCTGCTTTTCCTTGTCCTGGCCCTATCCTTGGCAGCTTTTACTGTGTTAAGGGGACGCAGTCTTTCTACTTCTCTTTCCCTAGCGTGTGTGATCAGCAGATTTATCACTAAGCTTATTCATGCCAAAATCCAGAGGCAAAATTCTCTAGGTATGATAAATGTGATTATTAACAAATGGCCCTTTTTAGAAACAGGAACATTAGAAAACATATAACACTGGAAGGAACTTATTTTCAGCACTGAATAATTTAATAAGGCAAATAAAAATCAACAAAATTTTCCAAGCTAAAGTTGCTTTCCAAAATAGTAACGTAAAGCGACTTACAGAAGCATTGCAAGAAATTATTGATGAGAAAACTAAGAAGGAATAAAATATCAATGTCTGCATTAAATTAGTTACTCAGAAGTATTTTGGAGAACAGTCCTTAACTTCGAACTAATAGCTTCACAATGAACTCGGAATGAAATGAGTCTGCCTCTCCAAGGACCTGAGGATATGAGATAGTGGGAAAGTTCACCACAATTATTCAATCTTTAATTAACAAAAGCTACTGACAGTGCTAGCAGTATCGCCTTTTTTTTTTTCTTTCCTGCCTACTGTGGAAGGTTCTTATTATAATCTAAAAGATAAAATTATCTGCCTTTCATTTATATATTTGTCCCTAGTGTTAGGATGCTTCCTGCTCTGATTGCACCTGAAAATGAGCTATGACAACATAGGTAGAAAGCTGCACATCAGTGATATGGACAGAATGGAGCATGGTGCCTCCCCGAGTCATCCCCAGCTCATCTTCACAGAGCTGTATTTCTCCCAGAGCTTATATGTACAGTGAGTGAGATGGACTCAAAAATGTGTGGTTCTATGAATGCATCTAAACCAAGTTTGTTGTAATATTACTAAAGCGATAAATCCAGGTTTTCTATTTGGTAAACGGATGCTTTTGCTTCACTCTCTCCTTGCTCTCCTGGAAACATCTCTGTGCATGTTTTAAAATGTTCTCCTTTGCTGACTTCACTGAAGAGTTAGCAATGTGCTATTTTTACCAGACACATGCAGGTGACTTTAAAAAAAAAAAAAAAGTACATATTTTTATTCTGCAATCACTGGCTATTTTTAGAAGTGCTACTAAATGTTTTTATTCTGCAATAACTCCTGCTTATCTATCCTCGGAATACTCCTTTAGAAATCTTTTACCAAGCAGCACTTTTTTTTTTCTGGGACAAGTTTTAGGTGATTCTAAAGGAGCAAGCTGCTCAAAATTCATCAATTACTTTGTGCTGGGTTATACAGTGCATAGATTATGCATACTAAATAGTTGTTATGTTTAACTTTGGTCCAAAAAGTGCTGGTTGCTTGGGACATAAACAAATGCAGTGATTTGGCATAGTTTATTCTGTAGCATATAGAATTCAATGAGCTGAAGAGAGAACTACTTGCAGTAGCTTGTTTGTTCCTGTAGTAACTGGCTTGCTTAGATCTATGGTCTGCAATATACTATTGTCTAGTGGCTCAAACACATTTTAAAATACATAGGTTCATGTGCATGATGATCGTTTCCCAGGCAGGGACTTGGAGGTCCATAGCGAGGAAGCTGCAGTGGGGCAAGCACCAGAGCTGCGTTGCTGCTTCCTTAGTATTTGGGTGTATGCTCCAAATTTTACATCTTTCTCAGAGACAATGCGTGGTCTAACCTCGTTCTGTTACACCCCTGGTCTTGCTCCTGTGTTTGACACGTGATTCCCAGAGCAGGCAAACTGTCTGCAAGCAGGCTGCCAGCAGTACCGGGGTTTAGTAGGCAGTCTGGTGAAGTCAGTGTTGTAAATAATGCTGCTGTTTTGCTCGAAACAGAGATTTGAGCAGGATACAAGGGGAGTGGGGAGTTGGTTTATGTGCTGAATTATTTAAAATTCATAACAGTCTGTAAAATGCCGTGCTTCAGGGAACACAAATGTCAGGAGGGGAATGATAGAAAAGTTGATGGCAAATGTGTCTGAAAATTAGGAATTTGAATACAACCTTGTGTGTAATTACAGACACGATGCAGTTAATGCAGTCTTCATGGGAAATGGGGATAGGGGGAAATAAGATGAAGTCTTGCCATCTTCAGTTTTCCTCCTTGAAAAAAAAAAATGTTTTATGATGGAACTTGTGTGTGTTAATAGAATGTTTATATGTACTTCTCAAAGGGCTATTTCTCTTTCCCTTCTGCTGCCCATAGAGAAGGTCTTCAGAAAACAATTAACAGCTTTTGGCATCCCCTTATGTGCTGTCTTACATAAGTTTTACAAGAAATAAACCATATTTTTCCCCACACTGTTGTAGGTTGCTATTTTGACCCCAAAGCTGAAGCACAATAAAATAATTAAATAAGTAAGTAAATAAATAAATAAAATTGCATTTTCTTTTCTTTGGGGCAAGAATGAAGAGGGAGTTTTTATTTATCCATTAATAAATTAAAGCCATATTGTACTTTTTCTCACTTAGAATCCTGAGTCATTACTGGGAATTAAAGAGTTTGCCATCGCTGAGAAAGCCATGTTTTTATTGATCAAGGAAACAACTGATATTTTTATAATAGTTATCTCCTTTTGGATATTTTATCTCCTTTTTTTTGGATATGGTTATCTCCTTTTGTGCAGATGTTTTACAAACTCCTCTTGATAGAACCTATTTCCTCCATGTCAGTGCCATGAGTATCAAAATGACTCCAATTAGAACAAGTCTGAATAAATCTGTGCTGTTACAGTCGTGTCTCTAGCTCCATGGATGACAGACTATAAGCGGACCTCCATGTAGACCTCTTTCTGGTTTTGTGTGTCTTATTATTGTAATTCCAAATGCTGAGTTTGAACACGCTTACTCTGAGAAAACTGCCTTGTGTTCTTGTATTCCCCACTTCTTACCACTCTCGCCAAGAGAAGAAGCACCAGAGCTGAGTCCTGCTGCCTCATGGTTGATGTGCAAGGCACCAGAGCCATTCCCGGATTTTGCTTTAAGTTTAGGAGGCTCTGAGGCACGCACAGAGATTCTGGATAGGGGATTGGGAGTAGGAGTGGCCATAGGGAGAATGAGGACATTTTGCAAAGGCAATGCAGCCTGAAAACTGTGATTACAGCTGTGTGTCAACTTGCAGGAGGATTCATATGCAACGAGAGTAAATGTCTCAGGTGTCTATAGTGATGCCTCCATGACAAACTGGCGGCTGATAAATTGTGCTCTGTGAGTTTTGTTTTCCAGCAGTTCTAGGTTTTCAGACGGTGTTGATCTTAACTAGTGTATGTTTATAATGCAGTAACAACCCCCTGCTCAATTTCCTAATGAGCTCCATGCCATAGGGAAACTGATCCTAGAAATATAAAGGTTTGATAAGAGACTCTTTTAATTTCTCTACCATCTGAGAAAAACTAAATATGAATATAAGAAACCCAAAAACAGAAATTACTTAAAAATAGGCTACTTTTATTAGGAGACATTTGTTTCCTCCCTCTGCTGTTTATTATATTTTAGGATGTGCTCCACAGTATGTACCCTTGCCTTCTGGAACTTGTGCATCTCTGAGCAAAATTTTTGTGGAACATATTTAGTCCTTTCAGTATTAATATCAAGCCATATTCATCATCTGAAATATTATTATCATACTGTTACCATACAGTAAGTGGTTTAAAGGCATACTAACTTGATTCTGATATTTAAAAACACTACATTTCAGGCACATCACGGTACAGTATTTTGGTCACTTTTTGTCATTCATCATTTGTTTTTGTTTTTCTCTGTTGAACTGTTTTCTGAGGGGAGCAAAACATCTGCAGCTGATGGCTTAGAGAGAGCTGCAAAGCTGTCCATATGCAGACCTTCATTCAAAGCTCATTTAAAGACTATATGGGTCCTTCCATTGATTGCAGTGTATTCCAGTCCCTTGTCTTGGCTAGGGAATATGCTTTAATTGCATTACTTGCATGCTTTGTCACAACCTTATTTGATTATTGCTTTTGAACTGGCATCGTCTACATTGCTTAAAGTAATGATGACTTTTCTAAAGCGAATACCCCTTGTGAACAGTTTCAGCAAACCTTAAATATATATAGTGATGAAGCTATGAAGTATGATCATCGCTGATGTGTTAGGAAGGATTCTTTTTCCTCCTGCATGCCCTGGGTGATTCCTGCTACAGCTTCATCCTGAAAGGTAGAGGGAGAGGTGGGTTGAAGTCTATTTCTGTGCATTAGGATACAGTCATGGTTCTGGTCAGGCTCCAGCTGTGCCCACGGTCATTCTTAGAAGGTATGCAGGGCATATATTTCCTGGGGACTGATAGTGGTTCCATGATAGCGTGTGCAGAGATGGATATATCTAATGGTAGAGGAATAAATCTAGTAGTCCAAATCAAAGGTCCACCTGCATGTGTATATTGTCATTCAAGAGCAGATATTTGGGAAAGAGCAGGGCAGGCAGGTAGTGATACTTTTTCTAGAAATGCATCTTCCAGTGGCATGTAGTTTATGGGCTCCTAGAGTCAAGAGCAATGTCTTTGAATTGGATAGGATTCAGAGGATTTTTGATTGAGAACTGGTCAGATCAGCTCTGTAGCCTCTATAGACCTTGACTCATCTACACTATCCAATGGCAAAGAGCTTAACTGGGGATTTTGCTTTTTCTTTTGTATCTAAGTTTGTTTGCTATCGTGTTTTTGTATTCGTGCTCTATCTCTTTTTACATTCTCTTATGTAATGTCACTTCTGAATTTATAGAAAATTCTTGTACTCCCCACCCTCAGACTTGGCTGAACTTTGTGAATTTTAAGGAAAACTTGTTGAAAATTCTGAAAAATTTCCAGATTTTCTTGGTATTCTTCAAAAGATTTTAAAGCGAATTTTGCCTCCAAAAGATCTGTGTAATAGCATATGAAACTCAACTGATAGGTGAGTTTGGGGATTTTTTTTTTCTTCTCTTGTTTTAACTCAGAATTGCGATATAGTCAGAGAAAATCTTTTAAAATTTAATTTGCTCTGTACATGACCTGGATTTTTGGTTGCAGCACTATGGAACAGGGAATCACTTGCTTTCCTTTGGTGAGTCTGCATGGGTGTATGAGTGTGCATGTGTAATAATAATTCTTTTTTTCAGCAGTTGCCATAGCAAACACTCTGTGTGTTGAGTCATACTCTAACTTCCAATGAGTGATGGCATTGTGTTTACTTTGTAGTAACTTCAAGAAGTTGTTACAGTATTGTTAAGAAGCAGGGACCTGTGTTAAAGCGCAGTCTGCATTCATGTTTAAGGTGATGCTTTTATTAACGTACATCATATGACAGGATATTGCGGGGGGGTTGCACTAGATGACCTCTAGAGGTCCCTTCCAACCTTACGCATTCTATGATTCTATTTTATATACAGTGTCACACTGTTTCAGCTCATGAGCTCTGTCCTGCAGCACAACTGAATATTTAGAGAAGAGCTGACAGACCTTTGTATCTGTCACAGAATGCCAATAATTCAGTTCAGATATAATTTCATATTTTCACTATGCTAGTACATATATTAAGTCATTGGACCAAAAAGAGTTTAATAATCAGCAATCTCCAGGAATATGGGTACCAAGGCTAAGGTACCTGATTTAAGTTTCTCAGGAAGTGAACTTCACACTCCATATCCCATGTCTCCATGTCCCAAGTGTTCTCCTTTTGGGGGATGTTGTTTAAAGATCACTTCTCTAGGCTTTCTCTACCTTGCTTTTTTTCTTTCCTCTTTCCAACCTCAAAAAAGAAAAAAATCCGTCCTTATGACAACTGCCAAATGCGTTTCAGCCAAATGTTTGGATTTGGCAAGTCATTATTTTGACGTCTTTTCACATCTGCTCCTTCTCCTTTAAAAAAAAAAAAAAAAAAAAAGAAAAGAAAAAAAGACAAAACCATCCGGATCTGGACTACTGAATGGCAGAATTGCTGATGAGCTTTTCTTAGATCGTAAACTGAAATATGCAAGAAGTGGAAAAAAGCTCCTAGGTTCAAATCGCATTGTTAAACAGCAGCCCAAATAGGTTAATTAAAAACAATAGTGATGGCTGGAGAGCTGTCATAGCCAACTAGTACTTTGCAAGTCAGTTTATTTAAGTAAACATTTAAGATTTCATCAATTATTTTTTCTTTCCGCTTCAACTCCCTGTGGTGATCATAACCTCAAGCCTAATTTATCTAATCTACCTAAGGTGAGGGAATAGGAGGAACCCTTTATATAGCCATTTTTGGAACTGTTACTTAATTTTTAATGCTTTTCTTTTAACACAAAAGTTGCTTCATACTTTCAAATTTGTGATAGATATAAGAAAATGGAACTGTTAAAAGCAATATAGTATATATACAATCCATAAATGCATATATTAATATACATTTTTTTAACCCTTGTATGATATAATAAAAAATGAGCAATTGATGGTTAGTCAAATGGAGATTTCAAGTTATCCAAACACTTGTGAAAGAGATGATAAAATAATGAAAAAAGAATAGGCTTGTGAAGAAAGCAACAAATCTCTGATAGAATTAAGTCTGATTCACCATGTGAACTCCAGAAAAAACATGACTTACATGACATCTTATTCTATAGATGAGTTTAAGACTTGGAAGATATTATTCTACATTAGTACCCTATATACAGATGTTAGTAGGTAGTACCCTACATTTATAATGGTAATAACCATTCTTCATCACCCAAAAAAACAAAACAAAAAAGTTTAACGTTATTTTTCATTTTAATCTTAAACGTCTGTTCACATTTTAGTCTTTTTACATTTTTTCGGTGTCCTTTTCCAGTTCTTCTGATCTCATGAAAAAGAAAAAAAAAAAGAAAAAAAAAGGAGAAAAAAAAAAGAGAACAATAAAGAGTTGTTCCCCTCATTATTTAGTTTCTCCCTTTAGGATGTGAAAATCCTTTTCCTCAAGTGATTTACCTATGTAAAGCTCTAAGCTTCCTTTTGGCCTCCATCCTCTCCCCTTCAGAAAACCTATTAAGTCTTTTGTGAATGAAAAACTTAATACAAGTGAAATAATGAATGGCAGATGAGTAAAGAATGGAATTCTGAGCCTTGTGTCTTCTGCTTTAGTGTCCTTTGTATGTTCTTTGTGTTACTCTTTGTATTTCAGTTAAGTCTCCTATTTCTGATTTATTTTCCACTTGTAATCAGGAGGGACACTTCTGTGATAATTAATGACACTTGTTTTCAAGTCTTTAGATATGATATGCCTCACTGGTCTTGTAGCATCTGGGCTTTTAGTATCAGAGGTTTTTTGCATTATCTTTCTGATTACTTGTTTGTTTCAGCACTAACTGAAATAAAAATGAATTTAAATAATTTGAAAAGAACCAATCATTATGAAAATAAATAGATGCTTGTGATGCATTTAATATTCCTTGAAAGCTTTTAAAGTTAAACAGGTATAATTATTTGGATCCAAGTTAATCCATTGATTTACTGACTTGATTAACAGAAATTTTATTAGTTTCACTATATGAAAAAAAACAACAAAACACCAGATTATACAAAGAATTTAATGTATTTTGCTTTTTGCAACAAATTACACTTTGCTTTTGTATGTTTCTTATATACGTTTTAAGCACCTCTTTTTAAAACGTGTATTGTGACCGGATTTTTGACTTTATATTTCAAAATTATACAGCAGTGGTATGTATTACTTCAAGAACCTGAAAGCAGTGTAGCTCTTACAGCTTACTGATTTCTATGAGTAAATTCTTGGCTTCAAGTTTTTATCTTGAAAATAAATTTCTTCAAATATAAATATTTAAAAAGGGCTGTTGGTGAGATTTTTTTTGTCCCACTGTTTTCTTTTTGAATAGCTCTGTTATGTGTTGTTCAAGACTGTTTTTATAACTATCAATAATAGGACTTATGTTGTAGGTTATTGAATCTTTCTGAGAGCTGTGACATAACATTGATAAACCTAACTGGAAAGGTGCAACTGTTTACTAGTATTAAAGTGTGGGGATTTTTTTTTGTTATTCAACTAGTGTATTTATAAAAACAAAACAACGTATTGAGCAATTATTTTATTTTTATTTATGCATTCAATTCAGAGTTATCTAGAAGAATTTCAGTTTTTATTTTGACTGAGAAAATTAAGTATCTCTATAAGAGGACATTCAGATTACTGAGCCCAAATATGAAAATAAAGTGTGGAAAAAACATAGGAAGAGGGGAGCCCATGTACCTTATGTTCTTGGGTAGGCTCTCTCCATACACACTCCCCTGACCTGAGTCATACTACTTTTGTGGAAATAATGCTTTGAAGAACACTGTAAGTTTGCTAGTGAGTTCATTTTATTTTGTTAAGTTTACTTTCTGCAAGCTTCTGTATTAGAAGATGCCATCTGAAAGTAAAAAAAAGTAAAAGAAAGATATCAATTAGGTCTGTAGATCAGATTGCTTTGGCACTAAGAGTTGCCACTATTTTTCCTGTGCTTCAATATATAGTGTTCTGTGCTTTGTGCATTGTATCTCTGAGTAAAAGCAATTATTTGCCAGATATCTCATACCTGCATGCAAGCATGTGGTTTCATCTGAAACAATAAAAAAATCAATTAAATTAAGTCTACCCTTCTCAGTTTTAAATTTCCCATGGATATACAGAATATTATTGGCTTCTAAAGCAGCCGTGACTTTTTTTAGGACTTACCCAGAGCTTATATTCTACTAAACTTTGGAATGCCAGAGATTCTTGTTCTGCTTCTTAAACTTCAATAGTTTAACCAATATGTCTCTTTTTCACAGTATCTTTTGCTGTTAACGCTGCAAATTGTGTGCTGGGTCCTTTCAACCTTGTGAAAAGATTATGAAGTTTTTAAATGAAAGATATGTGAAAATATTTTTGGCTTTTTCTCCTTGCACTTTGCAGAAAAGCAGCTGGGGCAAGAGTATAGGAAAAACTAGGATATGTGTACATGTCTTGTGGAAGAAACCATACTGTCACAGTTCAGGAGGGCAGGCTTCTGGAAGAGCATGAGGCTTTTTGCAGCCAGAAAGCCATTATATTCTAGATACCTTAAGTATGTCGAGGAAAATATACCTTCTTCTAAAAGCAGGCTCAGAAGACCCAGTAAAATGTACGAATGTTAAATTTTCTTCAAATTGCAAAATGTTTATATGTAATATGCTTATTTTTCTACGAGATACACCTAAGAACCTAAGAAACTTTCCAAAGCTCTCAGCTTTTCAAAACTCTGCTCAGTTTTGAGGAGTTGGCCCATGATGGTAATGGGAGATATTTATAATATGTATAAAAATGATGTGATAAAAGAAATTTTGGTGCTTTTTTGTTTTTTTTTGCCTGTCAACATGATAAACACCATTCTTTCTTAGTCCTTCATTGCTTCCCTCTATTTGCCTTACATCTCAGAACATATTTTTACCATAGATGGAAAGGCATAGGATTGTTTTGTATTCAGGTATTTTAAAGAAAGTAACCTGGCTTTATTCCATGGATTGATGGATAAAGCAATTTCTGAGGCTTCTCATATTTGCTGTATGACAGTAGGACTTGTAGAAGATGGGGCTCTCGCTACCTGAATTTTCTGTTCTTTTTCCTTATTGTATATATTACTGTACAAGCATATTTATGCTAGTGGGATTACTGTAAGTTTTCTTCATTCAGTGTTGTTTACATTTAAACATACTTTTTAAGTGTGTAATACTTCAATTATTTGGAAGAAAACAAGATTTCATGTATTTCTAACATGCTTTTTGAGAGTTTTCTAAAAATGTTCAACCATTTCTTCTTAATAACTAGCTTTGAGCTTATTCTACCATTTTATTAACTGAAATTAATCCTCTTAGATATGTGGAGTATCACCTCTCAATTTTTGTTCCTTTGCTGAAGAAGATAAATCAACAAAATCCCATTCACTGCAGGTGAAGCAAGGCAAAAGTTTGAGGCTCTAAATGTTCTAGGTGGATTACCAAAATAGTTTGAGTGGCTAAATTACAGTGTCTTGTGTGTCCTTGACAGTAGTTCAGCCTCCAGGTAACTGGTATATTCCAGCCATGTGCCACAGGCTTAGATAAAATCTGAACTATTATTACTTATGCTGGATAAATATATGTGTGTAAGTTTTTACATAAACATGAAAGGATATATTTGTGTGTATTTGTGTGTCTACATACAGGTAGACACACATACATGATTTTATTTTAAAAAAATCCTCTCATCATAATGTGCAAATCTTCTGCTGTTTAAGTATATTTAATTATGGTCTTTTTTTCTGATTCCTGAACAAAGCTTCTTCACTGGGAAAGTGGGATTTAAGACAGTTTATTAGTCGCTGCAAAAGAAGAGAATGGAGAGTACATAGAGCAGTATTTGCTCTTGCACAGTCCATTATTTCTCTTTTCTAGGCCTTATTATTGACACTTTCTTATTCAGACAAAAGACAGTTATTCCAAACTGCTATCAACAGTGCTCCTTTTTGGTGTTTTCCTGTCAATCTGATAAGAGTAACCGTATCTCCATTTCTCAGGGGCAACAGCACCCGTTACATGAAAATATGTCTCGCATTGGCAGTTTTGAAACTGTAATATTGCTTATATTGCTCTCCCGAATGAGATTATAAAAAGCCCCTGAGATGTGTTTGCTGTGGAAGACAAACCATGAGCCACTGCTGTGCATGATGGTGCTTTCTTTCACTGTGAAGAGGAGCAAGGTGGTGTTTTCTGAAATGCTGCAATACATTTCTATTGTTTCAGATTATAATTGTAAACTGAATAATAATAGAGTCACAAAACTGAAGCTGGAGAAACTTAGATGCAACTGCACATGGGAATTATTAATATTATTCTACACATTGAGACTACTGTTTAAAGTCTGTGATATATGACTTTTTCCTTAAGAATTACAACTCAGACGTGTTTCTGGAGAGGTGGTTGCAATAACTAAATGATAGCAAATCCAGTGAACCCCTTAAATTTACTGAAGGTGTTGTATTGAAAGCTTTATAGAGTATAGTTAAATTCCTGCCTTCACATGTTTCTACTTCATAAGAATACCTGGAGCAAATAGCTCTTAGTAATTACCTTTGCATACTTAACTGTTACTTTTATTTAAAAAAAAAAAAAAATGCCAGCTTTCACTTTTTCTTGTTTCCTATGTTATTTGCAAAATTTTAATTTTTGTGGGTTTTTTTAAAAAAAAATTAAATTTTATCTTGACTTTACCGATTTGTGGAGAATGCTTTTGTTTTGATATAACTGTCAGGAGCTGAGAACAGAGGACTGAGACAGAGTTCTCCCTCCTCTCTTTATAAGCAGCGTAGGTATCCATTTTGTAAGTTTTTCCATCTCAGAAACTGAGTTTTTTATTACTATTCCTTTTATTTTTTTTCTCCATTCCTTGTCTGGATAAGAGAGATGTTCTACAGCATCACTAGTCCAATATTTGAAAGCTTTATGGATTTTTTTGTTGTTGTATTTTTGCTTTTTTTTTTTTTCATTCCCCCACTCATTTTCTTCTCCATATTGTATATTTACGTTTTTTCTTTTTGTCTTTTTTCTTTGTCTTTTCAATACAAGTGCTCAGGCTTTCCACTGATCATCACAGAGAACAAATCCTGATGTAGCACAGCTTCATAGCACAAAAGTGCCTTTGTGCTCTGTGCAGTGGTAGTTCGAATGTTTTTCTTAAACCAGCAGGTCCTCTGCAAACACTAATCTGAGGGAAAGGTGGTGACATTAACATTGTTGTTATAAATGAGTTCACTGCGATGATCTTCACACTTGCCTTTCCAGCAGGGGTTCCGAGGAGAGATTAGGAGACTGAAAAAGGAACCACAAGTGGCAGAGGGGGAGACAGAGGAATGAGAAATGAGTTGAAGCATTTAGAAAGAAGACAGAAAAGGACGAAGAGCAGAAAAACAAGAGGGATAATGTGACAGTGAAGAGGGCAGCAGTTGCAACCTCCCCCACTGCAAAGAAAAATTATGGGTAAAAAAAAAAAAGAAAGAAAGAGTAATTAACCTGTCATTTGATTTGTGCTGTGCTGTTACTTGGTGATAGAGATGCATCCTGCACAACTCCTGCACCTATGACAACTCTTGATCCTTGAGGGAGAACCAGACCGTAAAGCTCAGGAGAGCTGCATCAGGGACCCAAGGTTTTGCTGACCCCACTGGGACAGGCCTCTTTCATACCTAGTGCCAGTTGCTGTTTCATTGCCTGGTTATTGTCAGAGCAAAGTGCAGAGCAGACTAAACCCTCTGATAAATATTATCCTAATGGTTATAGTAAAAGAGAAGGAAAGGTATAGAGGAAATGGATGATTTACACTCTGGAGGATGAGGCACAAGACGATGCTTTCTTCTGGTACAGTGATGCTTTCACTGTACTGTGGACTGTGCTTTCCTCGCTTGCAAATAATACAGTGTTTTGGAGGCTACAATTTTAGAGACTGACCGGGATAGAAGATTTCCTTCTAACCTTGCTTAACCATCTCTTATTTTTCTAGCTGATGCTTAAGAGTTGCAGAGAAGTGACTGCTGAGCAAACAAATGTGTCTGAGCTGCTGCTGAGGTTTTTCTTTTTTTCCTCCTCTGGATGTCAGAGACAAAATGTGGAAACTGGTGGGTTCCTTTTCCTCCAAAAAACTTTGAAGGTAGAGGCAGTTGGTATCTGTTTGGAATTTGACCAGTAATATGTCTCTATACTATGTAAAGCAAATGTTCTTATGAGGAGAAAATATTCTGCTTCCTCCTCTGGCCACTATTTTTCCTGATAGTGAGAATACGCTGATAGCCACTGTAGCCCTGTCTGGTTTGCAGCATATGTTTTGACCAGAATGAGTAGCTAAATACTATTGTTCTTCTTATTCTGAGAATAGCTACTTTTTATCATCTGGGTTGTTCCACTCCTTAGTAAATAAAGTCACGCTATAGTAAAAAATCTATATCTGAAGTTTCATCAAAGAGCTTATATTTATGCATTTCCTAGGTGAAAAGAAAAAACACACAAAAAAGCCCAAGAACTTCTCTACAGTCTGAACTAATAGACAATATTTTACAGATTATTAAGAAATCTTGTCTCTTAGATATTGTTTAGTTGGCTTTTTTCTTCCTTTTTTAATGAGAAAAGTGTGGGGAGATTTGCTTTCAGTTGAAACTTAAACAGGTATCGCTTCCAGTCTTGGTTTCAATAGATTCTCTTAAAAATAATGTATAGTTGTGGGGAATTTGAGCTTGTCAGCTGAGGAAGAAAGCAATTATGAAAGCTGAAAATACATGTATAGAAGAAAACATTTTGTGACTACTCCTTGGTCTTGTTAAAGAAAGAAAGCCTGCTTAGCACACTGAGAAACATGGCCAAGAATCAAATTCTTGTTCAAAACCAGTGAGTTCTGATTACTAATGCAAAAAACAAAAACGGAAGGAAAAAATAGTAATTTTCTGTCAAGCTTCTGTAGTCCTACTGGCTTCATAACCTCTGTATAAGAGGTTTTATATAGCTATAGGGGTCACCTTCAAACACTTCAAGTGATTTAACATGTGGCAGTATGTCCTGAGTTAGTCCCATGCAGGGACACTGTGACCAAAAGATTTAGTGTTCTTAGACACACAGTCGCCTTGAAGTGAGGTAGCATCAACTCTCTATATTAATAACAGCTGACAGAGACAGAAGAAGGCTCTCCCTCTCTCTTCCTTTTTAAAAAATACTCTTTTTTTTTCTTTTCTCTCTCTCTTTTTTTTAATCCCTTTAATATGTTATGTTCTGTTTTGTTTAATAGATACTTTGAGATGCATCCCAGTATGTTGTATGTAATATTCTTTAGTAGGTTTCTGGTGCTAGTGGAGCTGCTCAAGTTTTTACCTCAAGTCACTCATTGAAGTTTGTGAAAATATTTAAGTGTTACTTCTAATTTTGGTAAATATGTACAATAGGATTCATTTCATGGTCAGCGAGATTACTATTTAATATACTGTTTGGGGCACTTTTCTGGGACTGTCTCTTCATATTTGTGCTATTAAAAGTATGTGCACACACTTTATGTCCTAGCACTGAATAGTATCAGATTTCTCCACTGGAACTGATCCTCTGCCATTTTGCAATGACCAGTGCAAGGATTTATGATACTAAGAATTCATTAGCACTTTGAGAATGTGTCAATAAAGAATTGAAGATTTATCTTTTGATTATAAAATAAAAAAAAAAGAGTGACAGGATATGATTCAGAGGCCTTGTGCTTTCTAGAGCCAAGCGTAGTAAATGATGATGGTAATTGAACTGTGTTTGCACTGCATTATTAAAAGTGTTTAAATCAGGAGATTGTGCTGAAGCTGTGGCCTGCTGTACAAACTATTGATAAAGCTGAAATACTGGTTGGACAAAAACTAGCTCATTTGTTATCCTGAAATTGAAAATGAGTATAACAAATATGTAGAAAGTGGTTATATTTTTTCATAACTATTCTGTCCTTTATTATTATTATTATTATTATTATTATTATTATTATTATTATTATTATTATTATTATTATTGTTATTATTCAGAGTTAAGTGTTATAACCATGTTACATACTGAATATTCCTAAATGTGATGATTTGTAATGTGAACCTACAGGTTACCTGTATGTGAACCAACTTCTCTCTAATATGTAGATACAGACAGAATAGGTTCCCTTGAATCAGAGTGAGAGTAGACTTGGATTTAACATGTGATATGTAAACTAGAATTCTGAGATGTTCTTCCATGATGACATTTCTCGTGGATGTGGTGTGTCTGTGGGCTGCACAAATAAATGCTCTCTCCCTGCGTATGTGTATAAAATTAGTTGACTACAGTCAATCATTTACAGATGGAAAGTGTTCATTTGCACTTTTTTGGTGTTTTAAATTGCATGGGGTATCTGATTACATTTGACTGCTGATTTTTTGCTAAACTTTTTAACAGATTTTTAAAATTTTACATCTCATCTGACTCAGAAGACTGTGTTATTAAGTAAAGTATTCCCCTTTTTAGGTGATTTGTTTTCCCAGGTTACTTGTGTCTTTTGAGATGCAGATGTTAGAATTCACTAATGCTGTTTTTGGTCTAAACCAGGAAGACTGAGAAGTTCCCTTAAAGTGAACTTCAGCAAACCTAATTTCTCAAGACTTTCCGAGACGCACCTTAGACTTTGCAAGTTCTTTGGTTTACAGAAATGCACACCCTCCTCCAGGCAGCCCTCTGTGCTCTCCTTCCGCCTGGTTGCATGACCAATGGCTGTGTTTTTTCAGGGATCTGCTTTTCCCTTCTAGTGATTGCATATTAAAAGCAATTGCAATCTATTTGCAATTTAGTGATTTCAAATTAGATCCAAATTTGGGTCCTTGGAAAGGTCAGAACATTCCAATAATGTTCTTGTGATAACATCAGAGATCTTGACATTTGAACCAAGTAATTTTTTTCCCTGCTTGATTAAATCTCAGTCACCTGGAAGAATTTGGCTGTGGCCGTGGGCTGTGGTATCTGGGCAGATGGCTGTTAGGGAGGTCAGGAATGGAGTTCTTCTCCTCTGAAAAAACTGCAGAGGAGAGGGGATCCTCATGATATAGACTGATGATTAACTTTCAGAAACTGGTGACGTACAATTGGATGTATTACTTCCTCTACCAATATGTTATATAGCCTATTCTCTAGTATATAAAGGGTATCCATGCATGAGATGCAAGAAAAAAGTATGTAACCTCACGCACATATAGATATGGGGTTGTTTATCATCCCCAGGTTTACCCATGCCATCCACTGCCTAAAGATAGATTTAGAATGAGTAGTTGTCATTGAGCAGCACAGGTTGTGGATGCTTTGCAGTTCATTTCTAAATATTTTTACTTGTGGCAGCTTTGCTGTAGTGAGTTTATCATGTGTATGACTACAGTATAACTCATTAAAAACCCTGACTTTTTAGTTTTTGCCTCTTTTTTGAGGTAGAATTGTTTCTTTAGGTAAAAATTCTTCCAAAGGCTTTTTTTTTTTTTTTTTTTTTTAATACAAGGCCTATAAAAATGAGAAAATGGGGCCAGAAGAAATATATTGTAGACTTTCAGTGCACTTTACTACTTAGACCCATAGAAAAGCTGAGATTTCTTGAAAGTTAGACGGTGTTTTTGAAGTGCTATTTTTTTACCTGTATTCCACTTATTGTGGTGGTGTTTTTTCGTGTTCTTTGTCATTTTATGTTGTTTATGTTGTTCATTGTATTTTATTTTAACTAATTATAGTTAACTCTTAAAGTCTATTTTTAGCTCTTTTTAATGTCTGCTTTACTCCTCTGTTCATTATCCTGTTCTCATTTCTTTTGAAGTTGATCTTGACAAATAAACTTCTTATTCTGATGTCCAGTCTTCCTCAGACTCTTCTCCATCTCTGCATAAGATCTTTCATGCCTCCTCCAAGTACACTTCCTCTTTCTATTCACATGGGGTTCACACCTTCCCCTCTAGGTTAGGAACCTTTTCATTGCCCCTGTTGATATTCTATGTAGAATGTACGTATAGAGCATTATTTTCACATCATATGTTCCCATTCATCACTTTCATAAAAGCTTTTGTATGTGTTTCTTCTTGAGGGTTGTCTCTCCTATCTTTCATGATAGCAATTACATGCTGATGAAGTGTGGTGGTGTTACTCTGATGGATTCTCTCTTAGATTTATGCTCCGCATTAGAAAGAGTATCATCCAATGCCTATTCTCAAACAACAAGTATCATTCTACGACAAGCCATATTAATAAAAAAAGGCAAATACTTAGTTTTGGGACAGAAGTCAAGTGAGTAGTCTTTTCAAAAAAAAAAAAAAAGATGGAGAAACCACTGCAACTGAAAAGATTTGCATGATGATTGCATGGTTAGAACTGCTATTTTTGCTGCAGTGGTACTTCAGAAGCCTGGGCATGGTACAGAAACCCACTGTGCGCTGTAAAAACAGAAAGCAAAGTTAAATCACAGAATGGTTGAGGTTGGAAGGGACCGCTAGAGATCATCTAGTCCAACCCCCCTGCTCCAGCAGGGTCCTCTAGAGCAAGTGGCATCCAGGTGGCATTGGAAGATCTCCAGAGAAGGAGCCTCCACAGCCTCTCTGGGCAGCCTGTGCTGGGGCTCTGTCATCCTCACAGGAAAGAAGCTCTTCCTCGTATGTATTACCCCATCTTCCCTCTGGAGCCCTTTAACACTCTAATTTTCAAATAACTAAGTAATCCTTTCTTAGGGAGGATTTTTCTAAAATTTGTCAGTGCCAAAGGACAAGTATACCACAAGTCAGTGATAATATGGTCTTAGTCTTTCTTGAATCAGCCTGATAGAGCAAATGCCTTTTCCTAGTGTCTTGTATGCTTTTCAATTCCCAAAACCATATCCCATCAGGCTTGCAGTTAACTGCAGTATTTATAGCATAGGGAGTTCTTGGTATCTTCTTTCTTTTCCCAAGGCACCTTGAGTATAATTGTCTTCATGTGCAAATGGCTTAAAATAATAAACATGTTATTTTGAACTGTAACTGTTTATTAAGCAAACTTGGGATAGTAAAAGGTGCTGATTTATAAATAAGATAAACTCATTTAATTACAGTGTTGCATTTTACAGCTGGTATTTGCTTGAAACGTTGCCTGTTTGTAGTACAGTGAGTGATTAACTGTTACGACTAGAGAATAATTATTAATTATATTTCAATTTGTGAACTGTTATGTGCATATCTAATCAATTTGGTTGTGCTATGAAAGCTTTTAGGCTAGTTAGGAGCTTTCTAAACAATTATGAAATGTGTATGTTGAACTATATGCTTGATAAGTGCATACCTAAAGAACTTCCCAGTTGTTAAACCTAATTCAACCAGACAATAAATCCCTGGTCTAGGATCAACACTGCATGTTCCTTTCTTCGGTTCTGCTTCTGAACTTCCTAGAAAACATTAGCTCATTCAGAAAATGTACCAGCATTTGTGCAAGCATTTTCGTTTCTGCAATATGAAATCATTCAGAACTTTGTGCGAAAAACATCCAGCTGCAGAGAGTAAAGTGGTCAAGAGACTGCTAATGGGATACAGATTGTTTTCATTTTCATCTTAGCAGTTAAAAAGACTCTAGAGAATGGAAACAAATTTGTGTGATCTTGTGAAAGCTGTTTGGATAGCCATCAGAAAAGTGAGAAAGAGGTCTGGTCTCCTTCATGTAACAAATGTCGCTATGGTAGATATGTAGTTTTTAAACTTCTTTGAGCAGTCTCCATGTAGGAGTAAATGACTTAAAGATGAGCTCAATACTCTCGTATAATAGGTGGGCTATTCCTTCCTTCCTCGTTTCCACATCCCCCAGCAGCCGAAATGCTTTTGTTGTATGATAACTACAATTTATCTGCTACATACAACTGCTATTTATGCACATCTTTCTGAGATAGATAATTCTCCACCCCAAAGCTTTTCTGAGCTATTTTTCAGTTTTAATTTTAATTTTACTTTTGTATTTTCCTTCCTATCTTAATCCACAAAGTAGCTTTCCATGCAACAAGTGACAAAGCTCCTTCTTCTAGAATCGAGGAGGCAGAAAGAAAATTTTAAAATGAAATGTATAAACAGACACTCTCCGAGAGACCTTAGGTCACTATTATTGTGCTTCTGAGACAGAGTTTTTTGTTCCTAGAGAACTGCAGTGCTCAGAAATGAGGTAGGACAGTGTAACTCCTTTTGTACAGGCCTTAAAGAGAGCAAAGGAAGAAAAAAAATCATATTCCAGGTTTTTATTGACTCTGTTGGCCCTTGTGTTACAGATCGCCTCTGTCTCTTCGATAAGAGGGAAAAGCATGTTCTACCATGCACTCTGCTTCTGAGTGCTCCATGTCATCCAGTACCACCGGAACTCTGACAGGACAGTCAGTCAGTTTTCCCCATCTTTGCAAAAAAACAATTTCAAGGAGAATGGGGTTTCCGTTATTTGAATGTTATTTTCAGGTGTTGGTCTTGTGTTTGATCTCATGGTCAAATGAAGACTGCAGATAAGGATAAATATAGTCTCTTCAACAATTGGGGATAGGATTAGATTTTTCTTTTTCCTGTTAAATCACCAAATTGTATCTTGATAGCCTCAAGATATTTTTCCCAAGTGTTCTGATGCTGATATATCCTTTACATCAGAAGAAGCTATTCTTCCCCTCCACTGCCCAGTAGCTGATCTCATTGTAACTGTACTTCCCATTTAGTCTATTTTTATTAAAATCATACCTTATTCTTAATTTTGTAAACATTCACTGATAAATGGAGTCCATCTCAAATACAAAAGGTTGCCCCTTTCACAGGGGACTGTTTGACTATTCGATTATTTAGATTCAAAACTTTACCAGATGACAGTTTTTTGGAGATCTGTAGGGAAGCTCTGAAATGGGAGAGCTTACATTGGAGACATGTCTTCCTACTGATTTTGAGATGAATCTGCAGGAATTTTAGGATATACCGTTTACTGCCAAAAAATGGTCCATTCAGGTTTTGATTGAGAACAGTCTGTCAAGAGATATTTTCAGTGTGTTAAATCTTTCCAAAAAGAGAAACACAGGACACCCTGTCGTAAAGTTTCTGCACCTTCAAAGGTGGCTGAGAACTATGGTTTTTATGCAAGGAAAAAGAATGATAGCAATTTCTATTTCTTCCTTTCAGTAAAAACTTTATTAATTAAAATAAATGTTTCTGTGATTTTTTTTCAAGGAGAAAATTTCACATTTCAGGAATTGTTTGTTTTTTTTTTTTTTTTTTGGCGACTCTTTAATTCTAACAGGGCTTCCAGGCACTGCAAGTGAATGACAACTCTTTCTTGGCTTGCTGTAGACTTTATGGCCACTAAGGTGCAATTGGCAAGAAAATTATATGCATTTGGAGTGAGGATGACTGAGTGGAGAGTTCATGTGCCCAAGAGCATTATGCTCGTGTTGCCAATACTGTGCAAAGAAATTTGGGCCTCCTTTAGGATTCTGTATTTATACTGTATTTATTCTATTATACAGGCTTTACTCTGATGAATATGGGCAGGTATCATGTATCTGACAGCACACTGCTTTTAACATTGATATAATCTGACTGCTGGGTCTATTAGGATATTCATGCTAAATCAAATGTGTATGACTGAAGGGAATTTGATTTCATATGAGAACTCAAAGCCAGCTAATCTCTATCTCCAGTGACTGAGACACGCAAACAGGACTTGACTGGAGGTCAAGGTGGCTGTGAAGTCAAAAGAGACTCTACAGTCCAAAAGCCAGAATTGTGACACTGTATCACAATTTCTGGGTATACACTGTGTTCAGATTTCTATCCCAGACCCCATCTCCTCTGGGAAGTCATTCGGAAGGTACAACAGCAGAGGAAAGGTGGTGTGTCCGCCAGATCTGTGGCAAGACGCTGACCTTGAGCCTGCTTGAAAGCTCTGCCTCAGATAACCTTGCCGGGAAGAGCATATTTAGGAAGGCCGAGATTGTTGATTTGGTTATTGTGGTGGTCATACAATCTTGTACACACCGTAATGACAGATCCAGTATGACTTATATGTATCCAGTATGAGGACAACTCAGTGGATCCTTTGGTGTTACTATGTTCTGCTCCCTAGAGACATGTGGCTTTTCAGTTTTCTTAACTGTCTTTATCTTTGGCAGTGAGTATCTGCACTATGCTACCTGAAAAGAATATTTTATGAAATATTTTGTAACTAAAAAGCAGATAAATAGTGTGGTTTGCCGTCAATTAATTTAATTGCTCTATACTCTGGGTTTGATAGAACATTTTAGTTTTCTAAAAGTAACTCTGCTGCCAAGTTTGCTTTCTTATATATTAGGTTATTTATTCCTCAACCTGCCTTCAAAGTTCGCTTTGGTTGGTTTTACTCTTGTAAAAAGCAAGTCTATAGCAAATGAAAATTGACTTTGAGTCATTTCTTGGATTTTCCTCCTTTGATCATATTGCTCATTCCTCATGCTCTTAGTCTATTCCTTGTGAATTAATTATGCTTAATTAAAGGAGCCTTCAGAAGGAGTTTCATATATTTAAACCTTCTTATTTGACATAGATATCAGTTCACATAGGAACTTCAGCTCAGTCACTAGGCTGTATGTAATTAAATTGTATTTTAAGAGAATTATTACATTATTGTGATGATTAATAATTAAAATATGAATAATGGAATAATGTAGTACTTTATATATATATTAATTGATATATATTTATATAATATATTTTTATATATATTTATTACATACAACCTAGGGGAATAATTCAGGATTTTTCTCAATACCTCCTGTTATAATCTAGAAAAAGCATTTACTGTGAATGCATTTAAAGTGTCAGGAAAATGTATTTTTAAAGCTTGTATCATTATAACATTTGACTAGTTAATGCATAAGTCTAAGCCTTTTTGTGACTTATGTACCAACATATTATTTTAGATATAAGTGTCTGTAACAACAGTGAAAGAGTCTTCTGCAGGAAGGTATCTGTTCCAGTAGATATTCTTTCAATATTTTTGAATTTATCTATGACCACTTTTTCCCCACTCACTTTGCTCTGCTTTATAGTTTTTCCATCATGATTTTCTTACAAGGAAAAACTGTTCTTGTCATATTATTAAGCTGTTAAATTATTACAGCTGTTTTGCAGCTATTGAACTCTTATTTTAGGGCAGTTTTGCTAATAGATGATCTTTGTAGTTATTGGCTGTTAATTCTTTTCAGTAAGGGAATAAAAATGATTCTCAGTGCTCAGGAAATTTCTGGACTCTGTTTTCAGGATGTGACTTAGCAGGCAATAGGAAAAATATGGTCTGTATTTCACAGCTTAAATATTCCTTTTCTTTTTTTTTTCCTCCCTACCTGGATACTTCTCTGACCTCTCATTTACTTCTGTTCAAACACCTTTTGGGCAAAGAGGCAAACTTCCTTGGTTTTTTTTTCTGAACTGGCTGTACTTCTAGATGTTCTCTGTATGGAGTAGGTTTCTTTCCTCCAGTTTTAAGCATTACGTAAAAGATAATGTACATCTTGGTATAAAGATGGAGAAAGATGGCTGTTTTTTTGGGAGCCATCAGATGTCAGTTGTCATCATGTGCTTATATATCCTTAACCTAGACCAAGCTCACATGAAATGGAGGTTCTCTTCTATGTGAAGAGAAATTTTTGGAAATACTTGAATAAACCTTACTTTGTTCTGTGAAGATTTTCTAATGATACAAAAAGAAAGTGCAGTTATCTTCTGTTCATGAGCAGTGTATTGGAAGCATTTTAATCTTCTGGGCAAAAGGACTGAGGCAGCAACATCCGATATATACAAAACTGAGATGTGATAACTTGATACATCTCTTGTCACTGTTATCGGCCAGACTTATTACTTTGTCTGGATGATTTCAGTTGAAGAGTTCCTCAGGCTGCTTGTTAAGGGACACTGATTTCCTTATTTCATTTCTCGGCACTTCTGCTTGTTATATGGAATCCTGTTTTATAGGATGGGAGAAAACAGGATATAAAAAAGGATAAAATTATATACCAGTAATTGTATTTCTCTCAGTCTTGTTTTCTTCCATCCTACCTTACTCCTTCCCTCCCCTTTTTTTTGTTAATTCTGGCATTCTGCAAAATAGGATATTTGCTAATTCTACAACACTTTTTTTTTTTTTTTTTTTAATGATGATGAAGGGAAGGAAGAGTGGAAGTTTACTGTATGTAATACCTCCTGTGATTGACAGTCTTTTTGCCTCCTGCTTCCTAGTAGGTAGATAACGCTTGCTGTATGGGATCTTGTTTTGTAGGATGGAAGAAGAGGGAGGAGAGCTACAAACACAAATAGTGGTATGTAAGTTTCCCTTTCTCCTTTGTCTCTCCCTTCTTACTGGTCTTAACACAGAATGTGCTCAGTCATATTATGATGCCTTGTACTACTATTTGCTGCTTTTTATACAAACACATCTTCCCAAATTTTTTGTTAGTCAATTGGCTGAGGCATTTTGAGACAGAATGTGGATGAGATATGACATACAAAGCAAAGTTACTGGGTCAGGTTGTAGCTACTCTTGGCCACAATGAGACTGAGCTTAAACTGAGCAGGTTCTATATCCCATTACCGAATCTGAAGTCCTATTGTCATCCACTAGCTATTTTTAGGCTATCTTATGAAGGATTTTGAAGACAAGAGCCATGATGGGGAAAGGGTTATCATCTTTGCATTTAAAAAAATCTACTATAATAAATCATACAATGTGCTAACTTTTTGAAAAGATAATACTGTAGATTTGATAGTTGACTGGCTCATTTTGTGGGTCAAGTTTTATGAAAAATATTGTAAATTTAAATTCTATTTGCATAATTTCAATTAGTTTGAATGACATAGGAAGAAGGTATCCAACTTTACATAATTCAGACTATTTGATGGTCAGAAAGATTTCTCTTGTAAAATGAAGAGGAAAATTCCTGCTAAACAGAGGTCTTTTGCTGTTTCAAAAGGCAAGAGAGCATTTCAAATAATACTCAGTGTGTTGTGTTCAGACATTTCACTTAAAAGCACAGAAGTTATTAACAAGATGTTATCTGTCTTTTTTTTTTTCTTGTCATAGGGATCACAGTTTTTCCCTCTTGCTAAATGAGTACAAATTGGCAGTGTTTATAAGACAGATATATAAAGCATACTAGCTGAGGCACAAAGATTAAGGGAAAATATTTATTGAATTCAGTTATCCAGAAGAACATAGAAAGGCAAATGATGTGTCAAACACTTGTTTTCAAAAATATACTGTCTTTATTAGAGCAGTTTTTTCTTAGTGTTGTTCTCAGTTATTAGTTCACTATCGACTTAGCAAGAACATGTCTACCCAGTGAATCATTCTTAGTTTCTATGACACCCTTAAGATCTGGGTGGTATGCCTACAGCAACAAACAAGTCATATTTTCAGTTTCTGAATAGCTGTGGTAATTATGAAAGCAAAGCTGTATTTGTATTTGTCATGATGATCAGATAGTTCTTCTATTATAGTTAAAAGCAAGAACAAAGCTCAGCAAATTCTCAGCGGATTAACGAATACGCCTTCCTCTTCTAATGGCACAGTAGTGATCAGATTTCACAGGTTAACCGCTCTACATAGGTTGTTTGTCAAGAGCATAAATGCAAAGGTAGAATAAACTTTATCCATTTGATAGTGAAATCAAATCCTTTTACTGTTAAGGGAAGATACATTTGTGCTGGATTAAGTTAATCCTCAAGATGTTGACTGACACAAGGCCTGTGGTCAGGATAATTATTTTCCTGTTATTGTGAACCTAGAAATACATTTGCTTTGATGACCTCTCTTTGCCTGATCCACTTAACAGGAAGATTAGCCTTTCAGAGGACTGATCTTTCCCAAACTAGGGAAACACGTAAATTCACTTCGTCAATATAACAGAAACTGTATTTTATTTAGATAGTAACTCCATGTTGTGGAAAAACATGGAGTAAAACAATGGAGAACTAATTAAGATATAGAGGCTTTATAGGTTTTTCTCGAGTGGCCTCTAGAGTTAAATTAATTGGTTTTATTCTGAGGTTTGGAACATTGCCGTTAATTTTCAGGATAACTTTGTTGTGTAGTCATGACACTCAAATACTTAGTAGAGTTGTCTGAAAAAAAATATATGGGCTGCTAGGATGCCCAGAAAAAAATGTGCTTGTGCAGTTCCAAGGGAGGGATTAAGTCTTCAAATTCACTTTAAGTGGAAGGGGTTTTTTTTTCTATTTTTCCCTGTACATGCAATTGTAATGTGTCTAAATAACCATCACAACAGCTAAGGCAATGATAGTTGCCTTCTGCCAATGCAGCCTTAGTACATTTTGATTTCAGGACTAATTCGTGGTCTATGGTGGTGTGGCACCCACCTCTGGTTTATAGTATGTGTTTTCTTTATCTCAGTGATGTAGACAGGGTTTGCAGTGTGAGTTGCTAACTGGTATAATACAGCTCATTATTATTATCCACAGCAATACTGATTTACCAGTCATAAGGGAGAGGAGTAGTGAAACTTCAGGACTCCTGGAGAGCCCGTGGCATCATTACGGCATATAGAAATCCTGCTTAGCAACAAAGATCCCATTATCTGTAGTAAAACAACAACAACAAAAAACAATTAGGAGCTGGCAGGCTGTATACCTACAAGAAGTGACAAGAGTTCATGGAGACATGAGGAATGTCCATCACCGTGACAATAGAGTCATCCAGAGCACCTCAGCTATTGCCGGATTTCATGTGAGAATAAAAATTACTTTTGAGATTTTACATTACTTTTGAGATGTTTATGGATTGCTGTTTCCAAGAATAGGTGCACAAAGGGAAGTCCGTGAAAATGTCTGAATTGTGAATGCAAATAGGTGAAAGCAAAATAGGCTTTGATATTCTAGTGTATAACTATTATAATAAATTCATGAATACACCATCTACTTCTTTTACCTGTTTTGAGGTGTTTGTAATTATCATTAATGGTAGTTAGGGAGATTTCTGCTGTTATGCACTGTGGTAGGATTCTACATGTACTGTGAGGAGATGACTGTTAGTCATGGACTAGGTGGTCAAATGTCAGTCAAAGAGAAGCAGCAACCCTCCTATGCATCTACCTCCTCAGGAAGGAGTATTACCAAAACATTATTGTCTTTCCTGTGGGTCAGGTGAGAGAAACCCATATGCCAGAAACTGAATTCCAGTCTAACCTTCAGAAATGAAGGGATGATGTCTGCACAAGATTGCTTCCTTCGCCTTGCAGCTCCACTGTGAGTTTTACAAGATGTGTCTGATTTCCAGAAGATGAGCAAGAACAGTGGGGCAGTTCAGCCCATGTCCTGCTCACTTCACTCTGATGAGCAGTTGCTATAGACTAATTTTCCCCTCCCTGTCAAGTTTCAGTAGAGAGAGACTGGCCTCAGCAGATGCTGATGCTTGCCAATCATCTGATTAGTGTTAGACACCAATTTTAGCACCTATAACAGACACCTATTTTAATGTGGTGTTGGATCCTTGTAACAGGCACCTGCGTGTACTCAGTACATAACTGGGGAAGGTGGAGTGAAGCAGAGAAAAAGAAATTGGAGTATTTCTAGCTTTGGCATAATAATGCAGGATATCATAATTAGGAATGTGAAATGCATACCTTTTGTGGTCAAACCAGACAGGGAATGACTTAAGTATTCCTGCATACATTGCTCTTTGCACCATTTAAAGGCTTTTTTGTTATTGTTTCAAATGATTAAATGGATCTGGTAAAATCTTCAGAACAAAGTATTTCTTTGAGGATTTTCTCAACAAACTTCCACAATTGGAAATATGTTCATGAGTTACTGTTTTTTGTTTGATTTTTTTTTTTTTTTTTTTTTAAGAACAAATAAAAGGAATCATTTAGATTAAGATGGGGAAAGTAATTTCACATTTCTATCCAGTAAGTTTGTAGCTTTGAGAGTTCTGCTTTTTGTTCTATTTATTATTATGCTTCTTTGTTCTAATTATCTATTTTGACAATTCATGTGTGGAGTTTCTTCTGCATTTTGATTTTTTTCTATTAAATTTCTCTAAAAGAGTCTGTAAGAAACAACATTTCTTTCTTCAAAAAGTGAAGTTTTCTTCTGAGAAAGAACTATATATTTCTAAAAGCTCTAAATTCAACCATATGGATAATATATATGGAATAGTAAATATGTAGAAAGAGTTTATTACACAAAGGGAGATTAATGATCTCAATAAAAGTTAAATTTCCTTACCTTTAAAAAGAAGTAAATGGAAGTATATGGAACATTATGCTCCATATATGCTCCATATATGCATATATGCATATTATGCTCCAAATTGCATACTATCTTTGAATTTTCAGGTCAGAAATTTGATAATGGTCTTCCTCAAAGACTATATCTAAGCTTTCCAAAGTTGAATCTTATATTGTGATAACCTCCTTTAAGAAAATGAAAAACTAACTATTTAATGGAGAGCTATTTTTGCAGCTTTTTCATAAAAAAATTTTTAGTTTGTATTTAATTAGTTTGTAGGCAATTAGTTGTATGCAATAAGCATAAAGCCAAAATGTAGAACAGTCCCTTGTGAAAGAGGCAGAGCCTACGGTAGTATTCCTATAAACATGTTTTGTAATTTTTTCTGTCTGAGAAGTTAATTAAGAACCTATACGTGAGAGATGTTGAATCATTAGAGGTAAGCAGACATTTAGTTTATTCTTGCAAGGTACCTTAAAGAGTCTTGGCTGAGAAATCTGATGTATTTGATACGGTGCAGAACTAAAGTCTTTTGCCCCTTCCAAACACCGTTTTTTTTCTCATATCTTTGTGTTAAATATGCTCGGTTTACAACATATATCTTCTAAAAAGGATTCTGACCCTGCAGAATTGCCCTAGAATGTGAAAGTAAATCGATCTCCTGATCTTCCCACTGTGACCATCAATATATTCCTTCTATCTGTGTTTCTTGTCAAGCTACAGGCTGCTCTCTCCAGTGTTTCCAAACACGAACATAAGCTGCTGTGTCCCTGAACTCTCCTCCCCTCCCCTCCCCTCCCCTCCC